>CM031953.1:999254-1344254 GCA_018749465.1 Paracanthobrama guichenoti
ACATTTTGTCCTCATTGTAGATCTAGATGAGAATTACATTAGATGCAAATAACCGCCTTTACTAAATGTCTGTTTGGGTCAGACAAATTAACTTAGGACACCAATTTTATTTACAGCAGTGATAGTGCTTAAGAGAGTAAAAAAGCATAGCAGAAACTTTTGATACAAAACTTTTGTGCGGTTTGAATCAACCTTACACCGCACTTGCTACCCATTAATGCATGTAGGGAGGAGAGCGAGCTGGCCCGTGTGGTCGATCAAACAGACAAGCTACTGTAGCTCAAATTGCTCAAGAAGTTAATGCTGGTTCTGACAGAAAGGCTACCAGAATACACAGTGCATACTTAATTTGTTGCGTATGGGCTGCGCAACCAACTGACCAGGCAGGGTGCCCATGCTGTGCCGGTCCACCTCCAAAAGCGACAAAGCTGGGCATGTGAGCATCAGAACTGGACGTGGAGCAATGGAAATTGTCCGCGATTCACCAGTGAAGTGCCTTGGATTACCACCAGGGCATTCCCACCCGGACTGTCATTCCACAAAGGAACTACATTACCATAATCCTTTGCCGGACTCATCAGCACTCCTGTGGCATTTACACCTGTGTATCTGTTACCTCATACCTCCTTTAAATAAACCATGTCATTTAAGCGAAATCTTGTTAAGTGTAGTAATACTGCATTTTTGAGCATTCTCCTGGTTTCTTGTTTTCTGTCTCTTGGTCTTGGATTACTTGCACATATTCCATTAGTCTCTCCTGCCTTGTTTGCCTGTTTGGACTGTTTGAGTCCAGTCATTGCACTATTTTGAGGCGAGTATGATCTTTTGCCTGTTTTCCAACTACGATTGTGGCTTGTTACCCTTTCAATAAAGCTGGCGCTTTGGATCCTCAACCTTGGAGTCTCGAGCAATTACATTACAGAAAGAAAGAAGTGTAGCCTGGTCTGATGAATCACATTTTTCTTTTTACATCATGTGGATGGCTGGATGCGTGTGCATCCCTTAATTGAGGAACACATGGCACCAGGATGCACTATGAGAAGAAGGCAGGGGCCGACAGAGGCAGTGTGATGCTTTGGGCTGCAATGAACCTGCTGGGAAACCTTGAGTCCTGCCATCCATGCGGATGTTACTTTGACCACGTCACTCACCCTCCCTAAGCATTGACTTGCAGACCATGTCACGCCTCTTTCATGGAAACAGTATTCCCTGGTGGCTGTGGCTCTTTCAGCAGGATAATGCTCCTGCCACAGCAAAAAAATGGTTCAAGGAACGGTTTGGAGAAGCTTAACAACAAGTTTGAGGTGTTGACTTGCTCTCCAAATTCTCCAGATCTCAATCCAATTGAGCATCTGTGGGATGTGCTGGAACAAACAAGTCCAATTCTTGGAAGCCCCACCACATTGAAATCAAGGTGGGACTTGCTACAATATCTTGGTACCCGGAAATACAGCATACCTTTCAAGGGTCTAACGTGTAGAGTTCATGCTCGCGGTGAGGGGTGTTTTTTGGCAGCAAAAAGGGGGACCAACACACACATTACTCATATAGGTCATAATGTTAAGTGCCTGATCGGTTGTATATTTCGCGGTGGTATTTTTTTTTTTTTGTTGTAGTTGTATTGCAATTAAAACACACACTGCAAATATGCTAAGTATGCAGAAACACAAAATGCTTATAAAACGTATTATGTATACTATTATAAATTTGACTGAATGTGCATATACACAGATTGTTTTTTTTTTTGTTTGTTTTTTTGTTCGGTTTACTTGTGCATGGATGTCTCTCTTACAGCAGATGTAAGAGAATGCTTACACCAATACAATTGAAAACCAAACAGATAACATGGAATAGAGTTGTATGTGAAGTCAAGTTACCTTTATTTATATAGAGCTTTTACAATGCAGATTGATTCAAACCATCTTCACAGTGTTAACAGGAAATTAAGGCAACAAAATTTTATTTGGCTGTACAGCCACTCTGGTGAAAATGGTGATGTCATCCAGCTCAGTTCAATTATCATATAGTGTCAATGCGGGCAGATCGGTAATATAGTTATAGTATTAGTAATAGCACTAAACACTGAAGTGACAAGTGTGGTCCGATAATTACAACTAATTTCAACCATAAAAATATTTGTGTGCTGCTTTGTTTGTATGGTTACAAACTTTGAACACAGTCTCACTGATGTCTGTAGGATGTTTGAGAATTCTAATATGATATGACAACGTTATTAACACATGGCTTCCTTAAACTCAGGCACATTGCACTGTGACGTCTGCACATCTGGAAAGAAATTTAAGTTTGGATCATTCCAGCCCTAAAATAGATTAGCAATCTGCTGTAGTTTAAGTAATAACTGGCCAGAGTCACATACTATTTTAAAACATTCAGTGCATTACAAATGTGAATAGTCAGGTGTAAATGTGATCAATATAGACAGCCAAATAATAATAATGTTAAGTCAATGTTAATTCATTTGTTTACATATTTTACATCACACATGGAACACAAAGCCCAAATTTGCATTTGTTTTGCATTGCACAACCTAAACTCCAGAGCACCAACCCTGACAAACACTTACAGAGATATATAATACTCACATATATGCAAAAAAAGGTAATATCAAGTGACAAGTAAACAATTTTGGTGAGTAGCTACTGTAACTAAAAGTAGTGATGCTACTAACTGAACTGCACATTTTCATTAGTGGCTCAGTAGCTTAAAAAATAGTGTAGCCCTTTTCACAAATATTTTCAATATAATTAATATTTTTGTCATAGTATATTGCACTAACAGGTTTAGAACCAAGTGAACTAAGATAAAATCAAATGCCTCTGTGGCAGTCTGATTCATTTTAGTCAATCAGTTAATTGGATATGTACTTGTACTATTAATGTCCCCTTTGATAATGCGCCTGATAATTATATTTATATTATTTATATCTGTTAGCTACTTTGTATTAGTAGCTTAACTGTAGTTTAATTACTTTAAACTTTGAAACTTTAACAAGTTTCTCAAACAGAGAGTCTTGACATACAATCTGGACATGAAACATCGAAGGCGGAAAGTCTATACAGCTGTTGAGATGTCCATCTCAAGTGTGCCAAAGTAATAAATCTGAACTGCACTTAATGGAAGAACACATTTTTTCAGTTCCTGCTGCGACAGACAACTCCATTCACACTGCAGTTGACCTGCCTGATCTGACTTCAGCAATCAAAAAAAAAAAAAAAAAAAAAAACCTTTGACAAAGCAGACCCTATGTAACTTTCGGCATAAAAGTGTTTTCTGACGTAATATACAGTAGATGGCCAAACATACCCGATGCAAGAGTGTCGTCTCCAAGTTGAGCCACAGTTAAAGAGCGAATTCCTCCTGAGGATTCGAGGATCCTTGTGCGTCATTTCAAAAAGCTGTGGAAACAACTTTCTCTGTCTTTTACCAAAGCACTTGCTAAAAGAAACATCCTTAGAGTTTGTCTATTCTAAAGCTCAGCCAAATGAGCAGACAGGTGAAACCATGTTCAGACAGGTAAAGATCAAAGGAGCCTGAGCAAAATCGGACACCTTAGTCCAAGACGTCTTGTCTCCATTTACAAAACCTCATCCTCAGGGTTTGCTGAACAACAATGTGATGACTAGCTCATGTAGATCCTCATCCAAAGCTGATGAATATCTTCTGCAAAACATGCCAGATAAGAATCATCAGAATCTACTTTCAAAAAACTTTCATAATTCATAAAACTCTTTGCCAACACTTATTATGGGACTCCTAGGGATGCAGTTTAGAGGGTCAAGGTCCCACTAAGTTTCCATATGAATGTTTCTTTGGCTTAATGTTGGATTAGGCAGGAAGAAGCAAGCGAGGAGAAAAGAAAGGAGAGGGGGAGGTACAGCACACTGAGCCTGGAGGGGTGGTGTGCGGTCTGCACGCTGCAGCATTTCATATGTGTATTGTGAATAGTCTGCGATGGTGGCTCCTGTTTGTCCACCAACATCAGAGTAAGTCGTGAACACTCACACAGCATGAAGCAATAACAGCACACTCTTACAGAGGGTGCTGCTCTGACATGTCTATGCTGTTGTCTGCAGACTTAATTTTCATTGCACATTCATTTCTTCCATTTAACGAGAGAATGACCTGAGCCGAAAGGAAGTTAAGAAAATAAATAGAAGATAAATTATAAGAATGTTCCTGAGTGCAATTCTTGAAAATGTTTTAAGAAGTTAACAAATATTTTCTTAAGAAACATGAAAGGCTTTGGTGTAATTTGATTGAAAGGTGGGTATCGCTGAAGATGTGCCAATTAAAAATACCTCAAAGGCCGTCTTTTTGCACTGCCTGCAGATTACCGTAGAGTATCATAATAAGAGCACAGACTACTTTTATACGACTGGCTTTACAGGAGTTAATCACTCAGCTGTGTGTTTTTAATGTGTCATGTCAAGTTAAAACTGCCATTTTAAAAGAGTCTGTCTCAAGAAGATGCAGTGGTTATTCACATTTATTTGTGCTCTGTCTTTCTTGCACTTTTTTTCTTGTAGTGAATGCCTGTATCTGTGCTGCCTCGCTAGTTCAGACTTGAGTGAGCGCATCACGTAACATAATATTGTAATAATATTGTAATGCTTAATATTTAAAATCAACTTAATAACAATCTTAAGAGAAAAATATGAGAACATTATTACGTTTTTTGGGAATACAAAATATTCATCTCTTTTACTTAAATTAGAAAATAAGAAGAAATTGGCAGTTAAGAAGAATTTTTTGTGAATCCGGCCCTAATCTAAACTTTTAGAACTTTAGCCTTGCAAAGTGTCCCAATCAGAACTTAAAGGGTTAGTTCACTCAAAATTGAAAATGATGCCATAATTTACCCAACCTAAAGACATCCTAGGTGTATATGACTTTATTCTTTTAGCCAAACACAATATATTATTAGCTTGGAAGAGCCAGGATATTTGTTAAAGGGGTCATGAACTGTTTTTAAAAAAAATTATACTGTTGTCTGAGGTCAACTTATGACGTTCGTCTGGTTTTACATTCAAAAACATCATAATGAATAAGTAATAGGCTATTTTCTATCCTGGTTTTGATGCTCTCTCCTGCACGCTCGGATTTTATGGGTGTGCTGCACTGAAGACTTGGAAGTAAACGCCCACGGCTATGATTGGATAAGATTTGCATCCCCCGCGAGTACACATGAGGGATTGTTTTTGAAAAGCGTGTGGGAAACGGCAACCAGAAAGATTCACCCAGCTCGCAAAAATGTCTTCATCAAACAAATACAATGATTTATCTCTCATCCACCTGCAATTAATTGGAATGTTATTTTTTATTACTTGGTCCTCCTGATCGGTGGATATAACCATGCACCATGCATCAACTTCATCGCACACACACACACACAAGACTCACTGCAGAGTCAGACAAATCAAAGCATGATCAAAACTTCCACGATTGCATTTTTTCCTTGAGGCGTGAGAGGCGTGCAGAGCCAGACTAAAGTATAAACAAGGCTTGAGCTTCTTGTCTGCAAGCATTCATTTTTTGTCACAAAAGAGAGTAATGTGAGTAATTAATTAAAATTTCAGTAATTGTAAATATTTAGTTACATGCCTGTTACTGCTAAAAGTAGTGGAATTACAGTAACGGGTTACTTTGTAGCACGTTACTCCCAACACTGGTTATTTATCATGTCAGGCACGAGTGGTGGGCGGGGCTAGAGAATCAGGCTGTTGAGGCGGTGTTTCACCACACGCTGATGTCACAGCCTGGCATATTCTGAGATCGATCGTTTGCTGGGCCTGGTGTCAATAAAAGCTTTTCTTTGACTAACAAGGACGTTTTCAGCTCTGAAACTTACAGGATAGTCTTATATTACCATGACCTTTTATATATCAAAAGCTCAAGGAAAGTTGATTTCTCAATTCATGACCCCTTTAGTATAACTTTGGTGTAATAATATATGTTTGGTGGAAAGAGTAAAGTCATATACACTCTAGGATGGCTTGAGGGTAAAATTATGGGATAATTTAAATTTTTGGGTTAATTTAGCCTATGGGCCCTATTTTAAGCGATCTAGCGCATGGTCTAAAGCGCATGGCGCAGGTGCACCTAGGGCGTGTCCTAATCCACTTTTGCTAGTTTAACAGCTGGAAAAAATGGTTGGCATGCCGCGCATAGTCTAAAAGGGTTGTCCCTATTCTCTTAATGAGTCATGGGTGTGTTTTGGGCCATAGAGTGCAATAAACCAATCAGAGTCTCATCTCCCGTTCCCTTTAAAAGCCAGTTGCGTGTCCCTGTGTGTGTAATAAGCAGAGAGTACACACGTTGTGCACCCGCCTATAGGCGCATATTTACACACTCTTTAAATAACATAAAAAATACTGTGTCACTGGTTAATGGCACAGTCATTTTCAGCTGCCTCAAAATAACAACATGCCAACATTGCACCTGAACACCTCGTTTTCAGACCAGCATGCCCATGGGTGCACAAATGGGTGCAAATGCATTTGTTATTTAAACAACGAGCTGGGCGTGAAAATGATAACTGTGTCAGGCTGAAACTAGCAAAAGACACTTGCGTCGCGCCTGGTGCCGCATTCAATTCAGTACTGTGTCCAATCATTCATTCATTTTGCTACAATGTCTGTCCGGTGCCATGTCCAGTCAGAAGTCAGTTCAAATTTGTTGTCCGATCAGAATTTTTTTGGCACTGTGACCAACTTTAGTTACAGTGTTACTGTGACTGATCTTACCTTCAGTTCAGTACCATGTCCGATCAGAATTTCAGACTGGTACTGCGATTCATATACTACTTTCAGTTTGGTTCCATATGTTATCCAATCAATTACTTACTACAGTATGTCTGATCTGGCAGTCAGTTTTGTTCTCACCACAGTTATCGTCATCAAGCATGCAGAGATTCCTGTAGAAACATGACTCCACTGCCTGGAATTTTCAGATCCAACACCCTGGATGGATGGTCCGGTGAGTAAAAGTCATTAAAATCCTGATATTAGCTAATTAGTTATATTTTAAAGGGAAAACATAAATTCCTTCTAACGACAGTTAAGAATGAACAACATAGATCTAAAATGCAAAGAATGAAACATTGCGTCTTCATGCAGAATAATAAGCTCTGGACTGCTTATTACAAACAGCTATATCTCCGTTTGAGGGAGAGAGAACAGCCATTCACAATTTTAAAGTAAGTTTTCTTCAGCTGGTCATGACCTTTAAGTGGAAAATAGCCTGACGTCAGAATCCAGAAAGAATTTGTGCACTCTGTTTCGGCAGATTGGGGCAACGGAAATGTTTACATGAAAGTCAGAGTCACTAACATTTGCACAGCTCACTCATTCCAACAGTTGTTTTACTGCGTCCGATGGCTGACTATTTCCATGCATGTACTGCTTGATGAAATAATCTAAATTCATTTTTAGAGGTTGTCTCAAATATAGATCCCAGTAAAAGAAAACAAAAAGAAAAATAAAGAATGAAACAGAACAAACCCTAGAAAAGAGATTGTTATGTTGTCTGGCCAGGAGTAATAGGGTGCGAGACACAGCACCTGGGGCAGAGAAGATCTAAACCTGAAACTAACAAAAGCCTCCTTTCAAAGCCTACATGCGACTGCTCTCTTCAGAACTGTGTGTTCTGGCATATTTTATCATTTAAACCTTGGTTAACCCACAGAAAACGGCAGACTCTTTAGTCTGGAGGACTCAGCGTGATCTGCAGATGTGGATGATGCATAGCAAAACAATCAACAACAACAGTAATAATAATATATCAGCCGATATTGAATATTTATATGCTCATCTAATGCTCACTAATCTTGACCATCAATGATGTGTTAACACTGTTAAGCATAATCTTTAGCAAATCATGCATTTAAAGGATTGAAATACTTAGACAAAATAGTACAAATCTCAGTATATATATGTTAAAAGCCTTATCCCATCCCTTGGCCACTGACATTAATGGGGCCTAGTTTGAGACAAGCAAGGGGCTGGCGTGGAGCCAATTTTTCTAGCCTAGAACCACCTTTTCTTTGGTAATAAACTGCAGAATTGGGACAGATTGGGAAAGTGTATGGTAAATGAAAGTGTCAACCTTACAAAACTTCCACGTACTGTAGCATAAATTAGATGAATTCCAGTAATTTACCCCCTTCCATACTCTCAGGACAAAGCGTAAACATTCCACTTTTCCATCTCCACTGCTCAGCCTTTACATTTTCACACGTTCACAATGCTCCGACAGAGTTTGTTTCTTTTTTTAACTTTAAACATCACATGACACTTTGCATAAGATGTGCTGAATGACACAGCATAGGTAAGTAGTTTAGTAAACCTATAGTCTTATTTTTAGTTTTAACCCTAACTTAATTTAATCATTTGACATGCCTACACATCACTTGACACTAAGGGTAGTCTGTCAAAAACATTATTTTAAAACTATTTTTACATAAAATGGTAACTTTTCACTACATTGAGAAATATCTAATATTGCCATTCTTAATACGTTTAATAAAAATAGATGATTTTAGTACTTTAAGATAAGAGATTACTGTTATGTGTGCAATAATATTTGTTGACACTGCATTTGCATGTTATATTATGCAAATATACTGTATTTCTAATTAACTAGCCCATCCACTTGTTGCCCCGAAAGAGACGAAAATTAGTGATTGCTGAACACAGAGAAATATATAGTTACCTTATACTTTCAAATTACTTCTGTAATAATTTAAATGTTTGTAACAAATATTAAAGATAGGCCTATGTGGTTGAAAAAGACTGTTTGTGGAGATTCTTCATGCATATAAATGACAACTGTTGTCTCTGGGTTAGTGTCAGCACAAACAACAGCATTTCAATAAATAATTAAATAAATAAACAAAAGTCAACCTGGTTTCAGTAGCCCATCAGTGGTGTAACAGAGGAACTGTTTTAGCTTATTTTTCATGGAATAGCGAGATTGTGACCTGCAGAGATTATCGTGGCCTTCATCCTCATTATAATCATCTTCACCATCAGCTTCATAACAGCTGGTGTTCAACACCATATCCGTACACTGCCATCTGTTCACCATTAACTGTCTCACTATGATTTTACAGCAAATACATCTCTCATATGCATAAACACAGCTGTTCTCACTAAATCACACCAGCAGATGGGGCTCACGGAGACCTTCACTGACTCCAGCCTCGCTCAGTTCTGAAACTTGCTGTAGTGAGCTTCCTACATAGACCGCATTTTAAGGCCGTGTTTCCCAACCTTGTTCCTGGAGACACACCAACAGTATACATTTTAGATGTCTCCCTTTTCTGACCAATCTTTTTCTGGTTTTGCAGTCTCTACTAATGAGCTGATGAGTTGAATCAGGTGTGTTTGATTAGAAAGAGTTTGAAAATGTGTACTGTTGGTGTGGCTCCAAAAACAGGGTTGGGAAACACTGTTTTAAGGCATCATATACATGCTTCAGATGGAAAGTCAGTTTCAAAATGTAGGCTGTAACCTTATATGCCTTCTAAAAGGTTTTTTTTCTTTTTTTTCTTGAAATTTGAAGGCAGCATTGTACAGTGTATTTCAACAACCTCAATGAAAAATTAATCCAAGATGGCAGATCACACAAGATAAATGTGGACTTTAATTGTGTAATGAAAAGTATTACATTTTAAAATGATTAATATAGCTGCAAGCAGCAATTCACGGGGTTCAAGCGCTTTAAGGCCTTAAATTTCTATACATTCTCACTCCCAACTCGTCACATATTGACGCTTGGTCAGGACCCTTCGGCGTCACTTTCTAACATTTTTCGACGCACAGGGTGCTCCATTGATTTCAATGAGAAACTTTTGGCGTCATATATAGACATGTTGGGCATGAGAATGTTATCGTCATGATGAAATTATATATTGGGTTATGATTTTGCCATTATGGCATGGAGTGTGATTCTCAATTTAATAAAAATTTTATTTACATTTATTTTCTTTTTTCATTTGCGCTATTCAGACACGTTTGAACATGTAACCCAACCCCATCCCTAAACCTACCCATTTGTGTATTATAAAAAACAGGATATAACAGGCAGATATGACTGCAGGCACCATTTATTCAAAAAGAACAAATATTCCAAGTGTTCCGAAGTCAAACGATTGATTTGTATGAAGAAAATCCCCAAACGCTCAGCGTCTCCATCCGCCGAAGATCAAGAACACATTTCAAAAATTGCCGCCTGAAGAAACATTATGTCAGCTTTGACTGTAAAATGTCATTGGCTCTCATGTGTCTCGTGACCAGTCGCATTATGCTGTTGTGTGAATCATTTGAATAAGATATGAGTGGAGTGTGTGCGTGCTCATCATGGCGGGATCATCATTTCAGCTAATGAAACATTAAGATCAACTCTGTTCTTCACATAACGATATCGTATGACTTCAGAAGACATGGAATGCAACATGAGTTAATACTTTCATACTGTTTTTGGTCAGTTTTTGCAATAAATACCTTTGACTGTACTTTTATTTGCCTGTTACGTGTTTTATATAGTTGAGAAGTAGGTAGGTTTAGGGTAGGAGTGGGGTTAGTTGCTCCAAAATATAAAATTATTAAGTAAAAGAGCCTAATCATGTCTACTTTTACAAAGGCAAAAGAATTAAATGCGTCTTGATCTGACACATTGGGCAAACAACTGAAATCAATGGAGTACCCTGTGTGTCAGAAAATGATGCTAAAGGGGTACCCTAGGCGTTAAAAAGTGACACAGAGGGGTCCTGGACACCTAGGATGTATCAACATGCATCAATATGTGACAAATAGGAGTGAGATCGTGTTGCAAATTTAGCAAGCCTGTAAAAGACCATTTACAGCCAAAACAGGCAGTTTACTAAGGAAGTATGTTTTAAATCTTTTTAACAGTTATTGAGGTTGAGGCAAAAACCTAGGACTAGTTCGCAAAAGTATAAAAAAAATATTTAATGAACGATTTGATTGATAGTAGTAGTCTACCATATGGCATGTGCGAAAAATTGTGTGATATACAATCATTTACGCGGCTGATTTCTTTCGAATTTCTCACAGGCCTCTAGGGCCGTGAGTCAAACAGGCCCAGCGAGTTTCATTCCAATCGGCCTCTGTTAACCTTGTCTGACAGCTGCTATTTGACCAACCATGTTATTCGAGATGTGCACATTTTCTCATGGACAATCACGGCATCTCGAATAAAGACACCGAATGCCAGTTTTCAAGTCAGTCGGACTAACTGTTGCAAAGCTATAGCAGTTTTCATGTTTTTTCCCTTCCAGTTTATAGCGCCACCAAGTGGCCAAGTGTTGTGTCCTTTTTCACACGACCACAGACCGAGCTCATACATAGGTGTACAGAGTTTGGTAAAAAACAAAACAAAAAAAAAACAATTCATTCCATTCAAGAGGGATAACCATTTTATTAAAAGTTCAAATTCAAATGACGGTGTCCCGTCGCGGGCATGAATCGAAATTTTATTTCAGAGTCTAGAGAATGTTTCTGCACTGGTTCGTAAAAGTAGTTTTTTAAAATAATAATAATAATAATTTCAACAATTCTAAAAATTACAATAAGGTTTCAGCGCAATGCACTCGAACCCCTAATTAAAATGTAAACTATCCAATACTTAAAGGGATTGTTCACCCAAAAATGAAAATTGCCCCACGATTTACCCACCCTAAAGCCATCTTATGTGTCCAAAATTTGAAGCTCAAAAAAAGTGCATCCATCCATTATAAAAGTAATCCACTCGGCTCCGGGTTAATAAAGGCCTTCTGAAGCGAATCAATGAGTTGTTGCAAGAAAAATATCCATATTTAACACTCCTTTTGTATTCATCTTACAAAAAAAAAAAAAAAAAAAAAAAAAAAGAATATAACTATGACATCAGACGTAGCTTAAGCATTTTGAACTGCGAGATGCATTACACTTTCTGTGTAAGTTGAATATGGAAATCAGATGATGTCTGCGGGTGGAATATAAAACAAGCTAATAAATCCTATATACTTAATTCTCACCAAGATAAATGTTTGGTGCAAAAGACATTTTAATTTGAGTACAAGTTTATTAATACATCTGTCTGACCGACACAAACATTTGCATACCATCAATGCAAAGGAGAGGTGTTCTAATCTCTTTTTATCGCACTGCAAAATAAAGCTGGCCACATGCCCAGAGCATTGCTGTTACATAAAACTACAACTTGATGGTGTTCATGAATAGACTACTTTGCAAAGAGTCAGTGAATAGCAGAGGAAGAATCCCAAACCGGTTCTCTTATCTCTGTAGTATGTATTTGGTGTTGTTTAATAAACACCAAAGTGAATATAAAAATCTACTGAAAATATGAAAACATGTACTGTTTGACTTCCTTTCTTTTCTGTGAAAAGTGGATGTCAGAAGCAGAAATTTGTTGGTTAACAAAGGTAATTTTGCTTTTCAATATGTGCCACCTGCTGTCAGAGAGTGAATTTGCATTCTCATTTAGAGTACATATGAAAATCAAACCAAATTTTAATGGCGAATATTCATGTTAGTGTGAACAAGAACAGTTGGGAATTTTGGGAGTGGGCTCTTTTAAGCCACAACCACATACCCACAACCACCCACAAAACCTTAGCATTGTGGTGGACACATATTATTCAGAAAATGTAAAAGTCTACTTGTAACCCTGCTTTAGGTCACAGACAAGACTCCTGAGTCTTGAGAGGGGGCGTAACAAAGGACTTTTCCAGTCATACCCCACCTGAAAATGTTCTGTTCAAGGCCATCACCGTGAGAAACACGTTATTTTATCCCTTCCCAGCATTCGATTCAGACTGTCTAACAATAAATACATGTGGTAAGAGCTAGTCACAGACACTCTTGCCTCGCCTCTGCTAAAGAGACCTGTGAACATTTATAGATATTTATACTTTTTTCTCACTTTCTGTTTTCATGGTCCGTATTTTCTGTTGGGAAAGAGAAACTGATGATTTGTGCTTTGGAGAACAGGTGGACATTGCTTCTGTCATGGAGGAGTCCGGCTGGACCGCTTGTTTTGTACCGTCAAGCCATCTGCTATCGTCGTGAGACACTGTGATTGTCCCATCCCCCCTTTGATAAAGCTGGATTTTGTCCCAGTGTGTTTCTGATGACATCGTGACCCTAACCAAGCAAATGCTGTAAAAGCTTTTTAACATCATTTCAATTAGCAGCCAGATCTAAGAAGCACTGGTATAGGCCCTGTAGACATGTATCATATGACAACTTACATTACTGTTCCTATAATACATCTTCACCATAAATCCTTTCTGACCAACAACTAATCTGACAAATTATAATGAAGAAAATAACACAGGAAGGTACAGATCCAGACCAAAAGAGCATCGCTGACTAGTAATAATTAAATCAAAAGGGTGCTCCAACTTAATTTACCACCTAATGCCAGTGTATAAAGTGAAACATTGTTAAAAAAAAACACCGCCCTCTAGTGATGTGGGAAAATAATGCACATATAGTGACAGCACATAGATAGTAATTATGGTAGACTACACAAAAGTGGAAAGCGTTTGGTAAATTAGGGATGGAACACAGATAAAGAAGGTTTTGTTGTTGTTGTTGTTGATGATGTATTGTTTTTATTTAATTTTTTTATTGCCAAATTATGAATTTTGTTAAATTGGTTTTGGTTGAAAAAACATGCTGAATACTTGAATTGCTCAAGCTGTTTGTTGAAACACAGTAGCTGGTTTGTCACTAGTCCAAAGCAGTCTATCAGCTTTAAGGAAAATGGTCAATGGCCAGGTCAATGTCAGCCCAACCCACTAGTAGTGCAACTAATCAATATTATAGGCCAGTCAATGACTATAGATTACTATCCTGATCTAGTTAGACATGTAAAACCAGCTCGTGATGAATCATGTTGTAAGGTCCATCTGTTAGCTCAAAAACGAAAACTAACGGCCTGGTTGAAGGACTTCTGTGTGTGTAAGCCTTTTCAGCATTTCTGTTAAGTTTACTTAATTTATTGTTATTGAATTTTAAACTTCATGAATAATTTTATCTGACTCCAATTCTATATGACTTCGTTAAATTTGCTAAGTTTGTAACTTAACAGCTGATCATAAGTTTAGTTGTGATTTAATTTAGATTTTTAGATTTAGAGTTGATTTCTCTTAAGTACCTCTTAATTTCAAATATTCGCTCATCAAGGGACCCGATGCTCGCACAGAGGCGTAATGCTCGCGAAATTACATTAGCTCACGGGCACAACCTAGCCAGTTCTGATATTAGTCAGAGGATTACAGAGTGAATATTTTAGTGGTTGCACCTGCTTACTCAACAAAAAGTGTAATTTGATTAATAGACACGAAAGCTGCAACTTGCTAATACAGTAATAGTCAGAAATCAGATTACCCCGCATGCTGCGCTCCATGCTTCAGTCATGGGGTCCTCAGTTTGAGCTATTCTGACAAAAGATTTGCGGAAATAAAGAACTCCACATTGATCCATACTAGAATAATGATTTCAGAATAATACAAGATAACTCAAGATTAACATTTATTTTGGCCAGACTTAAATAAACATAATTAAACACGAATCCATGGTACATAACTTTCAGCATAAAAATATGAAATACAATTACCAAGTAATATGAAAATAGTTTCAAAGAGTCATATCTGGCACAGTACATACAGTGTGTGTGAGCGCCTCTTATGACACTGACACAACACTGCATGGGGGCTCTGGCTACAGAATGTTCCCCAATGGCAGCCCTGCTACCCTTCCTTAAATACCCAGACCAGAACAAAGGGTTGTTAATATTTGCACTCAAAAGGGAATATAGAATTCTCATATGTTTCAATCTTTCTCATCCTACCAGTGACTACAGTGAAGTTGAGACCATTTTACCAATCACACTGTGACCTTAAAAAAGACACCAGACATGAAAGGGATAAAACAATAGATTCACAAGATAAATCATCTGTAGTATATCTGCATTCTGGGACTTGAATCAGGGGGAAGGGGGAAAGGGAGGTAGAGAGGGGGAGAGGGTTTTGGTCAGGGTGGTGTCCTACAGTCTCTCTGTGAGATCTTCTCTCCAGATTATTGAGTTGTATTGTTTTATTGCAGGGCGTTGGATCTCAGCTTTTGTCTTACCAGTAAAACTGCTCCTTACAATGTGTTGAGGTGTGTAAAGAGCGTTGGCTCTTTATCTGCGACTGTGAGTCTGCGGTGGGCTCTGCCATAATGTCTGCTAGTGGTGTGGCTGATGGTGCAATGTTTTGATCCTCCTCACTCTCTCTGTTCAAGAAAGGGGATCCACACTAACGAAATACCCACTAAATGTAATCATGGAACATTCCACAAGGGCCATCTCCCTACAGAGCCTGATGCCGTTATAGTGCACTAAGGGGACCAGATCTGCAAAACTAACTCAAACACAAAGCAGGCGTAACATACGTGTACAGGCGTGTACACTTGCCTTAAAACAGCAACAAAATTCCAACAGCAGAGGGAGTGAGGGTGGGTGCTTTGGAAGAATATGTAGAGCTGGCACACTAGACAACCCAGGATGAGGGAGAAGCCAGGGAAGAAATGACGATGAGAGGAGATGCCGGTAGGAGGATTCAGGGAGTGACTGCAAAACAGTGATAACAGGTTGAAGGTGTAGATGGAGGGAGAAGCCATGGTGTAGCCTTGGTGGATAGGCCAGGCGGAACTAAGGGAGCAACTGAAAGAAGTTGAGCCGGTGGACCCGAAGAGACCGGATGACAACGAAGGTCCTTGAGATCAAGGCAAAGCCGTGGTGACGAGTGGCCAAGGAGGAGCCCTAACGGTGCTGGAGGACTAAGGTGGAGCTGGTGCGAACGAGGACTGAGGCAGAGCCAGAGGTAAGGAGGAGCCCAACTGAGCCAAAGGGTTGGAAGGACAAGGCACAGCTGAAGGCCCAGAAGACTACGGTGGAAGCAGAGCAACAACTGAACAAGATAAAGCCGGAGGGACGAGGAAGCCCTGTGGAGCCAGAAGCATGACGGTACCAGGCAGAGCTGAGGGAGCGAGCTGGAGGTGGCTGGTCAATGGGCAGAGGTGGAATGTCAGGCTTGGAGGTTCGAGGTGGAGCCAGAGGGTCGACATACCAGGGCAGAGCTGGAGAACAGGAAGCCGAAGGTGGATATGAACTGCTGACAGGGGCCAGCGAAGAAGTCATTTAAGGGCTGAAGGGAGCCAATGGAGACAGGGCTGAAAAACTGGATAGCACGGGTAGAAGGTTACAAGATTACCTCCTTGGCTATGAAAGAGCAGGCAAAGAGTTAAAACACAGCCTTCTTGGCTGATACGGGACAGGGAGAGGAGGTGGGATTGGGAGGCAGGGTGGGAACATCCACAACAACACAGATGCAATCGTAGAATGTTCCTCAAGAGCCGTCTCACTACACAGAGGCTGATGTCAACATAGAGAACGAAGGGGACCAGATCTCAAAACCTCTGCATGTGCTCCTCAAGGGACTGATCCCCCTGGGAGAGGAGGAGGATCTGAGCTGCTGCTAGACCCATTGGTTAAGGTCAGATCTTCTGTCACGCTGGGGTTGAATAAAGAAGAAAATAAACGTGCTGGATCTATTTGGAAGCAGTTTTCTTTAATCAAAATAAACTCAGGATTACACTACTACTACACCACAAAAATAATGACAAGATCTGTCAAAGACTGAACCAAACACAGGGCTATAAATACACAGGGACACACTTAGGATGAAATTAAGTAATTAAGTCAAAAATGTTGAGACCCAGTGCTGTAGAAGGTGATGAATCAGGTCTCTGCATTTTAGATTGAGATTACCCAATATAAATACTCTCAAAAAGACTATGTAATCATGATGAGGCCATGAAGACCCAATTCGTCTTTAAAATCCATAATAAGTCCTACATTCCCAAACCATTTCACAGTATTTTGAGAAAGAAATCCAAAAGATTGTATTGTGTTTTATTATGTAGTACAATAAAGTGATTATTAAGATCATTAAGACAGTCATGCTGCTCTGGGTGGATTGGAAATGTTTTCCCGCTGCTTTTCCTTTAAAAGCAATGATTTCAAATACTTATCAATATTACAGTGACTAAAGTAGTGATTAAAGTAGTATCAACTGCTATACTTATCATATTTTCATCCTTTTATTAATTTTTGAAGGGTTAAACAAAAAAGGGAAAAAACTCTTACTGTTTACTCACCCTCATGTCAATTTAAATTTGTTTGCAGTTATTTTTTTTGTACATTGTCACCAATGACATTTGGTGTCGCTGATGTAAACATTTTGAATCTTAATGTTTTTTTGTTTTGCTGAAAATCAATAACAACATAAATATATGTTCATCATAAAAGCTACAGTATCGTGCGGCTTCATAAAACTTTATAAGGAATACATTTGTGATACATTAATGATGCTTTTGTCAGGATTTTGTTTTGTTTTAGTTTTTTTTGGACCTTGTCTTTGTATGTAAAGGAGCTGCATAAAGATTCTTCAGAATTTCTCCTTTTTCCACTGAAAAGCAGCATACCAGTTTGGAATCACATGAGAGTGAGTAAATAATGACAGTTTTATTTTTTTTCAGTTTTTACCTATTGTTTTAAGACTTTTTTTTTTTCACAGAAGATGCAGTCAGACCAACGATACTTTGATATAGGATGAGTAACAATTCTTGATGACATTGATTTGAAAAATAATCACCATCACAGCAGGTTTGTTTTTGAGGCTTCAGCATTACGTGCACAATTGAGCTCTGCTGAAAAAGATGAGAAGATGAGAAGAGAGGTATATATTTGTGTGTAAATGAGAAAAACGCTGTCGAAAATCACCATGTCTGAGATCCACACAACATATGGCAGATTGGGCTGAAACATAGAGAGTGCACTCATTACACGGACCACATTACCGTACTGTATAATTGGGACTGAGAAAAAAACCTGTCTCTCTGTATTGTTAACCTAAATCCTGTCTCTCTGCTGACATCTCTGGGAGACGCCTGTGGATATTGAGAAAAATTATTATATTTTTTTTTTTTACATAAACGGTAATGTTCATGTAATGATCCTTGGGTGTAATTAGTGAATTTTACATAAATTGTATGTAACATTCCACTATATGCAGTTTTTAGTATCTTCCAATCTAGATTTGTACATGAAGAACAAGCTGTACTTGTTTGTGCAAAATTCGTAATCTAGAATAATGGTCTGTCATTAATAGGTAACTATGCAATTTTTTTGTTCTTCTTCTTCTTCTTCTTCTTCTTCTTTTCTTAACATCCTTTGTCCAATCAGTAGTCACATTTTCAAAACTCTAAAGACTATTAGCACAACCTGTAGGCCTACGTCTGGTCTGACCATACCATTAACAAAATCCATGTTGTTTTCACACAGTCTCTAAAATTCTTACATTTTCTTTTCATACAAGCCAGTATTCTTTTCATACTGTTTCAAACAATACCCAGTACCAAAATCATGGCTCATTCTGGTCCTATTTACAAATGCTTAAAACACAGTGGGCCCTATCATATACCCGGCACCATGCGTTTCAGCATTGACGCAGTTATCATTGTCCCACACCACGTTGTTTAAATAGCAAATGCATTTGCACCCATCTGTTCACCCATGGGCTGCTGGTCTGAAAACCAGGTGTGTTCAGGACCTCTGTTGGAGCGTTGCTATTTTGAGGAACTGAAATCGACTGCTCCAGTGACCAACAAAAACCTGGTCTAAAGTCAATGTTTTCGCAGTCGCAGTATTTTTTGTGTTATTTAAAGAGTGTGTTAGTAATATGGGCCTATAGGCGGTGCACAACGTGCATACACTCTGCTTATTACACACACAGGGATGCGCAGCAGCACACACACATGCCAAATATTAAAAATAAAAGGATTACAATGTAAAAGAGTATTATTGTGTACATAAAGATAATAATGCCTGCATGTCATAATGGTCATTGCATTACCTATTTGCAGTAATGACGAATGAAAGTGGCTACTTACTTAACATATTATATTATATTATATATCATATTATGTGCAATATGCACATGTATTTAAACTGACTTGTCAGGTTGAGGGCGTCTATATTCCACCATGTAAATAGCGAATCCGCCATGGTGCAAGTGCAACTGGTTTTTAAATGGAATGGGAGATGAGACTGATTCTCTGTTTATTGCACGTTACACCAGAAACACACCCATGACACATTAAGAGAACAGAGACAACCCTTTTAGACCATGCGCCGGGTACGCCAACCATTTTTCTATCATTAAACTAGCAAAAGTGGATTTAGACACGATAAACTTGTCACGGTTCATGAATTCACTGACTCATTCTCTCTCCGTGTGTGTGTGTGTGTGGTTGTGTTGGAGGTGTGGTCGCTGATTGCAGCTGATCAGATCATCAGTGCCAGCTGCGGCTGATCAGTGTGCCTATTTAATGTCTCATCATCCACTTTGTGTTTGTCAGATCGTTTCAGGGTCCTGGTCCTGGTCCTGGTCCTGGTCCTGGTCCTGGTCCTGGTCCTGGTCCTGGTCCTGGTCCTGGTCCTGGTCCTGGTCCTGGTCCTGGTCCTGGTCCTGGTCCTGGTCCTGGTCCTCCTGTGTTTCGTGTCTGGATCCAGTGTTTGTCTTCCTGGTTGTCTGGTTCCCTGTGTTCACAGAAGGCTGGTTGCCCATTTGCGTCCCTGCGCTGCCAAGGGTGGACCATCTGAGCACCCCGATTAATCCGACCCACTGCTACTACTCTTATTGGACTTTTTTTCCACTTTGTTTCACACTTGCTATTGAATCCTCCTTATTGATCCTGACAAAACTAGCAAAACTGGATTTTTAACAATCTAAGTGCATGGTCTAAAGCGCATGGCGCAAGTGCACATTTAGGGTGTGTCCGAATCCACTTTTGCTAGTTTAACGAAGGAGAAAATAGTCGGCGCGCTCGGTGCATGGTCTAAAAGGGTTGTCCTTATTATCTTAATGAGTAATGGGTGTGCTTTTGGCATAATGTGCAATCTCCCATTCCCTTTAAAAGCCAGTTGCGCTTGCACCATGACAGATTCACTATTTACATGGCGGAATTTGGAAAAACTGAATGCTTCTCTAGCGAGGAAATGGATCTGCTCGTCAAATGATGCCTGCTTGCTTGTCACTACTGCAAATTTATGCACACAATAATAATCTTTTACATTCTAATCCTTTCAT
Source organism: Paracanthobrama guichenoti (assembly GCA_018749465.1). Taxonomy (NCBI): domain Eukaryota; kingdom Metazoa; phylum Chordata; class Actinopteri; order Cypriniformes; family Gobionidae; genus Paracanthobrama; species Paracanthobrama guichenoti. The sequence continues at coordinate 1,019,500 of CM031953.1, forward strand.
TTTTCATATTTAAAAATGTGTACTGCTGCGCATCCCTGAGTGTGTAATAAGCAGAGTTTACATGAAAAAATTCTGTGTAATTGACTTTAGACCAGGTTTCAGTTGATCAATGGTGCAGTCATTTTCAATTCCTCAAAATAGCAACTTGCCAACAATTCACCTGAACACACCTAATTTTCAGACCAGCCATGGCCGCACAAATGCATTTTCTGTTTAAACAACAGGACGTGAAAATAATGGTGTTTTTTGCGTCAGGCAGCAAAAACACTGGCACCACATTGCGCTAGGTCTATGGTAGGGCCCTTAATGTTTCAAAACTTAGGCTAAATATAGAACAAAGCCTCTACTTCTGCAACAACAGAAGCAGCTCTAAAGTATTGGAAAAATAAAATACAACAAATACTGAAACAACTGTAAACATTTCTACAGTTCTTTTACAATCACTAGGACATATTTCTCAAAACTTTGGTCACTTTTTCAAAACTCTTCACACATTGAGTACAAACCCAATTCCAAAAAAGTTGGGACACTGTACAAATTGTGAATAAAAAAAGGAATGCAATCATTTACAAATCTCATAAACTTATATTTTATTCACAATAGAATATAGATAACATATCAAATGTTAAAAGTGAGACATTTTGAAATGTCATGCCAAATATTGGCTCATTTTGGATTTCATGAGAGCTACACATTCCAAAAAAGTTGGGACAGGGAGCAATAAGAGACCGGAAAAGATAAATGTACACATAAGGAACAGCTGGAGGACCAATTTGCAACTTATTAGGCTGAAAGGTACATCCAAGTTCTAGATCAACATATGCTCCCATCCAGACGTCGTCTCTTTCAGGGAAGACCTTGCATTTTCCAACATGACAATGCCAGACCACATACTGCATCAATTACAACATCATGGCTGCGTAGAAGAAGGATCCGGGGACTGAAATGGCCAGCCTGCAGTCCAGATCTTTCACCCATAGAAAACATTTGGCGCATCATAAAGAGGAAGATGCCACAAAGAAGACCTAAGACAGTTGAGCAACTAGAAGCCTGTATTAGACAAGAATGGGACAACATTCCTATTCCTAAACTTGAGCAACTTGTCTCCTCAGTCCCCAGACGTTTGCAGACTGTTAGAAAAAGAAGAGGGGATGCCACACAGTGGGAAACATGGCCTTGTCCCAACTTTTTTGAGATGTGTTGATGCCATGAAATTTAAAATCAACTTATTTTTCCCTTAAAATGATACATTTTCTCAGTTTAAACATTTGATATGTCATCTATGTTGTATTCTGAATAAAATATTGAAATGTGAAACTTCCACATCATTGCATTCTGTTTTTATTCACAATTTGTACAGTGTCCCAACTTTTTTGGAATCGGGTTTGTACAACAGTCTATGTGAGCTAAACTACTGATCATTTATCATCAATTCTGACTTCTATTTTTCGTTTCTACTGTACATTCCATAAAGTAATGACTCATTCACTTTTAGATAGTATGTTGCCAAAAATGCACACATTCAACACTTAACCAAAAATGTAGAATGGCTTACAATAAAAGGAAGCTGAATTATAAAAAAAACAAGCAAACAATGGATTTCATATTGTCTGCAGGTAGAACTGGTAATCAATAATTACCGAATACGATTAGCCTCATTAAGAACTATTAACTATGACAAAGAATAAAGAATTACCAATGTGTCTATTTGGGACATGATCATAAAATGACTCATAAATTACTCAAGTGTTTCCCAGTGTTGTATAAGTATCCAATCGTCATAGTCAAAGTAAAAGTAAATATAACGTTTTGGAAATTGGCTTGAGTAAAAGTTAAAGTTGCTCATGAGAAAAATAGTTAAGTAAAATTATCATAGTAACTGGTATTAAAAGTACTTAAGTATTATAAGTACAGGTAAATGTTATAAATAATGGCACAGATGATTGTAATGATGGCAACCTAACTGAGATTCTGTGTTAGGGTATGCAAGAGTTCACACAAAAATCATTTACTGACCCCATGTTGTTCCAAACCTGTCTAAATTTATTTGCAAATGTAATGAAAGGGTTATCGGAGTAAAAAAAAATACATTTTCTCTTTAATATGTAGTAAAGTAAAAGTTGAAGTCAACAAAAATATTAATATTTGAGTAAGGTACAAATATACAAAAGCTGTAGTTCATCCACAAATTTTTATTTTGTCATTACTTACTCACCCTCAAGTTGTTCCAAACCTGTATGAGACTCTTTCTGTATGAGAAATATTTTAAATAGTATTGGTAAAGCACCCATTGACTTCCATAGTAGGAAAAAAAAAAAATACCACAGAAGTCAATGGGTGCTGCCAACTGTCTGGTTACCGACATTCTTTCAAATATCTTCTATGTGTTCGACAGAAGAAAGAAACTCATACAGCTTTGGAACAACATGAGGGTGAGTAAATGATGACAGTTCATGGTTTACCTAATAAAGGACTATCTCAGTCCTAAATTTTCTATTACTTACTGATTAGTTCATTTTGTTTCTATATTAAGTATAGCTGAAGTGTTAATGTAGTATTATTCAGCTGTCCTGCATTACTTCCTGCAAAGTTAACCTATTAATGATGGACCATTCTTCTAAAGTGTTACCCAAAATTCTTCATCACAATGCTAGTGAGTTGTGGCTGGTTGCTAGGGTGTTACTATGCAATTGCTCAGGTGTTCTGAGTGCTTTTGAGTGTGTTTCTGGTATGTGCATGTGGTTGCTAGGTGGCTGCATACTCAAATCACTAGATACTCTATGTGTAATTGTCTGATTCATCAGGCATTCTCCATTTACACTTGGACACATAAGGTCAATTCACACTGCACCAGACGCCGACCAAATATAGTCACCAGATAACAGTACGTAACTTCTCAGACATTTCACAACCGGACCAACGCCGATTCAACATGTTCGGTCAGCAAAAACAAGCCCCGATGGGTAGCACCCTGAACTGACAAAACCAGATGAAATATACAAATATATATACGAATAAATGTGTCTCTGCAGAACGAAAATAAATTTCATGATTCTAGTAGCAAAACACTTGACCATATGGCAATTAGTGTTTGGGTTTCGCGGCTGCACTATACACTCACTCTCACTCCTGATTGCACACTCATGTGTGGATTGTGGTTGCTTCCAAACTTCCATATGCTGACTTTCTTATGCTGGAAGTTGAATAATGGAGTATGTGGCCTGAACAACCAGAAACGCCCATCATAAAATGAGCTCATTTACTGTACACTTGGTCTTTTAATGATTAGATGACTATTCGATCAGTAAAAATGCAGGATGAATCTCATGAAAACATTGATAAAAGAAAAAAAAATATGTAAAGGAAATTAATTCAAGTCCATTAACCCTTAAAGACCTAGAACATTTTTGGGGCGCCTGACTTGCCTCTACTTTTCTTTGTTTTTCTCACCCATTCTAGCAGTTAGCATCAAGTGCCATATATCATTTTAAACAGGAGAACATGAAGTTTCCATCTAGCAGCAAAAATGTGGTGTTTTTACTGTGAACTCAAACAGAACTACATGAAGTTTTGATTTTTTCCTTTAGAAAGTTAGACTTAGTTATTTTAGACTTCCAGATGAAATTTTGTCTACATGTAACAATCCCTCAACAAGTTATAGCCATTTATTATAATATTATTCTAGGCGTTTTTGAGTGAAAACAGGTGTATTTTATTTACTGAGAATGTAGATGTGTCCACAAAAGGTCAGGGAGTAAAGTAAATAGAAAGATTGTTATATTATAACAGAACACTGAAGCAAACATTTTTCTTCAGAGAAATAGATTATAATTTGTACATGAAACACAAATGCAAACAATGTAAAAAGTTGTGACAACAAACCATGCAATAAAATATACTGAGTGTAAATGAACAAACGGTGCAAATAATCTTCTCAAATACAAATTGAGGAAAATATACTTTGTGAAAAAGTTGTAAAACACAGACTACATACAAATAGAGAAATATACTGATTTTTGTGTGCTGTGCTATGTGAGAGAGTGCTCTGCATGCGTTTTGTCACAGGATGGTTTTGGGTATGTTCACATTTTGGAGTTAATAAAGACTTGGGTTCTTCAACTTGCCTCCCAGTGGAATAAATGTTACAGAATACAAGACCGCCAAACATGAACCCAGCAGTCTCTCTGCTTCGTCTGCTTCAAGGCCATCACACTATTGAGGATTATGTTGTGGAATTTTGTGCGCTCTCTCACTGTGTGCATATATTATGCACTGTGTGCATAATGACATTGCCTTAAAGGACATTTTTAGACATGGACTAAATGAGCCATTGCACTCTGGACTACCAGGGGGGAAGATTCACTGGTCCCTCACCCAATATATTGAGTATGCCCTTCTTTTGAGTGGCTCCTCATTTACTGTGGGAACGGTGGATGAGGAGCTCCACTGTCCCACCGTACCCTCCACACCAGTGAGTCCAGCGACCACGCCACCTGTCCATGTCCTGAGTCCAGGGACCACATCTCCTGTCCATGGCCGCATCCAGGGCCAAGCCACGTCTCCCGTCCACATCCAGAGCCAAGCCATGTCTCCCGTCCACGTCCAGAGCCAAGCCACGTCTCCGGCTCATGTCCAGAGCCAAGCCACGTCTCCGGCTCACGTCCAGAGCCAAGCCACGTCTCCGGCTCATGTCCAGAGCCAAGCCACGTCTCTGATCCATGTCCAGAGCCAAGCCACAGCCCCAGACCAGCGGCCAGAGTGGGCTCCAGCCCCAGACCAGCGTCCAGAGTGGGCTCCAGCCCCAGACCAGCGTCCAGAGAGGGCTCCAGTCCACGACCCCAGAAAATGAGCGCAGTGGATACCTTGAGAAGGCCTGGAAGGCCGTACTCCATGATCCAGATCTGCCTATGCTCCATGATCCTGATCTGCTCACGCTCCATGTTTCAGATCTGCCTATGCTCCACGGTCCAGGTCCGCCCATGCTCCACAGTCCAGGTCCGCCCACGCTCCATGGTCCAGGTCCGCTCACGTTCCATGATCAAGATCTGCCCACGCTCCAAGGTCCAGAACTGTCACAGGGTGTTTTTGGGTATGTTTCATGTTTTTAGGTTGCTATGTTCACTGTCACGTTTCTCAGTTTATCATGTTCACTACGTTCACTCAGTTTATTGATCACTAATGATCAACAAGCGTTTCTGTTTGGGGAACAACCCATGTGCGTTTCCTTGACGAATCAATGCTGCAGATTTTGACGTATCCACGCTCACTACGGAGCCTGTGAATAATCAATCGCGAGAAATGTGATACCTCTGAAAAGCTGAGCATTTTACAGCATACAGATTTTATTAGCGGTTTAAAATGTATTAAACATTTTAGAATTATAGTTAATTTTAGCCGTGGGCTGCTGTCTCGGTCTTTAAGGGTTAAAGGGTTAGTTAACCTAAAAATTACAATTCTGTCAATCACTCACCCTCATGTTGTTACAAACCCGTAAGACCTTTGTTCATCTTCAGAACACAAATGAAGATATTCTTGATGATCTGAGAGCTCTCTGACCCCTCCATAGACAGCAATTTAATGAACCCTTTCAAGGTCCAGAAAGGTAGTAAAGACATTGTTAAAAGACACTGTCCAGTGGTTCAACCTTAATGTTATGGAGCGATGAGAATACTTTTTGTGTGCAAAAAACAAACATAAATAACGACTTAAGGTCTTAAGGTTTTTTGAAGCTCAAACCGCAGAGCATGATGCTAGCTACAACTAAATCCTATGTTCGATTCCTAGTGAAATTAAAATTTTTGAACTGATATGCCTCAACGCAGTGTACATTTCTTTGGATCAAAGTGTCTGCCAAATGCATAAATGTCCATTCAAATACCCTCAGGGTATTAGGGTAGTTGGTAAATGGACATTAAAAAAAATACTGACATAAAAAAAATACACATCATGCTCTGTGCAGCTGCGGTTAACCATGAAATTGCGGGTCACACTGAAGCATGAACATCAAAAAGTACCGAAACTTTGCAGGCATGTTTATGAAAAAAAAAAAATTTTGTTTAACCAGTATTTCCGACAACTCTAATTTTGTTTTTGTGTGCAACATAGTATAAGGGTTAAATCACTAGACCTAAATATGAACAAGAGTAACTGTGCTGCTTGCCTTATCAGCCATCCCAAATAATTGATAAAGAGACTGTTTGGCATCTGGCATGATGGGTTATTTAACAAACACTGGACTGTTTGCTCAGAGAATTAGTTCTGATCTGGCAACAGCACCTTTTACCCAAGTCTGAACATTAATCATTATTAAGGCAAACAAAACCTCACAACACCATCAAAACACTTAAGAGCACACAGCATCTTAGCAAACATCACTGCTGTGTTCAGAAAAAGCACTATCGGTCTGCAGTGTGGTTTCTTTTTAAAAGTACTGCGGTGCCAAGTGCTCCATCATAGAGAGTTTTTGGATGAGAAAGAAAGACAAAAAAGGCAGCCCACCTATATGTTATTATGAGACAAACTTGAAAATGGAGACATGAAACACTACATGTACACTACATAGGTCAATGATTTTTTTTATGTATTTGAAAGAAGTGTCTTATGCTCACCAAGGCTACATTCATTTGATCAATAGTACAAACGGTAATATTGTGAAATATAAAAAAAATAGCTGCAAATGTAACTGTATTAAAATAACTGTTCCCTTTCGAGGGAACTCGCACTGCGTCATCGTGACGACACTATGGGAACGCCCTCCAGGGGCGCGTCTGAAGCATGAATGAAATCTGTCACCGATCCTGATTGGTGCTGCGTCATGACGTAGTATGTGACGGCATGAGCGGAAGCTATAAATGAATGCTGGCACATAATACAAACAGCTTTTGCTCATCAATGAGGCACTCTATGTGAATATTGTTTGTCCATTTGGTGTTATTTGTCACTCAAATATAAGACATGGCTAGCGAGCAGTTTAGACGGTGTCTCTCGAGGGGGCTACCTGCAGCGAGTGTGAGAAGCTGCCGCTCAGAGTGCTGCGCTCGCGGCTGGCTGTGTTTGATACTGAGACCGGCCAAGCTTGCGAGCCCTGTGGATCTGGTCCCACATCTGCCGAGGCAGCGTGGAGATGCAGATCATGGGGCTCACAAATGGATCTCTCGGGGGAGCTGGGCATGCGGAGGCATCCTCCCACTCCTCATCTGATGATTCACCTCGTGAGGAAGCCCTCTCCCACCTCGCTTGTGCGGAAGCAAGGTTGATGAACCAGTGCTGCAACTGTCTGATTCTGAGGGGTCAGATAGGCTCAGTGCTGAGGCGGGAGAAATGCAGGTGGATTCACCTTTTTCATTCTCCTGCTCAGGAAGAGCTTGTGGATGTGCTAACCCGCGCTGTGGCCAAACTAAACATCGAATGGCCACAGGAAAAAGTTGAAATCCAGCTAGCAAGTAAGCTGGATTGATGCTGTTTCAAAAAGCGGGCTCAGCCTACAAGGAGAGTACAAGAGGGTCCCCCCAAGGTCGTTCTCGTCCCGCAGCTCCAGGGAAATCGATGTTGTGCTCCCTCCGTTAACAACGCTAACATGGTCATGCCTCCCGAATATATCTGCTTGGGCCCTGTGTACCATGGGCAGAGGGTACAGACTGCAGTTCAGTGCTCCACCACCGAGGAGAAAAAGAAAAGCGTGTTGACGCCGTCCCAGAGGACTACGTTCCTGGGAGTTGTATGGGACTTGACCACGATGCGGGCCCAAATGTTCCCCACGCGTGTCAAGTCCATACGGGCGGAAGTCTCAGCAATGAAGCTAGGCCACAGCTGCACTGTGAAGCAGTTCCATAGTCTGCTGAGTCTCATGGCAGCAGCGTCCAACGTAAACAGACAACTGTCTCTCTCTGAATGTTGGCAAGACCAAAGAAATGATTGTGGACTTCAGGAAGAGACAGCAACGGACATACTCCCCCCTCATGATCAGCGGGTCACCAGTAGAGAGAGTGAGCAGCTTCAAGTACCTGGGAGTAAACATCTCCGAGGACCTGACCTGGACTGCTCACATTCAGACACAGGTGAAAAAAGCCAGGCAAAGACTGTACCACCTGCGCCAGCTGAGGAAATTCAGGGTTTCACCAGCTATCCTGAAAACTTTCTATTTAGGGGCGATAGAAAGCGTTTTAACTCAGTGCATCACAGCGTGGTATGGGAACAGCACCAGTCATGACCGCAAAGCCCTGCAAAGAGTAGTGCGCTTATCCGAGCGTATCTCAGGGTCAGCTCTCCCGTCTCTGCAGGACGTCTACACCAAACGCTGCAAAGGTAGAGCTACCAAGATCATCAAGGACTCTAATCACCCTGCAAACCCTCATTTCACGCTGCTGCCATCTGGTAAGCGCTTCCGAAGCCTGATGGCCAAAACTGAGAGACTCAGGAGGAGCTTCTTCCCAGGCCATCAGACTCCTGAACGTCAGTCACTTCACATCACGTGAAACATCGATACACTGACATTGCACTGCACTTTCTGCTCTCGTTGTTACTGTGTAACAACCTGTTATAAACCTGTTTGCACATTATACTTTATACATTTCTGTTAACCACATATTTATAAGTCTACAGTTTACTCACTGCAAAGTCTACTTCAATTATTTTATTCCACTTCATCCTTATTTGTTACCTTTTTTTTCTCTTGACTTGATTATTTATAATTCTACAGATATAGACATATATATATATATATATATATATATATATATATATATATATATATATATATATATATATATATATATATATATATATATATATAGATAGTTTTTTTTTATCCTATTTCTATTATAATTTCTTCCTTGTGTTTTTAACTGTGAATTTGCACTGTCCATGGAGCGGACCTGTTTACATTTCACTGCCGGTTGTATATTCTGTATATAACTGTGTATGTGACAAATAAAACTCTCTTGAATCTTGAATCTTGAATCCCGTTTGGCCTGCTATACATGAGACCCCTCCAGTGGTGGCTGAGGACCAAGGGGTTTTCCTCGAGAGGAAATTCGTTCTGTATGATCAGGGAAACACACAGGTGCCTTCGTTCCCTCGTCATGTGGAAGAATCCTTGGTTCCTGTCCCAGGGTCCAGTGTTGGGAGCGTCATGTTGCAGGAAAATAATTTCAACAGATGCCTCCCTCACTGGTTGGGGCACGGTCATGGAAGGCCGGTTTACGAGAGGTCTGTGGGAGACCCGGCATTCTTCCTGGCATATCAATTGCCTGGAAATGCTGGCGGTCTACAATGCTCTGAGGAGCTTTTTCCCGGACCTCCGCGGCCTGGAAAAATGTCCTGATATGATCTGACAATATCCGTGGTATCGTATCTGAATCACAAGGGGGCGTCTGAGGTTGTGCCCTCTGTGCAAGGTGGCTCACCAGATCCTCCTGTGGTCCCAAGGGAAACTGTCATCTCTCAGAGCGATGTACGTCCCAGGGGACCAAAACCAGGGAGCAGACGTCCTGTCGAGACAGGGGCTGAGGCCCGGGGAGTGGCGGCTCCACCCAGAGGTGGTGGAGGCCACGTGCGAGAGGCTTGGCCCAGTGGAAGTGGATCTGTTCGCGTCTCGAGAGACATCCCACTGTCCACTGTGGTTCTCCCTCAGGCATCCAGTCCCGCTGGGGTTGGACGCCATGACTCAGACGTGGCCGAGGTTATGTCTGTACGCATTTCCCCCGTTTGCTCTGCTCCCGGGGGTTCTGGAGCGGATCCGCCGGGAGGGCATCAGCCTTCTCTTAGTAGCACCGGTGGCCGACCCGAGTATGGTACTCAGACACCATAGCACTCCTAGATGTGTCATTGAGACCATACTCAGCTCCAGAGCTCCTTCTACGAGGAAGCTGTACAACCTGAAGTGGAATGTCTCCAGAGTCCCGAGCCTGGAACCTGGTGGTGGTACTTGAAGGGTTGGTTGAGGTCCCCTTTGAGCCACTGGAGTCGGCTGAGGCAAAGAACCTGACCCATAAGGTGGCCTTTCTCCTCGCCATCACTTCTCTGAGGAGAGTGGGGGATCTCCAGGCCTTGGCGGTGTCGCCAACATGCCTGGAGTTTGCCCCGGGCAGGGTGAAAGCCATTTTTTACCCCAGGCCGGGCTATGTGCCCAAGGTGCCATCCAGTAGGGTGCGGTCAGTGATTCTTCAGGCATTCCATCCTCCGCCTCACGTGCCGGCAGAGGAAGCCAGACCCAGTCAGGAGAGAAACTGTGCAGTGGAGAAAATCGGACCAGCTGTTGGTGTGTTTTGGCTCACCCAAGAAAAGGCTGCCTGCTACCAAGCAGACAATCAGTAATTGGATTGTCCAGGCTATAGCCATGGCTTATCAGGTGTGCAATTTGCCTTCACCCACAGCTGTGAGGTCTCACTCCACGAGGGGCATGGCCTCCTTGGTGGGCCTCCTTTCTAGAGTCTCGCTTCAGGAAATTTGCGAGGCGGCAGGTTGGGCCACCCCGCACACCTTCATAAGGTTTTACAGTCTGGATCTGCCTGCGACGCCTGGTGCTAGGGTGCTCGCTTCCTAAGTGTGCCTGGATCCCAGCTTCACACTAGGTCGGGCATGATTCGGTGTGGCATAGTGGGCATATATTTGTTCCCATAGTGTCATCATGACGACGCAGTGCGAGTTCCCTCGAAAGGGAACGTCTCAGGTTATGACTACAACCCTTGTTCCCTGAGAATGCAACAAGACACTGCGTCTCGTTGCCACACCTCATCACGTGGGACTGCCTGCTTCATCGCAAAGCTGTTTGTATTATGTGCCGGCGTTCATTTGTAGCTTCCGCTCATGCCGTCACATACTACGTCATGACGCAGCACCAATCAGGATCGGTGACAGATTTCATTCATGCTTCAGATGCGCTACGCTGGGGGGCGTTCCCATAGTGTTGTCACAACAACAGAAATCTGCTTAACATTTATGTGGAAACTGTGGTACTTTTTTTCAGGATTCTTTAAAGAATAGAATTTATTTGGAAAATAAATATTTTGTATCATTGTCTTTCCTGATCAATTGAATCCATCCTTGCTGAATATATATCAAGTTTCAAGTTTCAAGTATATATAATTTATTATATATATAATTATTATTATTATTATTTATTTTATTTATTTATTTATTTATTTTTGTCTTACTGACACTAAACTTTTTAATGGTAGTGTATTGCAGTTTCCACAAAAATTTTTACGTAGCAAAAACTTGAAAACAAAACGTTTTGTTGAACATCAAATCAGCATATTAGAATTGATTCTGAAGGATCTTGTAACACTAAAAACTGTAATGATGTTGAAAATTCAACTTTGTTGTCACAGGAATACATTACATTTTAAAATATATTTAAACAGATGACAGCTCTTTTAAATTGTAATAATATTGGCCATATTAATGCAGAACTGATAAGCATAAGAGAACATCAAAAAATGTCAATCTAATCCAAACTTTTGACCGGTAGTGTACGTCTAGAAGGCAGTAAGACATCAGACACGCTTCTAAAAGACAGAGCATAGAGGAACATCAAAGCTTTGAAGAAATCCACAGGGAGAAAAAAATGGTATGTTCAGTTGGACAGCAATGGGAGAGAGATTGCTATAGTGAGTGTCTGCAATGAGAGGAAGGAAATAGGGACAAAATTAATGATCTAATAACGATGAGTTGGTGGCGGTGCTGTCGGGTCAGGTGAACCTCAGCGAGCAGATGTTGCTCGGAGATCTGGTCGTGACATGAGTTGGCCATTATTTTCCCTGTGGCCTGTGGAGAGAGGTGTCTGGCAACAGCTCCCCTTCCTAAGCCATCCACCTCCCCCAAATGAGAAATGAGTTTAATTTCACAGATGAGACACCATGTGGTGGGTACAGGGGAAGATCAGAGACCAAAGCTGTGTTTTGGTTCCGGAGACGGCAGGCGAACACATTGCGGAAGCATCCGTTATCAATTAGAACGCCCTTTGAAACTATTGAAATGGCCACAATTTGTATTTGAGTAATATGGATTTTACCCAGTGGCATCATCTGCCTTCTTGATAAAATTGAGCAATCATATTCCACTCATGTAAAACACTCTTCATTTCATTCAATTTAAGACAAACCCTTTCTTTTAAATAAAGCATGATGCACATGACATCCTGTGTGAGACATTACATGGCTTATGACTCAAAATAAATCTAAATGTTTCCTCCCTTCCTCAATTATTAGAAATAAAAGGGCAAAGCTGAGCTCATGATGAAGTGAAAAGTGGATAAAACGATAAGACACAATAAAACGATCCTGATCCAATTCTGCCACTTAAACACTAATGGTTTCATGGTTGCACAGGATGAGGTAAGATTGCAAGGTACATTTGCCACATATGACGCAGCCATCCACTGAAGTGTCCTCTGCCACAGCCACAATTACCACAGTTATGTTAATAACTAATAATTTAGCCAATAAAAACACCTAAAACAAAGAATTAAGATCAAATGCTCGAGGTGAACATGAAAGTCATCAGTCAATGGAAGCATAATTATTGACAAAATTTACACCTGCTGCAGTATTTTAAAGGGTTCGATCAATACTGATTTACATATCAGCCCAATAAGTAAAGGTCACACCTCTTCTTTAATAAATCATATAATTTGAGATATTATTCATAGGGCCAGATTTACTAACAGCTTGTGCCAGCACAAACACTCTTTTGCTGTTAAAAATTACTGTCAGGACTTACTAAAGACACGCAGTGAAAAATTTGCGCTGAAAATGCGTAGACAGTTATTTTTGCGGTTGACCTTATTGCATATGCATTTGTAGGAGTTTCCTTTTCAGATGTAAAATTTATGGGACGAGAGTGTTTAAATGAATCATGCAAGGTGATTTAGTAAGGTTTGCCCTTGTCAACTTATCGTGTTTGTGCCATTATTTATTGCCCAACAAAAGCGTGTCTTAAACCAGATGCTAACTGGTAGATTGTGTTGGTCATTATGGTTAATCCCATCTGCACTTTTTTAGAATTGCACTCTCATGCTAATTTGCCCTGTTTAGTAAATCTGGCCCTTAGTGATTTAAACCAAGTTTAATCTGTTATGGGGTTTTGTAGTGATATACTGTCTTTCCTACACCTTGAAAAGATCAGATACTCAATAAGAGGATTTAAAAAACATATTTTTAAGATCTGTTATCCCTTTATTAAATAGTTTGATTGTTGTAAATAATGTCCTGCTAGTGACTGAGTATCTCTCTGCAAAACCGAAAATGTGTGAGTATGTGTGTACTTATATTTTTTAAGAAATTAATTTATTGTTACCAAAAAAATAAATGGTTTGCACAAAAATATTATGCAGTACAACTATTTTCAACAATGATAATAATATGAAAATGTTTCTTGAACACCAAATCAGCCTATTAGAATGATTTCTGAAACATCATGTGACTGAAGACTAAAGTAATGATGCTTAAAATAAGCTTTTCAAACACAGGAATAAATTATGTTTTAAAATATATTAAAATACAAAACAGTTAATTTAAATTGTAATATTATTTAATTATTATATAATATATATCACATTTTAATGCAGCTTTGTTGGGCATAAGACTTCTTTCAAAAACATACATTTTTACTGATCCCAAACTGTTAAATAGTAGTGTATACACTATATTGCCAAAAGTTTTGGGACGCCTGCCTTTACATGCACATGAACTTTAATGAAATCCCATTCTTAATCCATAGGGTTTAATATGGAGTTGGCCCACTCTTTGCAGCTATAAGAGCTTCAACTCTTCTGGGAAGGCTTTCCACAAGGTTTAGGAGTGTGTTTATGGGAATTTTTGACCATTCTTCTAGAAGCGCATTTGTGAGGTCAGGCGCTGATGTTGGACGAGAAGGCCTGGCTTGCAGTCTCCGCTCTAATTCATCCCAAAGGTGTTCTATCGGGTTGAGGTCAGGACAGAGTGCATGACTCTGTATGTTGAAGCATCAAGAGTTCCTTTCACTGGAACTAAGGGGCCAAGCCCAACCCCTGAAAAACAACCCCACACCATAACCCCCCCTCCACCAATCTTTACACTTGGCACAATGCAGTCAGGCAAGTATCGTTCTCCTAACTACCACTAAACCCAGACTCGTCCATGGGATTGCCAGACAGAGAAGCGTGATTGGTCACTCCAGAGAACACGTCTCACTGCTCTAGAGTCCAGTGGCAGCGTGCTTTACATCACTGCATCCCACACTTTGCATTGCATTTGGTGATGTAAGGCTTGGATGCAGATGTTCGGAAATTAACACCATAGTTCCCATCAAGCTAACCTCCAAACTCCTGGATCTCGGCCTGAATCCTTCTCTCTGCCACTGGATTGAGGACTTCCCCACTGGCAGGCCTCAGGTGGTGAGAATGTCCACCTCCACCTCCATCACCCTGAGTGTGGGAACTCCACAGGGGTGTGTCCTGAGTCCCCTGCTCTACTCTCTCTACACGCATGACTGTTTGTCCACACACAGCTCCACCTCTATCATCAAATTTGCTGATGATACTGTTGTCCTGGGCCTCATTTCCAACAACAATGAGACGGCATACTTGGACGAGGTGGAGCATCTAACATCATGATACCAGGACAACTGTCTCTCTCTGAATGTTGGCAAGACCAAAGAAATGATTGTGGACTTCAGGAAGAGACAGCAACGGACATACTCCCCCCTCATGATCAGCGGGTCACCAGTAGAGAGAGTGAGCAGCTTCAAGTACCTGGGTGTAAACATCTCCGAGGACCTGACCTGGACTGCACACATTCAGACACAGGTGAAAAAAGCCAGGCAAAGACTGTACCACCTGCGCCAGCTGAGGAAATTCAGGGTTTCACCAGCTATCCTGAAAACTTTCTATTTAGGGAGCGATAGAAAGTGTATTAACTCAGTGCATCACAGCGTGGTATGGGAACAGCACCAGTCATGACCGCAAAGCCCTGCAAAGAGTCGTGCGCGCTATCCGAGCGTATCTCAGGGTCAGCTCTCCCGTCTCTGCAGGACGTCTACACCAAACGCTGCAAAGGTAGAGCTACTAAGATCATCAAGGACTCTAATCACCCTGCAAACCCTCATTTCACGCTGCTGCCATCTGGTAAGCGCTTCCGAAGCCTGATGGCCAAAACTGAGAGACTCAGGAGGAGCTTCTTCCCCCAGGCCATCAGACTCCTGAACTCAGTCACTTAACATCACGTGACTTCACTTCAGGATAAACATACTGACATTGCACTGCACTTTCTGTTCTCGTTGTTACCGTGTAACAACCTGTTATAAACCTGTTTGCAAATTATACTCTTTATACATTTGTTAACCACATATTTATAAGTCTACAGTTTACTCACTGCACAGTCTACTTCAATTATTTTATTCCACTTCTTTATTCTTATTTTTTACTTTTTTCTTCTACTTGACTTGATTATTTATAATTCTACAGATATAGATATATATATATAGATATATAGTACTTTTTTATTCTATTTCTATATAATTTCCTCCTTGTGTTTTTAACTGTGTTTTTCACTGTCCATGGAGTGGACCTGTTTACATTTCACTGCCGGTTGTATATTCTGTATATAACTGTGTATGTGACAAATAAAACTCTTGAATCTTGAATCTTATGGAAATTTCACGATGGAAATTTCACAAATGGTCTTATTGCACAGGTGGCAACCTATCACGGCACCACGCTTGAATTCACTGAGCTCCTGAGAGCGACCCATTCTTTCTTTGACCCAAGCGTCTGCATGCCTACTGCTTGATTTTATACAGCCATGGAAGTAATTGGAACACCTGAATTAATTGATTTGGAGGGGTGACCCAATACTTTTGGCAATATAGTGTATGTATACAAGGGAGTGTGTGTGTGTATGTGTATGTATGTTATACAAGCGAAGCCTATACATAATACATTTCAATAATTTGCGTAATGGTGTAATAATGGTGTTCTTCCAGGAAAGAGTTGGTGAGGGTAAAGGGATTTTGTTGAATTTTATTTGTATCGAATCAAAAAATAAAAACTTTGAGAAGAAGAAATCTCTAGCGCTAAGGATGAAAAATAGTAATAGCTTGTTATAGCAAGTACCACTATTAAATGAAAACCTCAGAGTGATGTCTGAGCAACACCACACAGCAAAGTGTGAAATCTAAAGCTTCTCACTTTCTGATAAAGCACATGGAACACAGTCAGGTCAGTTCTTATGGGTCCTCACAAATACACTGCAGGGCAGCCAGACAGATAATGACCCACTTTCATATGGTCAGTCGCTGACAGACAAATGCATTTCTGCAGTTACACTGCAAGCTGAACAGAGTTGAAAATATTAAGCATTCAGAAAAAGTACAGCTAGTCATTTAAATGACACAATCTCCAGTGATTCCAGCACTATGTGTAAAGATTACATCCAGAAATGCATGTTTTTCTATAAATCATGTTCTATGGTACAAATGGACAAAAAGCACCCCGCTGAAAACCTATAGTTAGGGGAACAAAATGGCCTTTGCTCAATGGGGCAGAAAACATTAAGTTCTTCTCTGATCACATACAGGCACAGAAACAGGCTTATCTCTATATCTCAGGTGTGTCATTTTATCTACCGCTATACATTTATATTTATACTGAAGTCAAAAGGTGAAGATCAAGCTTTAAACAGAATTCAGTGCTTTATGGGTGGCATGTTGAAACATGTCCTGGTCTGACCCAGAACAGGAGGTATGATTTTTTTTTCTTCTTCTCTGACCTATATACTGTATTTTGCCCTTGAGGTTGAAACCTCAGCTACTTTAGATTGCATTTCTTACCAAAGGACAAAAAGCAGACTATTTGTGCTTGGGGACAAAATTTATTAATAAGCGATGCAGTGTGAAGAACATTAATGGGAATATTGGTGGAAAATAAATTAAGTATGGCTTAATATAATTGCATACAATGCAATTACAGTATTATCAGCCCTTTGGCCATAAAAATTCCCAATCACTTCAGCCTAGAAAGAGAAATGAAGCCACCAAGAATAATGTATGTAATAAGTCAATTATAATAACAGAATAATGATAACTGGAGGCAATAGTCAGGATCTGGAGTCATTTTATGGTGATTAGATATAAAGAGACAGAGCTTAGACAGGCGACAAAGAAGCCTGTTTTCTTTTGCCATCTTTCAGAATCTTTACCTTCAGTTTTGGATTCCAGATCCAGAAAGATGCACAGTTAAATCAAGAGAATATCTTTTCTTAAACCTACACTTCTCAATCTCTGGGTTATTCTTTCAACCAAAATGCTGATTTGAGACTGTTGGATAAGGAAGCTGGGTTGATTTGACCCAATTTGGGTTAATCGCTCATAATCAGTAACTGAGAGCATTCATGTCATGCAATTTACAACAGTTCTCTGAGTGCTAATACCAGTTCAACAGATTTTTGTTCACGGCACTGATTACAGAAATACTTTCTGTGTGGAATGTAGATAAAATTGTGTTATTCAATATTACCTTTTATTAGTATTCATAATCAGTTAATATTATGTATCTGTATTATCACTTTTATTAGTATTCATAATCATTTGTAATCAGTGTATGCTTGAATATATTGGAGTGTAAAGTGGTGTGCGTAGTGTAAGTTTTAATGCATATGTGTACTCAACGGTTTGTTATACATTCTATGGATATGTTAAACCCCAACACTTTAGACCAGAGACCAGAGAAAGCTGGAATGAAGACCATCTCCTAGAAAATTGTCTTTCTCTCCTATGCTGACATATAAAATAATAAAAAAGAAAATCTCTTGGCAAAATAACTTGTGTTCGGTCCTGTGAATTAAACTACAACGGGGACAAAGCTTAATTTTTAAGTCCTTTTAAGGATCGCATCTTCAGCCATTTGTCTCAATCGATCGGGTAAGACTTTTGTTTTTTTCCTTTCTAAATAATTCTAAGTCTGCCTGATGATTAGAGACAATTCAGAGACTCCTGAAAATAAGTTATGTTGCCAATGGATATGTGTCAGACATAGTAAAAGTAAAATAATAATTTAATTTGATTTGGTTTATTTAAGTTGCTCAGATCAGTGGACCTCCAAAAAAAAAAAAAAAAAAAAAAAAAATATATATATATATATATATATATATATATATATATATATATATATATATATATATATATATATATATATATATATATATATGAATGAAGCTGGGGTAAAAGTGGATCTTTGGTAGAAAGAAGACCATTTAGTCAAATTTTCAGGAGAATAAGCCATAAGGCCATAAGCCATAATCTAGCAATTAGCTTGACATGACTGAAAGGTGGTGGAATATGGCGAGTCTGGAAAATATAACACACTGAAGATCCGTGCTGTTACGGACAGACAGGGAAGGCGTCAAGTGGTGTTTGGATTAAAGCGGTTTAAAGTGGCGGATCTGGGCTCTAAGGAGAATATATGAGAATATATTAGAATATATATGAGAATCCTAAAACGTTTAACCCCCTTGCGTCGGCTGTCACGCCGGCGCAATCAACTCACTTTTTTTCTTACCAGTGCCAAAAAAACTTAAATAACTCTGTCGATTTTTATCATTCAGGTAAGTGTTATACATCATTATAATCTGTTACGCTTTTGCTTTTTTTGTGTACAGTCACAATAAAAACAAAATGTTGTGCTTTTTGCAAAATAAAGAAAACAAACATGGTCTGCAGCCTCTCTCTCAATGACGTTCATTCAGCCTTCAGAAAATGATCTCTAACTTAGTGAATACTTATCACAAAAACATGAGACATATGCCTAAAGAAACGTTGAAATGTCAGGTTTTAAATAATGTAAATCAAAACAAAATCAAATATTCTGTTTATGTAATCTGTTTGAAAAGAGAGACAGTCAGTCGTTTCCGAGTGTCTCATTATCCGCTAATGAGATACTGACGCGATCCATAAGAACAGAATCAACGCCCACATCGACTCAAATAAACACATCCTGGTTTGAGACTGAAAAAGACTACCAAGTTAAAAGTATTTCCGATAATGGCAGGTAATTGGACTGTGAAACAATGTGGAGTTTGTTGCAGCATTGATGGTTGTGCAGTTCCACTTGCTGAAGTAATGAAGCTTCAAGTTGAAGCATATAGCAAGTTGAGCGAAATCATGTCTATCATTTGATCCAGATTGGACAGATATAATAGCTGAAGCTGAAAGGAAATATTCACAAACACCAGCAAAATCGGCAACAACTGCAGTGCCGCCTCCTTACTAAAGTGTATATAGTTTCTGCACAAGCAGCTCCAATAATTACCAGATCCAAATCAACCCAGCCAAACAGAGACATGCTGCGATGTACACCAGCTCGTAAATATGGAACTGACTGGGGTGATGAGACAAGAGATGACGACATGATCACAATTGATAAAGTCGGTCCTGAATTTTCTCCACTTGCTGTTAAAAAGGAAGATTTACAATCTGAAATGATGACTGAAGAGAGACCATTCACACCAGGAGAACGTCAAGCCATTCTCACAGCCTTACTTCCTCTTGGGATTTTAGCTTTCAGAATGGTGGGTGTGTCTCTTAGTGTAATTCTATGTGCTTCAACCAAGGAATCGAATTCTCTCCAAAACTGTATTTGGATCTTGTCTCTTCAGAGACAGATGGGAACACTTGCCTCCGTCGATAACAACAGCCCAATGGGTATCTTGGGCAGCGCTAAAATCCCTTTCACATCAGTGACATTGATTAAGCAAAAAGATGATTAATCTCCAGATGAATATGCCTTGCGCAAATGGAACGCTTATGAAAGATGGGCCCTCTGTGCTAAGAAAGATCCCGATAGAGATGATGTACAGTTTACTGACACACTTGTGGATGGCTTTAGCACAAAATACCAACAAGCTTTATTACTTGGAGTCAATCCAGGAGAAACATTTGACCAAATTATGCAATGGGCTGGGCGTCAAATAAGGAGGCTATGAGATCAAATAAGGAGGAAGGAAACAAGCCAAATCGAAGAGGAGTGGCGTTAGTTCAACG
Organism: Paracanthobrama guichenoti; assembly: GCA_018749465.1. Taxonomy (NCBI): domain Eukaryota; kingdom Metazoa; phylum Chordata; class Actinopteri; order Cypriniformes; family Gobionidae; genus Paracanthobrama; species Paracanthobrama guichenoti. The sequence continues at coordinate 1,039,513 of CM031953.1, forward strand.
TGGTTTGCAGCAATTGTCGAAAGCCTGGCCACTTCAAAAGAGACTAATGGGCTAAAGGGGGAGGAGCAGAAGGGAAAGGTCTGTCATTTAGACAGGCCATTGCGAAAAAACAAGGATGTAACCCCTCAAGGAAAGATGTGGACTGAAGAGCAAGTTCGTCAGCTAATTTGAGGGAATTATGCGTCCGCAATAGGAATCAGTGGCCCCCTGTATGAGTAAGAAATGTGACAATCTACTTTTCATTCCTGCACTAATAGGGGGCCACCCATGTGAACAGGAGGGGATTCCACTTTGTTCCAAGAGAAACTACGACGTTATTTTAAGATGCTGGACAAAGCTACCAAAGACAATAACGAAAAGTGTGAGAGGCTCAGCAGCAATGGGATGAAAAACACACCACTACTGACATTCCACACATTCCCGAGTTAGGCAGTTTTGTTATGGTCAAACGTATTGCTAGGAAAGGTTTAGAGCCTAGGTGGGAGGGACCATATGAGATACTCTTAACAACAGATACGAGTGTTTGCCTTAAAGGGAAGGTAGGAACAGTTAGATGGTATCATTGGTCACAAGTTATACCTTGTATAGTGAATGAACAAAATGATAATGACGACTTATGGCCTGAAATTTAGCAATGTTCATCAGACTGGGTAACAAAGGAGTGATGTTTAATTAATTTTTCTGCTTCCATTTCAGGGATCATTCCCATTGACATTGATTAGAGATTGTTGCAAGTTATTCTCGACACACACAACGACGATAATATGCTTGTTTTTAATTTTACTTGGCATTTACCAAGGAAGCCAAGCTTTATGGACTCCTCGAGTTCAAGGAATCACTCAGAATGCAACTCTAAAGTCTGGCCAACACTCTACCCTTTATTTCCAAATGGGGATTATGGGATTGGGTGCCAAGTAATGATAAAGATCTTGCTAAATATTGTGAGGTCATCTATGGTGGATGTAACTATTATCATCAATGTTACAAAAGCAGAGTAATTTGGCCAGTGAAAGACGGGGGATATTCTAGAAGTGGTCATTGACGAGAAATTTGTTCAAGAGAACAATGCAAAATTGAGGGGTTGGACCTCATAACTTCTACTAATGTGGAAATTAACTTTATTTTTGAATCGTACTCACATGCTTACAATATAGGATTCATTGGCCCTAGGGTGTATTTATCCCATAGTGTTACTATGTGAGGGATTGCTAAGGGATACTGACTCGAGAATGACAAGATTCAAGGGAAATTATGTAAGAGTATGGCAATCAGAAGATGTGAATGAATATTGTGAAACTGAACTAGAAACTGGGGAAATTGGACGGTGTTTTCAGCTTTCTGTGAAAAGACAAACAAAGCTAAAACATGCCCAAATACAACTGTTGCGCCAGCTCATGGTATCTTGTTAGCAAAAGAAACCAAAACCTTGATAAATGAAGCCCATATGGTGCGTCAACGTATCAGTTATAATTTGATATCCCTTCTTACCGTTTTTGATCAGTCCTATTGTGGAAATTTCACATAAATAAGGAGATGTTTGAAAAAGAAGTAAAATATTATACCTCTAAAGATCCACTGACTAGTCAAAGTCGTAAATCTCTGAGTATATGGGGAGACATAGCGGGGGTATTTGGTTCTGTCAATTCAATAAGTAATACAGCGCTAAATTACTAAAGTAATTGAATACACTCAGTGGGTGGGAAGAATGACAGGAAAATTACTCAGTGAGGCTCTTAAAGGCTCTTTACATATTATAGCAGCAGGTCAGCATCTTAACAATGCAGCGAAGGAATCGGCAGATGCATTAGTACAATCATCTAATTTCGAGACACATCGTGCAGCATGTTTATTTTTAGCTCAGAATTTAAAGGATCAAATGGTAGAGGATATCCAAGTTATTCGAATTGGTCGAATTCCTAAACGAACAGTGGAATCATTGTTTGTGGTTTTCGGTAATCAACTTAATTTGACTTCTGCTAAACATATTCCATTAGTCAAAATTGCCATTGATGAAGATTCTTTGTCAGGTTCAATATGGACAGTGCAATATAATGACAGTTAAACAATTCCAATCAATGGGTATTAGACAAGGAGATTCAGTGATTAGATTAGGGACAAATGGATATTGGGCTGAAGGTGAAACACCAATGATTTCTACTACAGACTGTTGTGCTGAGGAACATGAGTGGGTAATTTGCTTGTCTTGTCTATCCCTTAATGGATGGTAGTTCCTTTAGATGAAGTCACAGGTGCATGGCAGGTGTCGGAAGCACAGTGGTGTACATTATATGATGGTATAAGTCAGAACATGATATAAGTTGTGTCCAATTCCTCCTGATCCATTTTGTGTTGAGATTCTCTATCCTCTTCAATTGGGTGGTGTTCCACATGTGCAATTGTTGCACTTAGATCCACAGTGGTGGAATAATGATTTAGTAGAGGAAAGGATTTATTAACTCTTTGAAATGGTTAAAAGAGTTAAGCAAAGTGTTAAAGCAGCCCAAGAGGAGGGAATTCAAGCAATGGGTCATGTTATCGTAGCAAATGGGGTAGCTAAATTGATGCCTGAGAGAAAATTAGGTAGGAATGGATAGTTCTGATTATGGTAGGAGTTTTTGTGTTTCTGTTAGTAATAAAACTCATAAAATGTGTTACTAGAAGGAAAAATACCACATTTGTCAGACTGGTTATTTCTAACCATATGGATAAAACCGAGAATAGAATCTACAGAGTGAAATAGGATATTTTACACTCTACACTATTTACAGAACACAACCTCACGAACAATCAACACCTGTTTACTGATTCACAACCCCAAGGGATAGGAATTCTTAACATCAACGTTTATGTTAGTTTGTTATTTTGGCCAGGAACTGGAGGAGTTAATCACGTGCCTAGGCAGTGAACGAGTCCAAGCACTGGTGAAGATTCATTAGCTTTTACTTTCTTAGAAGATTGGGTTTCATAGTAAATGCGTGCACAAAGACGTTAAACAACATAGTATGCAGGGACATAACATGGTTTGGAGTTCTTTGTTTTGTTTGTTTGTTTTTGTTCCTTCCTGTTTCTATTCTTCTATATTTTGTGTTTCTTTGTCTGCTATTCTTCCTGACAGCTGCAGTTCCAAAGGGGGAGATTGTAGATACAATTTTATTATTCAATATTACCTTTTATTAGTATTCATAATCAGTTAATATTGTGTATCTGTATTATTACTTTTTATTAGTATTCATAATCATTTGTAATCAGTGTATGCTTGAATATATTGGAGTGTAAAGTGGTGTGCGTAGTGTAAGTTTTAATGCATATGTGTACTCAACGGTTTGTTATACATTCTATGCATATGTTGACTTATACATTTATACATTCCATTTTAATGAACATCACATGCTCCTCTGGTAACTTAGTTTTTTCAGCATATAAAAACCCAACACTTTAGACCAGAGAAAGCTGGAATGAAGACCATCTCCCAGAAAATTGTCTTTCTCGCCTATTCTAACATACACTCACCTAAAGGATTATTAGGAACACCTGTTCAATTTCTCATTAATGCAATTATCTAATCAACCAATCACATGGCAGTTGCTTCCATGCATTTAGGGGTGTGGTCCTGGTCAAGACAATCTCCTGAACTCCAAACTGAACGTCAGAATGGGAAAGAAAGGTGATTTAAGCAATTTTGAGCGTGGCATGGTTGTTGGTGCCAGACGGGCCGGTCTGAGTATTTCACAATCTGCTCAGTTACTGGGATTTTCACGCACAACCATTTCTAGAGTTTACAAAGAATGGTGTGAAAAGGGAAAAACATCCAGTATGCGGCAGTCCTGTGGGCGAAAATGCCTTGTTGATGATAGAGGTCAGAGGAGAATGGGCCGACTGATTCAAGCTGATAGAAGAGCAACTTTGACTGAAATAACCACTCGTTACAACCAGTTTCAAGTTTCAAGTTTATTTGTCATTACACATGTACAAGTACTGTATAACGAAATGAAGTAGGTATGCAGCAAAGCATTTGTGAAGCCACAACACGCACAACCTTGAGGCGGATGGGCTACAATAGCAGAAGACCCCACCGGGTACCACTCCTCTCCACTACAAATAGGAAAAAGAGGCTAAAAATTGGACAGTTGAAGACTGGAAAAATGTTGCCTGATCTGATGAGTCTCGATTTCTGTTGAGACATTCAGATGGTAGAGTCAGAATTTGGCATAAACAGAATAAGAACATGGATCCATCATGCCTTGTTACCACTGTGCAGGCTGATGGTGGTGGTGTAATGGTGTGGGGGATGTTTTCTTGGTACACTTTAGGCCCCTTAGTGCCAATTGGGCATCGTTTAAATATCACGGCCTACCTGAGCATTGTTTCTGACCATGTCCATCCCTTTATGACCACCATGTACCCATTCTCTGATGGCTACTTCCAGCAGGATAATGCACCATGTTACAAAGCTCAAATCATTTCAAATTGGTTTCTTGAACATGACAATGAGTTCACTGTACTAAAATGGCCCCCACAGTCACCAGATCTCAACCCAATAGAGCATCTTTGGGATGTGGTGGAACGGGAGCTTCGTGCCCTGGATGTGCATCCCACAAATCTCCATCAACTGCAAGATGCTATCCTATCAACATGGGCCAACATTTCTAAAGAATGCTTTCAGCACCTTGTTGAATCAATGCCACGTAGAATTAAAGCAGTTCTGAAGCCGAAAGGGGGTCAAACACAGTATTGAGGTGATTGTATAAAATAATAAAAAAGAAAATCTCTTGGCAAAATAACTGGTTTCTCACTCGAGTAGTGTGTAAGCGGGAACTGAAAAGGCTGGAATGACGCTTAAGAGGAGTGATTAAAAATAGTTTAATCCTGTCAATTAATAAACAGATTATTAACTTTAGTTTTTATTACAGGCTTTTAGTCTGTGTGCTTCTTGGCAGCACTTAAAGCTTGTGGCTTTAGCTGTAGTGGTACTATTTTCATTGGCAGAAGAAAAAAATAAACTAAATACCTGGTCAAATTTGGTCCTAAACATAATTTCTTTTAAAATATATTTTTAACAATGTTCACTGAACATTAAAAAGCTACTTTTTTAACTGCATAAATGGTATAACTACAAACCCAGTTCCAAAAAGTTGGGACACTATACAAATTGTGAATAAAAAGGAATGCAATCATTTACAAATCTCATAAACTTATATTTTATTCACAATAGAATATAGATAACATATCAAATGTTGAAAGTGAGACATTTTGAAATGTCATGCCAAATATTGGCTCATTTTGGATTTCATGAGAGCTACACATTCCAAATGTTGGGACAGGGAGCAATAAGAGGCTGGAAAAGTTAAATGTACATATAAGGAACAGCTGGAGGACCAATTTTAAACTGCATCACATATAGGAATGCTACTGTAATGGAAATCACAACATGGGCTCAGGAATACTTACAGAAAACATTGTCGGTGAACACAATCCACCGTGCCATTCGCCGTTGCCGACTAAAACTATATAGGTCAAAAAAGAAGCCATATCTAAACACGATCCAGAAGCGCAGGTGTTTTCTCTGGGACACCATGTCATCCAGACTAAAGAGGACAAGGACAACCCAAGTTGTTCTCAGCGCTCAGTTCAGAAGCCTGCATCTCTGATGGGATGGCGTTGCATGAGTGCGTGTGGCATGGGCAGCTTACACATCTGGAAAGGCACCATCAATGCTGAAAGGGATATCCAAGTTCTAGACCAACATATGCTCCCATCCAGACGTCGTCTCTTTCAGGGAAGACCTTGCATTTTCCAACATGACAATGCCAGACCACATACTGCATCAATTACAACATCATGGCTGCGTAGAAGAAGGATCCGGGTACTGAAATGGCCAGCCTGCAGTCCAGATCTTTCACCCATAGAAAACATTTGGCGCATCATAAAGAGGAAGATGCGACAAAGAAGACCTAAGACAGTTGAGCAACTAGAAGCCTGTATTAGACAAGAATGGGACAACATTCCTATTCCTAAACTTGAGCAACTTGTCTCCTCAGTCCCCAAACGTTTGCAGACTGTTATAAAAAGAAGAGGGGATGCCACACAGTGGGAAACATGGCCTTGTCCCAACTTTTTTGAGATGTGTTGATGCCATGAAATTTAAAATCAACTTATTTTTCCCTTAAAATTATACATTTTCTCAGTTTAAACATTTGATATGTCATCTATGTTGTATTGTGAATAAAATATTGAAATGTGAAACTTCCACATCATTGCATTCTGTTTTTATTCACAATTTGTACAGTGTCCCAACTTTTTTGGAATCGGGTTTGTATACAACTGTTTATTGTCATTCTTTTCTCACTAACATACATCCATATTTATCTCACTAACATCCATATTTTTGCTTCTTGCTTATCATTAAATTTGACTTTTGATTATCACTGTCGCCTGTGTTGTTGCTGTAGTCATTATGTTTGTTGAAGTTATTTTAATTTGTAACACATATTGACAGTATAGTAATTTTTAAATTGAGCTAAAAAAAAAAAGTCCAGTTATATATCAGCCCATTGGGTCCAATATTTGCGACTGTAACTCTCAATGTCTATTTCTGGAGAGGGCTGGATGATTTCCTGTTTGTACTGATGCCATCTGGAGAAACCACCTGTACCCTGGCTCAATAGATAGACTATGCACTGTCATCAGCCACAGTCTCCCCAATCCATTACCTTTCTCCAGGTGTCATCGATCTCCATTCCAGAACTCCTCCCTGATCCATCCACACCCCTCCTCTCGCCTGCTATAGACCCTGAGCCAGCAAAAAGGCCCACCATGGACCTTGAACCAATGCCAATGGCTACCGGTCTGCAGTCTCCACCTTTCCCGTCCAGCTTCCTAGTGCCTCCTAACTTGACCTCATTCACTGGTTCCGTCAGACTCTCTGGCTCCACCTCCTCTCCTGGTTCTACCAAATACCCTGGCTCTTCCTCTTCCTCCTGCTCAGCCAGCCATCCCCAGTCCCCCAGCTTTACCGGCACAATCATGGAGTCCTAGTCAGCCACAGCACCGTGGTCTTTGGAGTCATGGCCACAGCCTGGGACTAGTGACCCTTCAGTTCATTATGACCTTCTGAGCCAAAGACTCTGCCTTGATACTTCAACCTATCGGCTCCACTGTGGTTCCTCACTCTCTTAGCTCTGCTTTGGTTCCTCCATGCCTCTGCTGTCATCTTCACTTCTATTGGCTCCACTTTGGTTTCCCAAGCCCCCAGGCACCACCTCCGTCCTCAGATCCTTCGGCTCTGCCTTGGCTCTCTGTTCTCACTGACTCCACCTCACTCTTCCATCTCCTTGGCTTTGCTCTGGACTGCACTGTGTAAGGCATCACTATGGGCCTTCATCCCTCCAGCTCCATCATGACATTCCACTCTGCCAGCTCCTCCGTGGTCTCTTCCTCTGCCCGTTCCTCTGTTGTCTCTTACTTCACCAGTCATTTCCATGGCAGCCTCATCCTCTGACTGTTCTTCCATGGACTCTTCCTCCCAGGGGTCCTGGCCATCCTTCGCACCCTCTAAAAGCCATCATCACCTCCTCCCACCCCTTTGGTGTAGTTTTTGTTCACACACAACTAGCAAGAGAGGGTGTACTGTCACAACTTGTCTGTGTTCTTTGAGTTTAGGTCATGCCTTATGTCTAGTTCCCATGTCATTTGTCTCTGGTAACTGATTGGATTTCCACAGTTACAAATTAAATTCACCTAGTTTTGTATCAAGTATTTCTTAATTTTGTCTTGTGTATATATTCCCTAAATCTTTCAGTTATTGATCCATTATTGTTACGCTAAGGTTGGTTTGCTTTACTCCTGCATGTTTGTTTTTAAGTTGTTCTGGCAATTTGTGTTTTTGCTGTTATATAGTGGGATGTGCTGTTACAGATCTTCTGAAAGAGTTCAGCATCTCCAGATCCACAAGTGAAGATCTGTGTTAACCAGAGGGAGCAGATAGAAGTTGCTTACGCACAAGTAAGCTATCATGATCATCAAACATTCAACATTATGTAAATGCCTATTGCCTAATGTTACAGAATGAGATGTCAGACCCACAAAGAGGTATACGATGTTGGATCTACTCAAACAATGTTCTGATCATTGTTCTAAAACCAGCTGGACAAAAATGCGATTTTCTCAGTTTTTTGTTTATTTTTTATTTATTTATTAATGAAACTAACATACATTCAAGTGTTGATAAAAAGTTATTTGTGATATATTGACAGTTTCATACAAAAAAATAAAATATTTTAGAGGCCATAAAAGTTTTGTGAATATAATAAAATAAAACATTTGAATAAGATGCTGGTGAGGAAAGAGTTAAAAAAACATTTAGATGAATTTAGATCCAAAAAGAATTTAGATCACCTCAAATCTCTCATTTGCCTGCAAAAACCTGTGACCATGCTCTTGTGTTGGGCTTGTGGTAACAAAGCTCTTTATTTCAGATCTTTAATTTAGTTAAATGGCTATAAATGCTAGCTTTAACTTGCTCAGCAAGAATAAAACGTCTCGGTTACGACTGTAACCTTAGTTCCCTGAATAGGGAACGAGACGCTGCGTCACCGCTTTGGGAACGCCTCTGTGTGATTGTGTCATGAAGCACGTATGTCATCAGTCCAATAGAGAGAAGGAACGTCATAGGCGGGTGACGTCATAGACCCAGAAACTATAAAGCACACCGGCAAACACACGCCGTTAGCTTCTGGAAAAAGCCTGAAACAAGGCGCTTGCGGGCATGCGAGGAGTATGGCAGGGTGACGCCATCGTAACCGAGACGTTCCCTTTCAAGGGAACTCGCGCTGCATCACCGCTTTGGGAACGAGAATACCCACGTCCCCATACGAGGCCGGATGCCCGCCTGTGGCATGGAGTTAAGAGGCGAGCACCCGAGACCCCGGAGTAGCATTAACGTCAAGTTCATAGAATCTAATAAAGGTGTGCGAAGAGGACCACCCTGCCGCATCACAAATATCCTGCAGGGAGGCCCCTGCCAAAAGTGCCAGAGAGGCGGCCATACTCCTAATGGAGTGGGACCGAACAGCCAAAGGAGAAGGCTGTCCGGCCACCACATAAGCAAGTGAGATGGCCTCGACCACCCTCTTGCTCATTCTCTGCTTTGAAACAGACAAACAGCTGATCGGTTCTCCTCCACAGGACAGCTCTGTGGACATATGTGTCTAAAGCACGGACCGGGCAAAGCAGATTAAATTTTTCCTGGTCTGACGTTGAGAAAGGAGGAGGACAGAAGGCCTGTAGGACAATAGGTCTCACAGGATTAGTGAGAACCTTAGAAATATACCCGGGCCTCGGAGCGAGGAAGGCCTTGGCCATACCTGGGGCAAATTCCAAGCACGAGGGTGCAACAGAGAGGGTTTGTAAATCTCCTATTCTCTTCCAGGAAGAAACAGCAAGCAGGAGTATAGTTTTTAAAGTGAGAAACTACTCAGAAACTTCCTCGAGCGGCTCGAAGGGAGCCTCGGAAAGGCCCTGCAGGACGATGGATAGGTTCCAGGCCGGCACTCTGGTGCGTGTCACAGGCCTTAGCCTCAGGGTTCCACGGAGGAAACAAGTTACTAGTGGGTGTCGCCCCAGAGAAACACCACTCAAAGGATTGTGGTAAGCTGCTATGGCCGCCACGTACACCTTTAGTGTGGAGGGAGCTAACCCAGTGGAGAACCTCTCCTGCAGGAACTCCAGCACCATGCTCGCAGGGCAGTTAACTGGATCCCACAGGTGATCTCTACACCACAAGGTGAAGAGTCTCCGCTTTAGGGCGTAAAGTTTCCTCGTGGAGGGAGCTCTGGAGTGTAGAATGGTCTCAACAACCACAGTTGAGAGACCAGAACTTATGAGCTGGGCCCCCTCAGAGGCCAGGCCCACAGTTTCCACAACTCCGGGCGAGGTTGTATGAAGACACCGCCCGCCTGAGAGAGAAGGTCCCTCCTGAGCGGAATCTCCAGGGGAGAGCCGTCGAGGAGAGACACAAGGTCCGAGAACCATACTCGGCCTGGCCAGAATGGGGCTACTAGCAGAAGACGGGCCCCGTCCCGGCGCACTCTCTGTAGAGCTCCCGGAAGCAGAGCAATCAGGGGGAAAGCGTACAGCAGCCTCGGCCACTCCTGTACTATCGCGTCCAGCCCGAGAGGAGTTGGGGGCGACAGGGAGAACCACAGACGACAATGAGCATTCTCGTGAATGGCAAACAGGTCCACGTGAGCCTTGCCAAACTTCTCCCAAAGGAGCTCCACCACCTCAGTGTGGAGTCTCCACTCCCCAGGCCTTGGCCCCTGCCTCAACAGGATGTCTGCTTCCACATTCTGGCTCCCTGGGATGTGCATTGCCCTGACTGACAGCAATTTCCCCTGAGCCCAGAGGAGGATAAGGCACACCAACTTGTATAAGCGACGGGACCTTAAACCTCCCTGATGGTTTATATAGGAGACCACCGATGTGCTGTCTGTGCGCACAAGCACATGATGGCCCATGAGATGTGGCAGGAAGTGCTTCAGAGCCTGAAACACTGCCAACATTTCCAGGCAATTTATGTGCCATGAATGATGGTGCTCCTGCCACAGGCCCTGGGCAGAGCGACCACTCATGGTCGCCCCCCAACCCATCAGGGAGGCATCCGTGGTCAGAGACGCACGCTGACACGGTGCCCCCAGGGATGGGCCTTGGGCCAGAAACCAAGGATCCTTCCACATAACTAAGGTGCGGAGACACCGCCGCGAAACCTTGATCATGCGAAAGGGGTTTCCCCTCAGGGAAAAGCCCTTGGTTTTGAGCCACCACTGCAGAGGCCTCATGTACAGCAGACCCGAAGGAATGACATTGGATGCTGCCGCCATCAGACCTAACAGTCTCTGGAACTGCTTTGCAGTGAGTGACTGGTCTAGCTTCACCCCTTTCATGGCTGAGAGGATTGACCCTATGCGAGGCTCTGACAGACGGGCCTGCATAGAGACCGAATCCCAACTCACGCCCATATAAGTGATTTTCTGCACAGGATAAAGGACGCTCTTCTTGGAGTTGAGCCTTGGCCCCAACCTCCTCATATGCGCGAGAACAACATCTCGATGTTGGACCGCGAGACGAGCTGACTGTGCTATGATCAGTCAGTCGTCGATGTAATAGAACACACAAATCCCCTGCATATGCAAGGGGACCAGAGCAGCGTCCATGCACTTCTTGAATGTGAGGGGCAAAAGAGCTAGACCAAAGGGAAGCACCCGATATTGGTACGCTTCTCCCCTGAAAGCGAACCTCAGGTACTTCCTGTGCTGCGGAAGGATGGAGATGCATCTTTGAGATCTATCGTGACAAACCAGTCCTTGAACCTGATCTGAGACACAATCTGTTTGAGTGTTAGCATCCTGAACTTGAGCTTTGCCACTGCTCGGTTCAGGACGCGAAGATCTAAGATGGGGCGCAGCCCTCCATCCTTCTTTGTGTAACAACCTGTGTAACAACCTGTTATAAACCTGTTTGCACATTATACTTCTTTATACATTTGTTAACCACATATTTATAAGTCTACAGTTTACTCACTGCACAGTTTACTTCACTTATTTTATTTCACTGTGAATTTGCACTGTCCATGGAGCGGACCTGTTTACATTTCACTGCCGGTTGTATATTCTGTATATAACTGTGTATGTGACAAATAAAACTCTTGAATCTTGAATCTCTTTGGCACTATGAAGTACCGGCTGTAAAAGCCTGACTCCCTGTCTGGGGGGGGAACCCTCTCTATAGCCCCCTTTTGCAGCAGAGTCTGTACTTCCAGAGTCATCATCAGAGCCTGCTCGGGGCCCACCACAGTGGAGAGGACCCCGTTGAAACTGGGAGGACGGCATCTGAACTGAATGGCGTACCCAATTCTTATGCACTGCAGGACCCAACGAGAAATATGTGGCAGATTCTCCCACTCTGTCACAAAATCTACTAAGGGAACCAGCCTCTCGAGACTGGCCTCTGATGTGCTCCGCACTGTGAGCACAGTGCCCTGAAGCGGCGAACCGGCCACGGAGGGGATTACCCTCACTGTCCTGGGCCCGAAGGCGTCCGGACTTTTTGGACACAGGTCTCCTCGACACAATGACTGTCCTCAGAACAGAACAGTCTTGGCCTTGGAGGGCTGCGCCAGAGAGTACCGCGCACCCAACGACCCTTTCTGCAGGGGTGTGCGAGTGGTGACACTCCGTTTTTGCTGCGCCCTATGGGAGGAGCTCATAGTCGCTCATACCCGCCCAGCAGCAGACGAGACCTGGGGCTTACGGGAAAGGAACTGCCTGAGCGCCGCAGATTGTTCCGTTTTCGGTAACAGAGGTGACAGCGTCACCAAACAGGCCCCCCGGGGACAGCGGCGCATCAAGCAAAAAGCTCTTATCACGTTACATTATCTCCGTAAGATTAAGCCACAAATGCCTCTTCATAGCCACCAAGGCTGCCATAGAATGGCCAACATATCTGGCCGTCTCTTTGGTGGCCCGGAGAGCAAGATCTGCTGTCGATCGGAACTCATTAATAGCATCGGCTCCGATCTCGTGGCTGTCGCCCAGGTCCTTCAGCAGGTCAGCCTGGTATGCCTGCACGATTGACATAGTGTGCAGACATGCGGCGGCCTGACCCGCTGCCGAGTATGCTTTGCCCACTAAGAAGGAGGTGAATTTAAAGGGCTTAGTGGGCAAAGATGGAGCCTTTATGGCAGAAGGGGATTCAGGCGAGAGATAGCTTGCAAGCGTCTCTTCGACCGCCGGTATCTGACCATAACCATGCTTTTTCAACCCTGTGATGTTACTATAAACAGACGTGTGCGGGGTGAAAATACGAGATGACATGGGCCGCTTCCACGACCTCCACACCTCGGTGTGGAGGTCTGGAAAGAACGGCAGGCTCCTGCATGAAGGCTGAGCGGAACGCGAGGGGAGAAAGCGCTCGTTGAGTCTGCTTTTTATGGCAGCTCGCTCATGTTGTTCTTGTGGCTCTGCTTAGCACATTCATGAGCTCCTCACTGGCAGGGGATTGAAGTGGCGAGTCCTCAAACCCTGCCTCAACGCTGCAGCCATCAACCTCGAAGATAACCGCAGCGGGTTCCCGAACCCGGGGAGGCGGCGCTGGATCTGACGGGTGAAGGCTGAGATAGGGCAGAGCCCACCTCCGGCCCCTCCGACAGATCCATCTGCGAACCCCACGACATGAGCTGCCTCGTTGGCAGCGGGGCCCATGCCACGGCGTGTGTTTGCCGGTGTGCTTTATAGTTTCCGGGTCTATGACGTCACCCGCCTATGACGCTCCGTCTCTCTATTGGACTGATGACATATACGTACTTCATGACGCAATCACGCAGAGGCATTCCCAAAGCGGTGACGCAGCGCGAGTTCCCTTGAAAGGGAACTTACACTTCACAATGACAGTAGATGACTTGAAAGAGAAAACTGACAACAAAAGAAAACATTTACACTAATTCCAACCATAGCGCCCCTATTTTAAGTATGTAATGCATATATGAGCTTTATTGTGAATAAAATATGTTTATGAGATTTGTAAATGATTGCATTCCTTTTTTATTCACAATTTGTACAGTGTCCCAACTTTTTTGGAATCGGGTTTGTACAAATATTGGGTTAAATAGTCCGTGCTTAACTGGAATGGTGTTTCAAACTATTTTTATTGGTTCCTAAAATTAAACGCATTCAAACACATTTCTCTTACTTCATCCACCATCTTGGATTTATTTTTTCCACTGAGCCTGTCACAATGTTTTTGTTTTACTATAAACATTACATGGAATGCTGCCTTTTTTGGCCAAGGTTCCAGGGTAGCTTTTGGATTTGAAATACTCTGTATAGCAGTTTTGGAGCAGAGTACATCTATATAATCATATGTGATGGCTAGACTACCTATGAGTCGAAAGCAACTAAAATCTGTCTTCAAACACATCCTCACCATTAGCCCTCTGACAGCAGTATAATGTTATTTAAATGTGTAAATGACTGCTGTTTGCTAAAATTTCTAGAGAACAGCTGTGCTTCCCCAGATAATCAAACACATCTGCACATCTATAGAAAGTGATACAACAGATGAAAGAGGTGGAAAAAATCCATGATCCATATGATGAATATGATCCATAATCATAGATAGCAATATGTGACCAATCACGGAAAGTAGGGACACAAGTCGGTTTTGGGGCGTTTTGAGTTATTCACAGATTCTGAAAGTGTAGTCTCCAAGCTTTCCAACGATGTGTAACACATGGAAATCTGATAATATTATAAGTTGTGGCCATTTGAAGGTAGGCACTCAAAAAAGCTCAAAAGGGAAAAAACGGCCTCTAAAGATTGTGCAGTTCTCACCTGTTCTCACCTGCTGTGAGTGACAACAAGGCTCATTTACATCTCATTTAGATAAGACATACCCCCTGTAAAGCTCCCCCCCCTGTAAAGCTGCATGGTTGCATAGCAATGACAAACGCAACGGGAAAAATCGGACCGCATACTATTAATAATAAAGGAAAATGTGCATTATAAATGTCAGTAATTTATCTTTTTGACTTTTATAAAATGATTTCGAGGCTGAAATATGTGAGTTTTGTCTTTTTATATAACCTTTTTGTCAAAACTCTATTTGAACTTGTGCATTGTAGATAACATGTTGCAAGACACTCCTTTAAAATCTGGCCATCATTTTTAATGTTATTTTAATGTTTATGTAAACAAAAAGTACATATTGATGCTAATTTTATTTGTTATTTGCTGGTTTTCTCCATAAAACTTGGTGAATTGATTTCATTGTGTAGCATTAGGACTTTTTGAACAGGATTCTGTGATAACCATGATCATTTTGGTCACTATAATCATGAAATAAAATTTTCATGCCATTTCATCTCTAGTTATGATCAACTATGATAAACTAAAATCAACTATAATTATGTGTTTTTATAGTATAATATGCAAAGTACAATTTTCTATAAGAAAAAAAAAACTCTGATTCTGTTCTTTTCTCTGACATTTAAGGGTAACATAGGCCTACAAAGACTCTTTTAGGTCTAAAACAGCTTGGATAGTTAGTTGGATAGGTTAATACAGTGTTCCCACAGCTTGGTTAACTTCAAATTCAAGAACCTTTCAAGGACTTTCCAGGTCCAATACCCTCAAATTCAAGGACTTAATGTGGGGACACATTTCGAGTGAGAGCAAGGTTACATCGTGTTACCTTGTAAAATACATTGTTATAGTTTTCATGTGTCAAACACAACTATGCAAAAAGCTTTTTTTTGCATTTATTTTTGGCCATATGACAGAGGTCTGATATTCTATGTCATATTTCTGTTTTGCATAAAACTGAAGAATATTCGGTACATCCTATACTGTATTATAAAATGATCTGATATTAACTTTTGCATGGATTTGATATTGAAAAGAGCTTAGGCTCATGTAACCAGTCTATTTTTGCAATATTTCACGATGAGTCTGTGAAACGCTGAGGTACCGTAGTAGTTTTGTGCGTGCATGAACATCATGGCAACGTACAACACAAAGTACCTCACGCAGGAAACATAACGTATAACGCATAACGTAACGCGTAAATGCAAGTAACTAATGTAAATCAAGCATAGTCCACGAAGTGTTGGCGAAATAACACATTATCAGACCGATGTTTATTTTCAAAAACTTTCCAGGGCCTTGACATTTTTTTTCAGATTCACAAACTTTATTCATAAGCATAAGACAAAGGTCTTTGTGACACAGTCCAATGATATCACACTCGCATCCTCTTCTGTGTGTGTGTCTGCATAGTTTTTATGAAGTCCACAACTCTGTTGATATCCTCTGGGCTGATGAACCTGGCTGGTGGATGTGGCAGTGAGTGCTTCTTCCTCAAACGTGGTCTTGCCTCATAGTGTTTGACTATATCAACCAGGGTGTCTCTGCCAATGCTGAAAAAAAAAAAAAAATTTGTTTAACATCATGCTAACAGGCATCTTGTCACCTATATCAGAATGTATTGTACAAATTATAGGTACTTTTACTTTACTGAAATAAATTTTATGATGAATACTTTTTACTTTTACTTCACTACATCTATACTTCCTGGTTTAGTCTTGGTTTAGTCCTGGTTTAGACCTCAGTTAGTGGTTGGACCTGGTTTATACTTTATACTTTTTATACTAGGAATGTAATCTGATACATTTACTATTACGTTAGTAAATCCTTGTTAAGAATATTAAGTAGCACTTCCTCCACCACTGCCTAAAATTATTAGCATCACATTCAATTCAAGAATGCTAACAGGCAGGTTTACGTGGGCTAAGTCATTCACACCAGTCAATTCAAGCAACTGAAGCATTATTCAAATTAATAGCAGATGCTAACATTACCATCTAAAAGCCCTAAAAGTTTTTTTTAGCAAATTATACGATGCTAACGATTACAATTTAAACGACAGTCCTGAGCTAGCTAATAACAATAGGTAACGTTAGGTATGGGAAGGTCTAAACATGGACTAAACATGAGATAACGTGTACGTGTTCCTAGAATGAACACAAAATGACAAACTTTGTTTATGGAAACTCACCCCATAAGAAACAGAAAAGTATTCTTGCAGATCTCGTTGCCTCCAATGAAATAAGTCGTCCGGGCACACTTTCTCTTTGTCGAGTTCTCTTTTCTCCTCGTGTTGCATTTACAGTCAAAGTTACGGATTTTCTCCATTTCTCTGTCTTTATCCCCATCAAATGTTACTATCGATAAAGCCATGCGATACTTTTTGCGGCGTCCATCTTCTTTGAATTTTGATATCAGCTAGAGCCAGCCAGAGCGCTGCATAATAAGTAGCCACACTTCTCTTGGAGGGCGGGGGCAATGGAAATACACACAGACAATGACACACCCCTACTGCGTGCTAGAAAACACGCTGCTATCTCAAACACGGAGAGGCTTCTTCGTGATCTCAACTAACAGATTCTGCAAAAAAGCGAACATCACCAATTTTGAAAAAAACCCTGCATGTCTCTCATTTTGCTCGAAAGTTGTGCTGCCGACTTGTGTCACTGGTTTCCGTGACGGGTCACATATGTTTGACATAATATGATGCAGTAGGTTTCTTTCTTATCCGTTAGTGAAAAAAATAATCTGTACTTTGTTGTATATAGTTAAGAACAGGCAAATATAATAACTGCTGAATAACTGCTGCAGCTACAAAAGATGATTTTTCAAAAACTTTTGACTCAAACCCATTAGCAGCACTGACAAATAAAAATGTAATGTACATTTTAGACTATGATTTTTGAATCATGTGTTGTCTAGAGGCTGAAGTGCAAACACATAGACAAAATATATATATATTTTAAATAATGTGCCAATAACTTTTGAAACAATTCGACTTCAACAGAGTTGACAGGTACAACCTGCAAAAAACTGCAGGTTTTTGCCAAACTGGCTAATACCACAATCACAAAAAGCATCACACAAGTCGCATATTGGACATTTTGGGTTCAACACTGTTCTTTAGAAAAACCATAATGAACTTGGTAGCGAAGATGCCAAAAGGAAGTGAGTCATTATTTTGCATGCAGACTCAAAAATGGTATCTATCATTGCCAAATTTCCCTAAATGCCACATAGATTTAGGAGTTATAAAGCTATAAACCATCTACTCATCCTTACAATAAAATGTAGCACTGGTGTGCTTGGTCCCATAATTGCTGCTTGCTGGCTTAATTTCTTTCACACTTGTTTGAATTATGGTAAGACGTCTTACCAAAAAGTGTGGACAACTGTTTACAGAACCTTTATAACCTAATGAATGTTGATAACCACTGATGCAAGAACAGATGGAGAAAGACAAAATCACATAAATCTTGCCCACTCAAACTATTCAAAAATAAGATTCCTCAGCTAAATAAAACTATTGCATTTAATAAACTGGTCACTGTTTTCAACTAATTACAATGAAACAAGCTTTCAAGCTTCAAAACAGGATGCAGAACCAACATAAAAGTATAATAAAAGTATTTCAATATTTTTATGATATATTCCAAGAATATGATGGTTTTGTGCACAACACCAGAATTTTTATTTTGGGTCAAACTGTTTTGCCCAAAAGGTCTTGATGCATTATTAATCTGCAGAGTCTGTAAGAGAACTGACACAAGCACAAGTGAATGATACCCTGATGAATCAGAGTCTCTGGAATAGATAACTCACAAGGATGTAAAGCAGATCCACATGTTTAGGAAAGTGTAATGTGGAGGAAATGAATGCCATAGAACTACCAAAGCTTGATAGTATTAATATCTGGTTTTATAAAAGTAAATGATTCAGTAAATAAAGTAAAAACAGATCTATGAGTCACTTTAGTACACCTACTTCTGACTCTCTGTGATTCAGTGCTATTCAAAACTCAGTGCCAAACAATCAGCGTTCACGGTCTATACGCTGTCTTACCATCAGCTATTTTTAATACAACATCTCATGGCCACGCTGTGCTGGGCTTTCATTTGAATAAAATCACTGTGTGGGGAACTGGTGAAAATGTTTCTTAATCGAAAAGGGTTTCAATGAAATGTACTGTTGTAATTATTCAAAATCAAACTTGAAATGGCCTGAATATATGATGACTGTGGAGTTTTATTAGTGAGCAATCGGCTAGGTGAAATTAAAGGTATATTTTAGTGTCTGTGATCAGTGTTTACTTGATGACTGAAAATCCAAAAATAAACTGACTATTAGCCTAAGTTAAAGAACAGCTGAACTTCATTTCACAAATAAAATATATTGTGTATATTGTAATAAATGTAAAAATGCTTAAAAAATATCAATTTGATGAGATTTATACTTGGTTTTAAAACAAAATAGAATTGTATTTAGTTTCTTATTTTATGTAAAGTAATGCTTACTTAACCAGGAAGATGTTACAACATTAAGTGTAACTGGGACATGAATTTACATTTGATTAAAAAAAAAAAAACTGTGAGGACTTTGCCTCCTCATTTCAGAACATCTCTGCACGCCACTGATATGCATATGCATGCTGATTTCACAGTTTGTGTTGGGAAGACCATGGGGAGCCTGTTATCACAATTTCCAGTGTATTTTAAGCCATTAAACATGCACTGACACTGAACTGAATATCTGATTTGAACTAGGATACTTAACTAAATGAATAATTAAATGAATGCATCTCCATTATATGGTTCAAAAATATATGATGATATTGAATTTCAATTCCATTCTGTTCAAATGAACAGAATTCATAAAAAAATAAATAAAGTAATTTAAGCAGTTTTTGAAATAGGATTTTGAAACCAAAATACAAAACTACTTTTTTTGTAATTAAACGTTTCATTGAACACCTCATAGTTACTGAGATATTGACAATCATCACGTGGGGAAGTTGACGCTTCCCATGAGGAAGCTCTCCTCTAATTTACAAACAACTGACATTTGACATATATTTAAATTACGATTTACCGTCTGTTAAAAGAACACGGCCAGGACATTCTTGGTTTTTTCAGACCTGGGCGGTGCTGCTCCGTGACTATGTTACAGCACAGGTACCGCTCGGTGTCGGAGTGGTACCTCTGTTTGATTCGGATGTGGGTTCGGGGCTGCCTCCAAAGATGCTTGGGCGGTTTGGCCAGACCAGCGCCTTCCCTGCTCAGCGCCGAGCACTCCATCACGGCACAAGTTCAGCTCCGTGTCTGCGTTCCAAAGTCAGGAATATGCAATTGTCGAAGTTTGCAGCTTCATATAGTTCCTCAGTGTCAGAAGAACTGTCCAGCGGTCAGTGATACATTCAAGTTTATTTATAAATGACCGTAAATGATAGTATCGTAATAAAACACTCCGTATATTAAAACAGCGTGCTTGCAGAAAGCTCTTTCAAAGTTACACTCGCTCAGTCACTCTCCGCATCGTGCAGCAGCAATAAAGGTGGTACAGATGGAGACGGAGTGAAAGTGAGACATATGGTCGTCCCAGCAAACAAAAAGGAGAAACGTCCTGCGGCGCGGCACATGTGCAGCTTGTCTCTGAAGTGAATGAGAGAGTGCGCGCTGAGGCGGATATAAAGATCCTGCAGAGCAACGCCATACAGTGACGCCTAGTGTGCATTACATCACCAGGTACTTTACACACTCCCAAACTGAGCACACACACACATACATACAAATATATAACATAACATGATATTATATATAACGCTAATATGAGTATTGCTAGGAACTAAGGAGGATACATTCCTGTTTTTTTATTGTCTCATAAGAATGATTAATGCTTGTGTGAATTATAGTACAGCAAGTTTACAGAGACTTTAAGTAGCTTCCAATGATGTGATGAGAATTTCACTAAATAGAGATCAAGCTGTTTTGTGAAATCTTATGTATACATGTATTTTCTGGCTCAATGATTACAATAATGGAATTATTGTGGGCATATTGAATAAATATAAGGGTTGAATACACATTGTGGAGACACTGGTGCCAGTGTATCTGTGTAACACACTGATTTATATTAATCCTTCTAGTAATGTGACTGCATTTAATTATTGGGGTCTCGTTTAATGTATTGTGGTGTGTTTTTACATGGCTTTTAGCTGGACAATGACAATAAACAATTCTTGCTTCAAGCTGATTAAGAAAATGGACTAGCAGCCGGTGGGGCCAAAATCAGCCTGATAGACCTTGATCAATCTGATTAGAGCTGGTAGACCACCTTCCAGTAACAAACCAGCTGCTATGTTCCAAAAACAAGCTTGATCACCTTATAAACTGATATGACATGTTTGTTTCCCCCAGCAGGACCAGACCTAATCTGATAAGCTGTGGCAGAACAAAACTTTTATAAGGTGTTCCAGTATAAATGTAGCAAAAATTGTCACTCTTTGTTATTATGCTTGCTAAAAAGTTAAATATAGCATGTTAGTGTGTCCATAATAGCATACAGAATGTCTTGAACTTCTATCTCTGTATTCATATAATCTCTTTCCAAGTCATTGTGCCCTTTCACCAGATCAGTAAACACAGTAAAAGCACCCGGGAGTTGTTCCCACCCTCGGCTCAAATCTCCATGACCTTTCTCTCATTTGCTTTCCCAGGTAATTTTAACTAACAAGTGATTAAAATTCATTAGATGGAGAAGAGGAAAGGTATCAAACATAACAGTCCCACTTTGAAATATTGTCCATATTATAGCTACACCTCTTCACGTCCTATAATACATGTCAGATCAGATCTTTGTTCCGGTGACATTTAACACAAAGACACTCACTGTGGTGCACATCACATCCTGGCTTATACATAAAAAACAATAAGCATCATGATGAGTCACATTTTGCTCACAGTATCAGTAACTGCACACTCAGTGTCCATTCTGGAAACCTCTCTACACGTGACAGAAGCAATCTCTCTCTGATTCTGAGGATGTGATTCAAGCAACAGAGTTTTATTGAACAGTAGCTATGATCACATCAGATTGCACACTTTTATCAGACTCCTAAATCTACTTGGCTGAGAATGTTATGGTGCGCAGGAAGACTCACTCTTTTTCTTTTTGGACATCCGCACAGGCCAGGGCTGATTTATACAGCGCTTCTAGGTCCTTTAATTTCTTTGCATCCAGGGTGGAGTGTCTGCGGGCTAAAGGTGGAAGCAGGAGTGGCCCAGAGAACCTGCGGCGAATGGCATTGTTGGTTTTGGACTGAAGCTCCAGTGGGTTGGAGACCAGGGAGTCCCTTCGTCTCTGAGTAAAAAATAATTAATACTTAGGGCAGCCAAGCAAAATGTTTTACACTGGCTACGATTACATGCAACCAAATAATCTGTTAGTGATCAGATTGACGGCTCAATCGGACTGTAAACACCTTAATCAATCTGATTGAACTCGATCCGAATGAAATTTCGATTGGATTGGAAGGAGTGGTTTATTCCTTTTCTAAACCGACCGAAAGAACATGTACACTCTTCATTGGATTTAAAAACGAAACTGGAAAGTACTGCACATGTGCAATGACATAGAAATGACTTAATGACATGACGAGTGGAACAAGTTTTTGTTGTTGTTAAATGAAGTGTCATGGATGGCTGTCGTGTCATTCTAAAATTCTCCTACCACTCATCATCTGTGAAGTGGAACAGGACATGGTCCCACCAGTCCTTCTTTCATAGTCTCATCCACAGGCGGCTGGTTTTGGACACATTTTCACTGCTTGATACAACGGTTCATGTGCTGATTGTCTCCTAATTAGGACCCGTAATAGATAAATAGTTAGTTATTAGTGAATTTACGTTCAACCAACAAGCTACACTGAGTTAGAGGAACTTAATAATTTGTAGCATAAACATTTTAAGTTGATTACTCAAAAAAAAAATAAGTTACTCCAACTACCAGAGTTGTAGCCCTAGAAACAAATAAATTAACAATTCATTTCTTAATTTATTCTCCTTATCCAGTCCAGTGTAAAGCATGCTGGGAACTGGAAATCCACTGCCTAGTTTCTGAAGTTATCGAGACAATTTCATTAAGTTACTATAAATTACTGACATGTTATACAGTTGATGTAATGATCAATCAAACATTATTATGTGAACAGAACACCACAAAATAATGTTTGCAACTTTAATTTAAATTAAATTAATTTAGTTGAATTAAAACCTAATTTTAAACCTAAACCTTTAAACCTAACTTTATTTTTTTTTTTTTTTAATTATTAAAAAATAAATTAGAATTTTTAACATGCACTATGCATTTATTTAAGTTGTGGTAATAGGTCCCCTGAATTACTTTTTAGGGCCCTATCATACACCCGGCTCAATGCGGCACCAGGCACAACGCAAGTGTTTTTTGCTAGTTTCAGCCCGACACAGTTATCATTTTCACGCCCAGCTCCGCGTTGTTTAAATAGCAAATGCACTGGCACCCATCTGTTCACCCATGGGTGTGCTGGTCTGAAAACCAGGTGTGTTCAGGAGCATTGTTGGAGCGTTGCTATTTTGAGGAACTGAAAACGGTAGTATTTTTTTTGTGTTAGAGCGTGTTAGTAATATGCGCTTATAGGTGGGTGCATAATGCATGTGCACTCTGCTTATTACACACACAAGGATGCACAGCTGTACACAAACATTTTTAAATATTAAAAATTAAAGGATTCCTCTTTGGAGAAGCGTTCAGTCTTTCTGCTCGCAAATTCCGCCATGGTTCAAGCGCAAAATGGCTTTTAAAGAGAATGGGAGATGAGACTCTGACAAACCCATGACTCATTAAGAGACTAGGAACAACACTTTTGGACCATGCGCATGGTGCGCAGACCGTTTTTTTTCCGTTGTTATACTAGAAAAAGTGAATTCGGACACACCCTAAGTGCACCTGTGCCATGCGCTTCAGACCATGTGTTGATATCGTTAAAATAGGGCCCTTAGAGTGTAATAATCCTACTGCTGTCTTTGTCCTCAATGTTCTAACAACAAAAGACAGAGAAAATCACTCACTGCTCTTGACTGGTTGAGTAAATATTCACTGTGCTATTAAATGAAAGATAAAATATGAACAGTGAAAGTAACAGTAGCTCCTACAATAGATTTTAACATGCATAATTATAGGCATGAAAATAACTGAAGGAAATATTTATTTGCTAAGCCAACACATTTGATTAATATTCTTGGTTTCTCTGCCCAATATTTAAAAAAATAAAACATGCAATGAAAATACAGGAAACTCTGTGCAATGTGTGCTTGTGAGCATAGCTTGTGGCATATAAACATGCACATCAACTCAATCACTTTATTTAGCGTTCATGTAAACACTACGTTCAGATTCACCAATCAGAATTAATTAATTCTGATTAAAATAAAAGTCGTGCATGCAAACATAGCCAGTGTTAGATTGAAGTCTAATAATAACAGCTGTTATGGGGAAATTGTCATTTACCTACCCCCAAAAAAACATGTTTTTCATATCTTTTATATGTATTATGGAACATAGATAAAAAACACATACCATATTTTCCATGTCTACAGCTCACAGTGGAACTACTTCAGAACCACATCTTGATACTTTTAAATATCCAACTGCCAAAACAAATAAAACAAAATTAATAAACAAGAATAAACAAGCACTTATTTTCCTCATGAAGTATATCATATAGATCTAGAAATGTATAATTCTGCTTGGCTGTACTAAGCTCACTGTGGTGGGTGGTTGTCAGGGTATTGCTATGGTTTTCTAAAAAGTTTTTCAGCCCTACTGCTTATAGGGTTGCTAGGGTGTTCTGGTTGGTTGCTAAATAGATTTTTTTATTTTTTTTATTTTATTGCACAAATCATGAACAGAAGATGATACATACCATACAAAACAAATAAAAATATCACACAACAAGTATAACAATAAACATAACATTAAAGGGGCTGCAGAATTCAGAAATCCTTATTAGCGATACCGGAGGACGTTAAGTGAACTACAGTCAGCAACTCATATTCGCACTCGTGCACACGTGTAAGAGACTGGACGTGATTCAAATCCCTGAATCCATATACTCACGGAATTTTTTTTTTTTTTTTCCTTAGCTGTGATATACTGTTAACGAACATCCAGACGCTATCCACACTGTTGAGAGTGGCGTTTAGCCTATGTAAATAATATGCTCAGTGCTTTCCTGTCAGCAATAACAAAAATGACAGCGGTGAGAACGCAGCAAAGAAAGCATCTGCTCTTATCGATGTTTGCAGCAGGCGTCACTGGCATCATGTCGACAGATGAGGTAAGAATACAACTCTGTATGATAGTTTGATTATTTGACACTATAAAATATATCTGCTATGTGAGACTATAATTTGAATTAATCAATTTTCTTTGTATGACACAGAATTGCTCTTTCGGCATTTTCCTGGAGCATTCGTTTCACGTGTAATAAAATGGAAGAGAGGCTGTAGCACGAAAATGTCACATCGTTTTTGATTTTCCCGGCCATTACATAAGAGTCCTTTACATAAAAACCAGTCTACACTACAGACTTTCATAGACTATAGGCGGGGTTTAGTTACAAGCTGTTCACATGTTAACTATAACAAAGCAATTAATACATGAACATTTATAAAGCCTCTGAGAGTAATTACACAACAAAAACAAACCGTGAACCGTTATGTTTTTATCACCTTAGAATGAGCCATTTCTATCTACACACACCACGAGTCCCCTTACAGTGAAACTGGCATTTTGCGCCGTCATGTTTCTACAGTAGCTCTAAACGAACAAACTTCTCCACAGAGCGCTAGCTACTCTCTGCTGTCTTGGATGACGACATCTTTGTCCTGTGTCAGCCACCGTAGCTTCTCTGTGTGCTTCGAAAAGGAGGGATGAGCGGTGGGCAGTTGCAATTCGTAACCTCACAGTTAGATGCCGCTAAAATTTACACACTGCACCTTTAAAAGAAAAAGTGTTATACCGTTTTTCTCAATTGCTAAAACACTAAAACCCATTGGCTGAACAAAGTTCTCAGTTGCCTGATAACAGACAACTGAGAACAGTCATTGATTGAACACAACCACTCAAAATTGATTTAAACTGTTTCAAATGATGTGGCAACCAATATAAGTCAGTTCAGAGAGCAAACAGGTTGTTGAAGGTGGGAAGGAGGAAGTCTGAGAATGGATAGAAGAAACAGTCAGAGGACGAGGACAAGTGCGTATGCAAGGTGGGCGATGAGGAGGAATAGGAGGAGGAGGAGGGCAAGAAAGAGGAAGACAAAGAGTGGAAATATCTGGCGAAAAAATCGAGCAACAGTCATAGACCATGTTCTTGTCCATGGACTGAGAATGAGGTAAGCAGGATTTAGAGTGCAACCCAATTTGAGCCGATTTTCAGAGAAGAGAACAGGTGCGGTATACTACTGTATTATTTTAATTGCAAATTTATTGTACTACACTATATGCAGCTGTTTTAATAGACATTTGTAAAGTTCATCACTGTATGTATAGTACTGCATGAATATTTTTTTTGTAACTGCACATCTACTTTTTGTAGAATTGCAAGGCTGCCACATGCAGGTGGAAGGACAGCTATATTCACTCGGGAGCAAGAGGCCATTATATCCGACTGTTAATACGACTCAGACAGTGTGAGCATTTCCATAATTGACCATGTCCTCCTTTGTAACAGGATGCGAATGAAACAAGTATACAGAGTACCTTTTGAGCGCAACTCACCAAGGGTGAAAGAACTGCGAGTTCAGTATGTGCAAGTGTACATTCAGAAACATTTACTGTAATCCAGATTGTCTACAGTACTAACACATACTACGTGAATGACATTACTCTTCAGTACATACAATGTATGTGAATCAGAAGTGCATACAGTAGGCCTAATTGTACACTACAGCAGGGGTGGTGAACTCCGGTCCTGGAGAGCCACAGTCCTGCAGAGTTTTGCTTCAACCCTAATCAAACACACCTGAACAAGTTAATCAAGGGTCTGAAGGGTTACTAGGAAGCTATAGGCAGGTGAGATTTATCAGGGTTGGAGCTGAACTCTGCAGGACTGAGGCTCTCCAGTACCGGAGTTCGCCACCCCTGCTCTACATTCTAAATACAGTATATTGTATTTCTACACAGACAATATTTGACTTGGAATCCTTGGACAGACCCCATGACTTCATTTTTGTCAATGAAGCAGGCTTCAATCTAACAAAGAGGAAAAGGAGAGGCCGAAACATGATTGGACAGTGGGCCATTGTTGAAATCCCTGGACAACGAGGTGGCAATGTCACAATCTGTGCTGCTATCAGCAACCATGGTTCCCTTTCAGTCAGTCACGTTCGACGTACGTCGGAACTGACCGACGAATTGGGATCTGCTTTCAGAGACCAATCTGCTTCGAGTGTTTCTAAACGAGCCAATATCGATTGGCATGCGCTCCACGCTCCGCCCGCTATGCGGGTATAAATACGGAAGTGGAATACCGCATCCTCGCTTTCTACTTCGGAGCCGAATCCTGTCGTTGGTTTGACGCTGGGTTTCCTGCGAAGAGTATTATACGGACGAGTCGGAAAGGTTCGCCCGACTTCCGGGTGCGGGTGTGACGGCGCGATTCAGCGGGTGGTCGCTTCTCGAGGGATCAGCTGTTCTCAACCTGCCTGGGCGTCCTCTGAGTGCTCACAGCAGGCTTGCACTATTGAACTGCTGTGAGCCGCGGCCATCTCCCCTGTGTGCTTCAGCACTATTAGAGTATTCTTTCCTTTCTAAAAGAGCAAAACACGGTTTGACCCTGCATCTCCAAGATGTCATTCAAACCGTGTGTTTCTGGATGCAGTCGCTTCCTGTCCCCAGTTGACGGTCACAATCGTTGCCTCACGTGTTTGGGCGCACGCAGCACGCTGAGGCAGCTTTTGTGAATGACTCATGTTCCCACTGCGGGAAGATGACCATCGCAGTCCTATGGTCTAGGCTCGATTACCCCATAGATCCCCCGATCTAGTGGTCCTCCCGCTGCAAAGCAGAGGGCTGCTACTTTGGCTGATGCCTTTGGTGGAGACCTGAGGGCAACTGTGAGGGCACCCCCGACGGGACACCAAGCCCCTCGGGACCCTCCCCCCTCCGCTGCGCCGGTGGAGCTTCCAAAGGAGCGTCCTGGTCCCTCCCATGGGGGACCAGCCGTTACCTTTGGAGCTCCGGCTGAGGACATGATGTCGATTGCTGCATCGGGGGACGAGCTAATGGACTCTGGAGATGAAGACTCGGCTGCGTTGCCCCCTTCGGGTGTGGTAGCATTGCCCGAGCCTGATCCAGAGCTCACGGCTATGCTTTCCCGGGCCGCCGCGAGGGTCGGGCTCGAGTGGAACCCTCCACCGTGTCCCGAGCCCTTGCGGCTGGATGATTGGTTTCTCGGAGCGGCCCGTGCTGGTTCTCAGCGCCCCGTCCCGGTACCATTCTTCCCGGAGGTGCATCAGGAACTCACGAGGTCGTGGCTGGTGCCCTTCAGCGCCAGACATCGATCGACTGGTTCCTCCGTCCTCACTACCCTCGATGGCGGCGCGGCTAAGGGGTACGTGGGGATCCCCCCAGTCGAACAGTCGGTTGCGATGCAGCTGTGTCCTAAGACCGTCACCGACTGGCGTGGTAACCCACGTCTCCCCTCCCGGGCGTGTAAGTTCTCGTCCGTGCTGACGGGCAAGGCTTACACAGCCTGCGCAGAGGCCGCGTCGGCTTTGCATGCCATGGCGCTCCTGCAGGTTTACCAAGCCAAAGCGCTCAAGGAACTGCACGAGGGTAGTTCTGACCCAGGCGTTATGCAGGAACTGCGCACGGCGACGGACCTTGCCCTCAGGGCGACGAAAGTCACCGCGCGCTCCCTGGGTCGGGCGATGTCCACCTTAGTGGTCCAGGAATGCCACCTGTGGCTGAACCTGGCAGACATGCGTGATACTGACAAGGTGCGGTTCCTCAACGCCCCTGTCTGCCAGGCCGGCCTCTTCGGCGACGCCATCGAGAACTTCGCCCAGCAGTTCTCGATGGCCCAGAAGCAGACGGAGGCGATCAAAAATATCCTGCCCCGACGACCAGCTACTGCCTCCACCCAGTCGTCGGCCGCAGCGCCTCCGCCTGCTCGTCGCCGAGGGCGTCCCCCTGCGCCTCCGCCCCTGCCAAGCCCAAGCAGCAGCCTCCACCCAGGCAGCAGGGCGCCGGACGAAAGGGGGGCGCCCAACCCACTCAGGGCTCCGCTAAGCCTGCCGGCAAGTGTAGGAGCAAGCGGCCCTGAGACGGGCAGCCCAGGGACGAGAGGGACTGCTCGACGGGAGGTGGTGTCCGCACCCCCCCCACCCCCCCGGGAGGAGGACCGGGGGGCTACACAAACACACACAACACCCCTGCCGCTGGCTCTCCGGAGACTAGCGGTACCCACATACTCACTAAGAGAGCAGTATCCTCCCTCTCTGGGCTCCAGGAGGCCCAGGTGGGCAGTGTGCGACGCCCCCGGGCCTTGCCACTCCTCGCCTCCCCTCCTTTCGCCAGTGGGCAGCAGTGTGGGCACCGAGGATGCCACCAGGCCTTCTCACCCACACTCTGTCCAACCCAGGAATGCTCAGTCAAATTTCCGGGCCGCCTCCGGGCCTCCCGGGTCGAACTTGAGTATTCCTCCCTCCTGCCTCCCCAGGCAGGGGGCAGCAGAGTGGGCACCGAGGACGCAAACCAAGCCTTCTCACCCACTCTCTGCCCCACCCGGGGAGGCTCAGACAACACTCTGGGCCGCCTCCGGGCCTCCCGAGTCGGGTCTGAGTCTCCCACCTCGCTGCCCCACCCCGGGTACGTCTGTAGTGCCGATGGTCCCGCTTGTCCGGTTCCTGGGGGCCTGGCTAGAGCTCCCAGGCCGTCTCGCTGGCTCATCCGTGCCATCAGACTCGGCTACGCGATTCACCCGCCGCCGGCCTCCCAAGTTCAAGGGCATCCTCTTCACCTCTGTGCGGAGCTGCGATGCCCATGTCTTGCGGTTAGAGATCGAAGTCCTACTGGCGAAGGGCGCAATCGAGCCGGTTCCTCCAGCCGATATGAAGTCAGGGTTCTACAGCCCTTACTTCATTGTACCCAAGAAAGGGGGTGGGTTGAGACCAATCTTGGACCTGCGTGTCCTGAATCGGGCCCTGCACAAGCTCCCGTTCAGAATGTTGACGCAGAGACGCATTTTTGAATGCATCCGTCCCCAAGATTGGTTTGCAGTGATCGACCTGAAGGACGCGTACTTTCATGTCTCAATTCTCCCGAGACACAGACCGTTCCTACGCTTTGCGTTCGAGGAGAGGGCATATCAGTACAAAGTCCTGCCCTTCGGGCTGTCCCTGTCGCCCCGTGTCTTCACGAAAGTCACGGAGGCAGCCATTGTTCCGCTCAGAGAACGCGGCGTTCGGATTCTCAACTACCTCGACGACTGGCTCATACTCGCCCAGGCCTTCGGGTCAACCGAGAGAAGAGCAAACTCTGTCCCATGCAGAGGATCTCTTATCTCGGTATGGAGCTGGATTCGGTCAATCGAACTGTGCGCCTCACAGAGGAGCGAGTTCGATCAGTGCTGAACTGCTTGAATACGTTTAAAGGCAGGACAGCGGTCCCACTGAAGTTCTTTCAGAGGCTCCTGGGGCATATGGCATCTGCAGCCGCTCGGATTGCTACATATGAGACCGCTTCAGCACTGGCTTCACGGCCGAGTCCCGAGATGGGCGTGGCAGAGCGGCAAGTACCGGGTCTCAGTTACTCCTTACTGCCCCAACTGCATTGGCATATCAATTGCCTAGAGCTACTGGCAGTACGTCTTGCTCTGGGCCGCCTAAAAAAGCCGCTACAAGGCAAGCATGTACTGGTCCACACGGACAGCACTGCGGCCGTTGCGTACATCAACCGTCAGGGTGGTCTATGCTCCCGTTGCATGCTCCGGCTCGCCCGCCATCTCCTCCTTTGGAGTCAGAAGCATCTGAGGTCGCTTCGCGCCATTCACATCCCAGGTGCCCTCAACCGGACAGCCGACGAGCTCTCACGGCAGCCGTTCCTTTCTGTCCTTCTATCCGTGCAGACGTGTTTTTTTTCTCTCTGTTCCCTGCTGGCTCTCGCGCTGTTTTGTTTTGTCTAGTGTTTCGTCTCTTCTCTTCTCTGACTGCTGCTCTGCTGGACTCTTGAAAATACTGAAATGGAATTGATTAACTGGTCAATCAGCGCAATCGACAAGATTTTCTCACTAAGGAAGGGTGCCCCGGGAGAACCCACCTGCCCGGACGGGACCTTTGCCTGTGCCTGGAGGCTCTGTCCGTGGAGGATGCGGAAGATTTATACATGATTGGATTATTGATGGCGGGGTTCCTATTCTTTGGCTTTGGGATTGCCCTGACCTATCGGAAGATTGGTAAGACAGCTGCAAGCAAATTCACCCAGCCGCTGTCTGTGGAAATTAAAGTATGCTTCGGGGTTCTGTGTGACCGTTTGAAGGAATTAGATCAGAAAGTGATAGGAATTGAGGAACTGAACCGTAACAACGCAGTCCAGACTGCGGATACGCAGGGAAGAGTGGGCTCTATCGGGGGTCAGATCGGTGAACTTTTACGGACTGTAACCGGTCTGGCCATGAGGCTGGACGTAATGTCTAGGGAAACTGCACAGACCGGACGCGAATGCTGAGGACCAGATCTGATTGATTGATTATGATCCGGACAAATTACCAAGATCATCAAATGGATTAAAAATAATAAATTGTATTTGCCTGACCTAATCAACTAGCCCAACGAACCTCACTTGGTCCCTATCTCTCGGTTGGGAGGTCAGCCGGGCAGCTGTCTGCTATCTTCCCTGTGCACTGCCTTATCTCCCTTCAAGGACAAACCATAGAACTGAACTCGAAAACATCTGAAGTTATGGCTAACATTCTCACACAACACAATCTCAGACTCACTCGCACCATACACAACCTACCCGATCCCACTCCCCCCTCCAACCGTCTGCCTGTTTATCTATCTCCTCTCCCACTCCATACAAAAAATCCCATCACGTGACCACGTGTACTGTGTCATGTTTATGTTTATGTTTATGTTTTGTTGTGTTTGCTATGTAATGCTTGCTAAATTGCATTCTTGTATTTCTGGAGAGCGTAGGGCGGCGCCTGAATAATCGGCTGCGGCCCGGAGGCTTGCTCCAAACTTCATTTCGTTATACTGTACTTGTACATGTGTAATGACGAATAAACTTCAACTTCAACTTCAACACCTCCGGGGGAGTGGCGACTCCATCCCCAGGTGGTCCAGCTGATATGGGGCCTCTTCGGAGCCGCACAGGTAGACCTGTTTGCCTCTCCAGAGTCGACCCATTGCCAGCTGTATTACTCCCTCACCGGGGGCACCCTCGGCACGGATGCACTGGCACACAGCTGGCCCCGGGGGCCTACGCAAGTATGCGTTCCCCCCAGTGAGCCTTCTCGCACAGACACTGTGCAAAGTCAGGGAGGATGAGGAGCAGGTCTTGCTAGTTGCGCCCTACTGGCCCAACCGGACCTGGTTCTCCGAACGAACTCTCCTCGCGACAGCACCTCCCTGGCCCATTCCTCTGAGGAAGGACCTACTTTCTCAGGGACGGGGCACACTATGGCACCTGCGTCCGGACCTCTGGAAACTCCATGTCTGGTCCCTGGATGGGACGCGGAGGTTCTAGGTGGTCCACCACAGGCAGTGGTGGACACCATCACTTCCGCTAGAGCCCCCTCTACGAGGCGCCTCTATGCATTGAAGTGGAACCTGTTCGTTGAGTGGTGTTCTTCTCGCCGCGAAGACCCCCAAAGGTGTTCGATTGGCGCCGTGCTTTCCTTTCTGCAAGATGGGTTGGAGCGAAGGCTGTCTCCCTCCACCCTTAAAGTGTATGTCGCGGCAATAGCGGCGTATCATGATGCAGTTGGTGGTAAGTCCTTAGGGAAGCACGACCTAATCGTCAGGTTCCTCAGGGGTGCGAGGAGGCTGAATGCTCCTCGTCCAAACCCGGTACCCTCTTGGGACTTAGCTCTGGTACTGAGAGCACTCCAGAGCCCTCCCTTTGAGCCTCTGCAGTCCATTGAGCTGAATATCCTGTCCATGAAGACAGTACTCTTGGTTGCATTGGCCTCCATCAAGAGGGTAGGGGACCTGCACGCACTTTCAGTCAACGAATCGTGCCTAGAATTCAGGCCAGGTAACTCTCACGTTGTCCTGAGACCCCGGCCCGGATATGTGCCCAAGGTTCCCACCACTCCTTTTCGGGACCAGGTGGTGAACCTGCAAGCGCTGCCTTCGGAGGAGGCAGACCCAGCCCTGGCTTTGCTCTGTCCCGTCCGCGCTCTCCACGCCTACGTGAACCGAACTCGAAGCCTTAGGACCTCAGAACAGCTCTTCATCTGTTACGGAGGCCAGCAGAAGGGGAAGGCTGTCTCCAAGCAGAGGTTAGCCCACTGGATAGTGGATGCTATTGTCTTGGCATACCAGTCCCAAGACGTGCCCTGCCCGTTCGGGTTGCGAGCACACTCAACTAGGAGTGTAGCCTCCTCCTGGGCGCTGGCTCAGGGCGCCTCGCTAACAGATATATGTAGGGCTGCGGGCTGGGCGACACCTAACACGTTCGCTAGATTCTATAGCCTCCGTGTAGAGCCGGTATCTTCCTGTGTACTCGCCCCCAGTGGCCAGTAGCGCGAAGTGCCCGTTCTAGTGTGGGCTTGCGACGCCATTCCCGCCCCCTGGGCCGGATGCGTGCGTTATTTATCTCCAGTCGTGTTCCCCAGAAAATGGCGAACCCTGTCGAGCTCCTCCGTCACCCCTTCGGTGTCAGACGTTGCGGCCGTCTGGCGCCAGGCCTGCACCTGTATGCTTGTGGAATGTGTGTGTAGGCTGGGTTCCATATGTAGCGGTTCCCTAACGGCAACCCCATATGTGTATTCTCCACGGTACCAGCTACCCTACTCGGCTAGCCCCGTGTTTTTCCCTTGACAGAGCTCGCTCTGTCGTCTCTGGCGGTGTTCTTCCCCCCTGGGATCAGGCTGGATCCACCCCAGAGACTGCCATATGTTGTACTACCCTCATAGGCTAGTCCTTATGCGTAATTTGCCACCTCTCCCTCCGTTGAGGCACGTGGCCCCCACAGCGTTCCGTTCCCAAACGGGCACGCTTTCCCAGCGTTATCCAATAGTCACTCTGAGTGGGTCTCTCAGGAACAGCAGTGACTGTCCTTCCCTGCCTGGAGCCCTGACTTCCTCTCCAATAAAGGAGCGGTCCAGTGAGCTCAAGCAGGGCGCTGGAAGGGCCAGCATCCTGGCGTTTTGGTAGGGATCCCAATTTGTCGGTCAGTTCCGACGTACGTCGAACGTGACCGACTGAAAGGGAACATCTCGGTTACGTATGTAACCCTCGTTCCCTGAAGGAGGGAATGGAGACGTACGTCCTGTCGCCAGGTGCTGTGCTTCAGCTGAAGGCCGAGCCACTTGTTTCGGCTCCTCAGTTGAAAAGCGAGGATGCGGTATTCCACTTCCGTATTTATACCCGCATAGCGGGCGGAGTGTGGACCGCATGCCAATCGATATTGGCTCGTTTAGAAACACTCGAAGCAGATTGGTCTCTGAAAGCAGATCCCAATTCGTCGGTCAGTTCCGACGTAGGGGAACGAGGGTTACATACGTAACCGAGATGTTTTCTACATAATCATGTTACACTTGGGCCATATAACAGCCAGCACCTTCTAAGATTTATTGCCAATCTAAGACATATCTTATTTGAGCAGCAGGGTCAAGAGCTAAATAAAAATCCCATTCCCACCTATGTGATAGTGTGAGACAATGTCAGTTTCCACCAAACTGCTCAGGTAAGGGAATGCTCAGGTTTAACATCAATGGGCAGTTTATAACTTGTACCTCCCTCCATACTCGCCTTTCCTGAATCTGATTGAGGAGTTTTTCTCCTCTTGGAGATGGAAAGTATGTGATAGACAACCCTACACCAGAGTAAATATGCTGCAAGCCATGCATTTAGTCTGTGGTGATATAGGTGAGGAATCATGTCAGGGCTGGATACGGCACACAAGAGGCTTCCTTCCCCCGTTGCCTCAGGAGGGACAATATTGCTAGTAATGTCGACGAAGCACAAAGACAAGAAGAAGCACATTGATCACATTTACTCTGATTTTTGTACCTTTTAGTATTGTATACTGTAGTACATTGCATTGTAGGCTGTATACTGTATAATGAACAAATTGTATGGCCCTGAACATTGTGCTTTCCATTTGAAGACTTCAGATGCAAAAGCCTCTAGACGTTTTTCTTTAAAATAAGCATTTTTGTCAGGCTTCCATATATAGGTTTCTATATAGTGGTTTCAGTACTTCTGAATGGGCTGAGGCTGGGAATTAGTGGGTCTGAAGTGAAATTATTTTATGAACTTATACTATATGCGGAAAGCATTCACTCAGTATCATTATCTCATTTTAGACCAAAGTGGCTTTTAGAGGCTTTTGCATCTGAACTCTTCATTTGTTAACAGTACTGACTGCTCGATAAATTTTGACTGGTTGCAGGTTCATATCAACAAAGAACAAGAATTACAGTATCACAGAGACAAAGGACAAGTTTTTGAGATGCAGGGTACAGTACAATAAAAATAGGGGTACAAGGAGGATGGAAAAAAATTGCAAAGAGCAAAGCAGAGTAGTAATTTCTGATAAATTTTGAGCTACTGTGATGTTACTAACATGTCTTCGTTCATCAAAAGACAATGACGGAAAAGTATGTTTTGAGATTAAAAATGTACTTCTCCCTGAGAACTATATGTTTTGAACAATGTGTTTTCTACTTTCTGGTGTATTGTTTACTGACTGCTTGATAGTGTATACATTATGATCACTTTGTTTATGATTTGAGAGCAGTGTTTGATTTTGAACACAAACTATTTTGAGGCTAAAGTTTCATTTTGCGAGAGGAGTCAGAGGTTTTGTAAATAGTGCTTGAAGATGAGGTTTTGTGTTTAATGTTTTCAGAAAATGGAGAAAGGTTTCAGAAATTGTGTTTTAGCAATTGAGAAAAACTGTAATATATTGTAAATAATTGTCCCGTAGTGACAAAATATAAAGCAGCTGTGAAAGAAACACATTCTGCAAACCTAGTGATAAGCATCCCATTTTTCTTGTGCATGCCTGAATATACAGTCATGTCTAAAAGCTTAAAAAGGCTGCCTTCGGAAGTTCAGAGGATGCATTCCAATGTAGGAACGCATCAAGGCACATCTGAATCCAATGTCCAAATCCAGTCTTCTAAGAGACCTTCATTTGATAGATTTTTGAATGCAGCATAGATGTATCCTTCACTGACTTTGATAACCCACAATCCTGTGCGTTCCATTCTGGGACAGTTGAGCTAAAAAGTAAAGATGGCGAAAGTAGGGGTTGGCAGTCAGTTTCTGAGTAAATGTATATTTTTGACCACCATTTTCCACTTTTGATGTTATTTCTAGTGAGAAATTACTATAGTAATAAATATCCGCTTATAGTTATCAGCAAAGCTTGCTTTATTTCAATGTAGAGCATTTAACCATTGTGTTGCCAGATTTGTGAGTTGCCCGCAAAGTCATTGACTGATAAGGCAGTGAGGCAACAAATCAGCTGTATTGGGCGCTTATGCCTAAGCTTTTGGACACTGCCAATGACATGGAAAAAGTGCAGAAGTTTCCTTCCTCCTTTCAGAAGTTGTGAGCTTTCAGTCCAAAATGAATATCATCCACAAGGTGAAAATAACAAGTCTGATTGCTTAGAAAAGTAATAGCACACCTTTCCTCAACAAGTATCATCCATGTCTGTAGCAGAAATGGTGTAGGAGTTACATGCTTAAAGTCTAATATTTATTATTAAAGGGTTTGTTCAAATCCCTGATACTATGAGCAACAGCAAAACTAACTATATAATATGTATCAAGTCACTAGCCATTAAAGTCACAAGAATGAAGTCAAAACACACTGTGAGGTGTGAGACTGTTACAAAAGTGTGAAAATTAACTTAATCTCACTGCTCAGTTTTCACAAACAACACAACTTCCCAGAGCTTCTCAAAGATGACCTGAGGATTGTCCTATTATCAAGAATCAAGGTGCCATTGATCAGACATCAAACAGGCCCTCATATCGGCCCAGCAGTCTCTTCTCTAATTCTCCAGTTGAGCTGTAATCAGCTTTTTTCCTTGAATCTGACAAACAGCCAGGAGCCGCAGTGGTGACTAATATGAAGAACAGGACGCCGTAGGACGTCGGCTGACAAACAGTGGGCTTTGTGTGTTAATTGCTTCATGTAAGCTGTGAATCTGTGATAGCTACAATGACTCAGTCTCTGAACTACAGGGAAGCTCTTGAACAGACATTGTAATATCAAAAGATTGCCACTGTGATGAATGGTTCTGGGTCAGTTGATTAACAGTGATTTATCACAGCCAAAGATGGAAGAATAGTCTCATTATTTCACTGTCAGTCAGATTTTTCTCACATATGATTGGTAATATGTACAGTAGACTGAATGTAGATTGATGGCTGTTTGTATTGAACAGCTGGTTGGCCTCCCCACAGCATACTGCCCCTCTCAGCCTAACAATACACCACATATAGATGGTAGAAAATAATGAGATGAAAGAGAACATAATGAGATGCGTCTATGTGTTAACGTGCTACAGTACCAATTTACTAAGCAGGGCAAATTAGCGTGAGAGTGCACAGAAAAGCACAGATGGGAACGAATACAGACGCAGCCAGATAATTTCAATAATAACCTGCGCAATATACCCGTTAGCGTCTGGTTTAAGACATGCTTTTTTTGGGCAGTAAATAATGGCGCAAACACCAGTAAATTGACGAGCACAAACCTTTGTAAATCACGTCGCGTGATTCATTTAAATACTCTCATCCCATAAATTTTGCACCTGAAAGGGAAACTCCTACAAATGCATATGCAATAAGGTCAGCCACAAAAATAACTCTGTCCATGCCTTTTCAGCGCTAATTTATCACTGTGCGTCTTTAGTAAATACTGACAGTAGTTTTTTTTAACAGCAAAAGAGGGTTTGCACTAGTAAATCTGGCCCTAAACCTGCAAAGCTAATAGGAACAAAATGTCCCGCATTTTTACGTCATTATTATGATTTTTTTTTTTTTGACAATAGCACCATTTTGACCTGATAACAGAAATATGCAATTTTTTCCTCACAAAATTATGATATTGCATCATCATTCCTAAAACCATTATATTACAGGTTGAGTCACTTTTAAAACTCTTCACACAGTGAGCAGATCAGCAGTCTATGTGAGCTAAACAGTGCATCATTTATCATTGCTTTGGCACAAAATGCATTCAATGAGTACTTTCAAATACAGGAATTCTTTTCTCACTCAGACACAATCACCACCAAAACTCCATGTACCTGCAGGCCAATTTGCTCATGTTCAAATGACATAGAGTGGGTACGGAAAGTATTCAGACCCCCTTATTTTTCACTCTTTGTTATATTGCAGCCATTTGCTAAAATCATTTAAGTTAATTATTTTTTTCTCATTAATGTACACACAGCACCCCATATTGACAGAAAAACATAGAATTGTTGACATTTTTGCAGATTTATTAAAAAAGAAAAACTGAAATATCACATGGTCCTAAGTATTCAGACCCTTTGCTCAGTATTTAGTAGAAACGCCCTTTTGATCTAATACAGCCATGAGTCTTTTTGGGAAAGATGCAACAAGTTTTTCACACCTGGATTTGGGGATCCTCTGCTATTCCTCCTTGCAGATCCTCTCCAGTTCTGTCAGGTCGGATGGTAAACGTTAATGGACAGCCATTGTCAGGTCTCTCCAGAGATGCTCAATTGGGTTTAAGTCAGGGCTCTGGCTGGGACATTCAAGAACAGTCACGGAGTTGTTGTGAAGCCACTCCTTCATTATTTTAGCTGTGTGCTTAGGGTCATTGTCTTGTTGGAAGGTTGGCCCAGTCTGAGGTCTTGAGCACTCTGGAGAAGGTTTTCGTCCAGGATATCCCTGTACTTGGCCGCATTCATCTTTCCCTCAATTGCAACCAGTCGCCCTGTCCCTGCAGCTGAAAAACACCCCCACAGCATGATGCTGCCACCACCATGCTTCACTGTTGGGACCGTATTGGACAAGTGATGAGCAGTGCCAAAAAGTTCTATCTTGGTCTCATCAGACCAGAGAATCTTATTTCTCACCATCTTGGAGTCCTTCAGGTGTTTTTTTTTAGCAAACTCCATGCAGGCTTTCATGTGTCTTGCACTGAGGAGAGGCTTCCGTTGGGCCACTCTGCCATAAAGCCCCAACTGGTGGAGGGCTGCAGTGATGGCTGACTCTACAACTTTCTCCCATCTCCCGACTGCATCTCTGGAGCTCAGCCACAGTGATCTTTGGGTTCTTCTTTACCTCTCTCACCAAGGCTCTTCTCTCCCGATAGCTCAGTTTGGCCGGATGGCCAGCTCTAGGAAGGGTTCTGGTCGTCCCAAACATTTTCCATTTAAGGATTATGGAGGCCACTGTGCTCTTAGGAGCCTTAAGTGCAGCAGAATTTTTTTTTTGTAACCGTGGCCAGATCTGTGCCTTGCCACAATTCTGTCTCTGAACTCTTCAGGCAGTTCCTTTGACCTCTTGATTCTCATTTGCTTTGACATGCACTGTGAGCTGTAAGGTCTTATATAGATAGGTGTGTGGCTTTCCTAATCAAGTCCAATCAGTATAATCAAACACAGCTGGACTGATGATCAGAAGAAATGGACAGCACCTGAGTTAAATATATGCGTGTCACAGCAAAGGGTCTGAATACTTAGGACCATGTGATATTTCAGTTTTTCTTTAATAAATCTGCAAAAATGTGTTTGTCAATATGGGGGGCTGTGTGTACATTAATGAGAAAAAATGAACTTAAATGATTTTAGCAAATGGCTGCAATATAACAAAGAGGGTTTGAAAATTGAAGGGGTCTGAATACTTTCCGTACCCACTGTACTTAAAACTGTTACAGTAAACTTAAGTAAAAACCTAACATGATATAAAATTTAATAGGACAGCAATTTGCTACATTTCTACAGTAATACCATATTAAAATATATTCTGAATCTGAGAAATATTATACTATCAAAACAATTAGAGCTACACCGGTGTTAGTCTATCAATTCCATTACCATCTAGCCAAAAGGGGAATAATTTTGTACTGTAATGTAAACATGGATAAGGTAACAAACTTCAAGGAATTACAAACAGCTGTGAGTGTCAATGTTTTGTAATGAAATTTTACAAAATAAATTGTTTAATGCTACCTGTTGTTAGTGCTTTTTAGGTCATTGTTTTATTAGTGACAAAGGGCCCTATCATACAACCAGCGCAATGGGGCGCCAGGTGCAACGCAAGTGTTTTTTGCTAGTTTCAGCCTGGCTCAGTTATCATTTTCACGTCCTGCACCACGTTGTTTAAATAGCAAATGCATTTGCGCCCATTGGTGCACCCATGGGCATGCTGGTCTGAAAACGAGATGTGTTCAGGTGAATTGTTGGCACATTGCTATGTTGAGGCAACTGAAAACAACTGCGCCATTGACTAACTGAAACCTGGTCTAAAGTCAGTGGCACGATATTGTGTTAATTAAAGAGCGCGTTTATAATATGAACCTATAGACGGGTCAACAATACGCGTACACTCAGCTTTACACACACAGGGACATGCAGCTGTCACGGGTGTGTGCAGGCAGGAAGGCGAAGACAGGTAAATACAATTCTCAAACAAAGAGTAATGAAAAAGGACACTCAGGTGAGTCATAGAGCTAGGTAGCAACACAGCCTATACATCAACGTTCACAACGGAGATCGGACCAAGACTGAATGAACAGGGAAGAACTTTAATAGCAAACAGAAATGAGATAATTAACTATACACAGCTGAACAGAACTAACTAACAAGAATAACCATGGTGACAGATGAGTGGCGGGAAACTGGAACAAAGGAACATGTGACACAGAAACAGGATGACAACACAAACAGACAAGCATGTGAGAGCAGCAGCACACTGCATTTATTGCATTTTGCATTTTGAATGTGAAATGAATCGCTGAGCTAAGCTGAAAGGTGGTAAGGAGAACTGTGTGAAGAGCTTTGAAAAAGTGAAATGTGGCCTCTAGCTAATGTAAAAACTGTAAATGTTTTAGAAGTGATAAAGCAATATCATAATTCCAAGAATAAATATTTATAATTTATAAGACAACATTATGACAGAAGGAAAAGGTTCATTTTCAAAAGAAAATAAAACAATTTTATAAGGTTTTAACATATATGGAGGAAATAAAGAAGGAAACATTTGATTTCACAGTATTATTTATTATTAGTAGTATTAATATAAATATTATTATGCCTACAGATCATTTATAATTTT
This sequence comes from Paracanthobrama guichenoti, assembly GCA_018749465.1. Taxonomy (NCBI): domain Eukaryota; kingdom Metazoa; phylum Chordata; class Actinopteri; order Cypriniformes; family Gobionidae; genus Paracanthobrama; species Paracanthobrama guichenoti. Next base: position 1,080,465 of record CM031953.1, read on the forward strand.
TTTTTTTTTTTTGGGATTTACGAAGTTGTAAATAAAACAGATTATTGAAGTATATTTTACAATATATTTTCTTTTAAATTACGGGGATAAAATGTCCTTACAAAATGGCTATATCCAAAATCCTTGTCCCCATGAGGAAAACAGCTTATAAATCATACAGAAAGATATTTTTGGAAAATGTAAAAATGCAGAAAGTTTTCTGAGGTTTAGGGTTTGGGAATGTAATATACAGTTTGTAAAGTATAAAAATCATTATGTCTATGGAAAGTCCCCATAAAACATGGAAACCCAACGTGTGTGTGTGTGTGTGTGTGTGTGTGTGTGTGTGTGTGTTTATGTATGCGTGATATGTATCATGCCCTCAAGGCATTAGCAGTAATTCTCATCATTAAATGCCACAGGCAAAGCAGCAATCTCAATCATGACTGTACGAATCATATCACAAGGAAAACCCAGCAGATTCCTAAGTTCAATTAGCAGTGTTGACTCATGTAATATGAAATAAACTGTCATCGACTCCAGCTTCAAAAGCTGTGGTTTTACTGACCATGCATACACATCACACGGCAGGTAGATATCTAACACAGACTATGTGAGACCTCATGATCGCATACACTTGCAGTGATGTCACAAATATTGATGTACTACATCCCTTCTAAGCACAGTATCAAAATTCAAAACATGGACATTAGTTCACTCTTTTATTTTAATACATACCTTTATTAGAACAACAAAGCTATATTACATTTGAAACAGTAGCAATACCAAAACAACAGTAAATATTACTTAAAGTGTAGTGCACAATAACAAAACTGGTATGCTTAATCTAGATAAACAATTAAATAAAAGATGAATGTGCAATTTAACAGCATATCAAGCACTTCAGTCCTATTTTGGGTTAGGGCGAACTGTACGTCCAGACCGTGTCACATAAGGACTGCCTCTCAATTATGTGTGTGTCTGAGAGATTATTTGACCTGTGGTTGCGGGTACATCAGGTATCTTTGGAATTGGATCATTCACTTTGGTTGGAACATGGATTACCTGGTGACCATCATCATCATTATCATCATCATCATCATCATCATTCTGACTTGGCATAGGCTCTTTCACGGATAGGAGGTGTCTGCAGTTTCTCCTATATTCCTTTCCTCCAGAAAGGATGATGTAATATATTGGTTCACTGCAGACTTCCTTCATTCCTTTGCTGACATAACCTTGAGGGGCATCCTCACTATTTGTCCTTTTGAGAATGCACTCAGTTGTATACTTGTTTTGTTGTAACACAGTCTTTTCTTTGTAAGCTGCACATGAATCTCTTTTGAGGCCATGGGAGAAGGTTCCAGCAAAGAGCTATGGAGTTTCAAGGTAGTGCAAGTTTGTCTGGGCATCAGTCTCTGTGCTGGATAGCCAAGCTTAGGATATTTCTGCTGCTGGGGTTTGGTGCTGTTGCATGTTGCACAAGATGTGATGTAAGCATCAATGCCCAGAAAGCAATTTTAAAAAAGACGTCTAATAGCCATCCCAAAACAGCCTTGCAGGGCCTGACGCTTACTTTTTTCCCCAAGGAGCACCTATACACCTTACATCAGGTTAATGAAACTAAATAGGTTATAGGACGTCTAACCAAGTCCAAGAATAGACACTATCAATCGTGGCTATGAACAGGCTAAGCATAGAACATGTCAAAGAAATTAAACCAAACACCTTGTAATCACTGTTGACTTTGCTTACATGATGGAATATCATATCATGAGGGACATGTAACCAAATTCAAGGTTATTTTGGCTAGAAGTTGGTTACTCATAGCCGGACTATATCGGTTCTATAGTTAACCTAGACAGTGAAATGACGGCTATTGCTTGCTGGGTGTCCTTTGTTATGGTAGGCCAAAAGAAAATGCCACGTGCACGTTGGTTGGAAGATTCAGCTCCAGGGTGACCCCTTTGTAAAATGTATGTGTATTCAGGCTGAGATGTTTCTAGGATGACAACTTTGTGGCCGTTCCACACAATTCCATCATCTGTGAACAGTTCATGTCTGGGTGCATTGCTGGGGAAACACTGTGCAGTTTGGCTGGCCATTCTTGTCTCACTGTGTTCCAAAGGTTGGTGGTCTGTTTCAGTGGTTACTGGTTTGCCATAGATGCAATCGTTAAACTTGGTACAAGTGAAAACTACAGCTAGGAGCTCTTTTTTATTTACACATAGTGCATTTTGGTTTGCGTGAGGATCCGTGAAGCGTAAGCGATGGGCTTACTGTCCTGCAGGCATGCCGCTCCTAAGCCAAACTGTGAAGTCACAGTTAAGGCTTGTCAGCGTTGTAGTACCACAGGACAGGGGAGCACGTTAGGCACTTTCTCAGGGTGTCGAAAGCATTGTGGTGCTGTTGTAGCCAACACCATACCATGTTTTTGTGTTTTAGGTGAGATTAGGGATAAACTTGCCATAAAACATGCCCCATTTCCATCAAAAATTATTTGTCCCATGAACTTTTTCCCAGGATCTCTTTTTCCCCCAGACCTGTTGCTGTCTGCATTTCGATCGCGGTCCACGAAGATTAGTCCGATGACATAGGCCTGCACGTGACTTTCCAGAGCCCACTGGATTTTGTCCTCCGCAAATAAACTTAATAAAGCCTGAACCTCGTCGTCAGTCCATCAGTCATATTTTTTTTAAACTCCATTGTTGATTTGAATAGCAAACGACTCTCAATGCACACACCACAACAGACTTTTAGGTTGAAATAAAATGCTGTGTGAACTCAACCAATCAGCACGTTCAGTGCCCAAGTCCCAACCCTGAAAGTTCCTGAACTTTGAAAAAGTACTACCTCGAAAACAGGCCGTTTTGAGGGAGATTTTTTTTTTACCTGAAACTTTATTTAGACCCTGGTCCCTGCAGTCGAAACAGACAGAGTACTAGTCCCTAGTTCCTGGGGAAAGTTCCCGCGGTGGTTGACCATGCCAAGAAATCTCTAAAGATGGAGTTTGTGGGCTCTGGCATTTAACTGATGGCTTTGGTCTTTGATGGATCAGCATGTAGGCCGTCGCTGCAGAAGACATGGCCCACATATAGCTCACCTCTTTCAGTTTGAATTTGAATTTCAGCTGATTTAGCCAGAGATTTACCTGTCTGGCCTGCTCAAGGACTCTTTCTAGGTTTTTGATGTTGTTGTGCTTCTTTTTCTGTATGTCCACCAACCAATTTATCATCTACTATGACAGCACAGGGGTATCCTGTGAAAATTTGCTCTATTGAGTGTTAAAAGACTTCACTAGGCGAGTATATACCCAAGGGCATTTTCAGGAATCTGGTTAAAAAAGATGCTGAATGTTGTGAATAGTATAGCTGGGTATAGCTGTGTTTAAGTCTCTAGGGTCTATGCAAATTCGGATGTTGTTCAAGTGTTTTTATGAGCAGTGACCATGGAATCTACCCTTTCATATTTAGCAAGAATTTTGTCATCCTGACTGGACTTTTCCAGCTGGTCGACTTCCTTGTTGAGAGTTAGAAATCCTATGAGTATAGGCAGTCGAGTAGACCCATTAGTGGCTGTGCAGAGCTTTTGATAACATCAAATAGCAGGTTGTAAGTCTGGCTGGCTAGACTGCATGGTAGTGTGAATGATCCAAGTGTGTGTAGTTCGTTGACACCATATGCTATTATATGTTGTGTTTGACACATCAAGTTCTTCCCCTTTTCACAAGTGCTGGAAAGTGTCTGAGTCCATCCCATTACACTTGGCTCCAATGTCCACTTTCAGTTCCACCGGCTTGCCATGTTCGTGTACGGTGCTGTACAGTTTACTTTTATATTTTAGGTTAGTCATGGAATCAACAGACTCTGCAGTTACTCTTTCAATGAAGAACAATACACATTCATCACAGTTTGTCTGGTGAGGTTCAACACTGTGAACGGTTTTGGTGTAGCCTGGTGGACCGGCAGCATTTCTTAGAAAGGTTCCACTTCTTGCAGCCATTGCATCGTTGACCAAATGGACCAAAAGGCTCTTTTAGCTGGGTGGTCACTACAGAAACTGTTACAGTTCTTTGTTGTTGGTGGTGCTTTGCTGTTTCTGCTTCAGTCTGCATTGACCGTAGAAGTGTCTTTTGGAGTGTTGCTAGGTCTTTAGTGTGCTGTTTAGTTTGCTCATATATCTGGCATAGCCTACTGATATGACTTTAGCCAAAGTGGGTTCTGGATCATGCAGCAGTGATTCTCTCAGAATGTCTCTGTGTATTCCACAAACTAGTCTTGTAATAAACCAAATTTGCAGCTTTTTGCTTTTAGTCACTGGGCTTCTGAAATCTCATTCTGAATTTGTGTTGTTCCATGGTGACATTGATGTGAGGAGCACAAATCTCACAGAACTTTCTTTTTAAGCAGTCAGGTCCTTCCCTAGCTGGACTCTTTCAGCGTAATATTAATACTGTAATTTCCACTGGGAGCTCACCACCTGTTCATAAACAAAGGACTGTTCACGTTCGATGACTTTGGGACCCATGAGGTTGAGGACAATGAAAGCTTGTCTTAAATGTGGTTTGTCCCCATGAGCTGCAGCAATGAAGATATCAAACTCTTGTTCAAATATACACCAGTTCTCCAGAATAATTTTCATCAAAAACTAGAGGAAACTATCTGGTCTTCAGAATTCCCCTGCCATGGCTGGGGCATGTGATGCAATGGCTTACATAGCTTAGCGACTAGTTAGTTAGTCGTGAGTGATATGCATGCAAGCTTTTCCTGGCAAAGACAAAACTCACTTGCAGTTGTAGTTTACTTCTGACACCATGTTGACTCATGTAATATGAAATAAACTGTCATAGACTCAAGCTTCATAAGCTGCGTCTTTATTGACCATGCATACACATTACAAGGCAGCTACATATCTAACAAAGACTACAAGAGGGGGCAAGGTGAGATAGAGAGAAACCTTGTTATCATATACACTTACAACAGATGTCACATACTGATGTACTACAAGCAATATGATAAAATATTTGTACACTAAATCAAATTCTTAACTAAGTCACAGTTTTATTTCTTCTGCATTAGCTCATATTCTCAATAACCTCATAGTAGCTATAATGCACTTGTTTATTTCAATATGTTGTACCAAGCTTTGGCCTGTACTGAGTGAACTACTTTATATCCACTTTGAGGCAAGTTGAAAGTGAGAGCCCAGGTGCAGTTTATTGACGTGAAGCAAACTTATCAAATGACTTGAAATAACTTGACTTAATGGTTTGACTGGAAAAAAACATGAACATAAACTTGAGCATAAACATGGACTTAAACGTGACCTAGACAAAGATTCATCAAACAGCAGGTTACATTTAACAAAGCTAAATGAGGGCTATCCGCCTATTTCCTACACCCCATGAAGCTTTGCATGAATTTTGGGAGTAACTTCCATTCGAATGTAAACAATCAGTGAAAGGCTCGCTCTGTGAACTCAATAATAAGCTCTTTTTTAAAGTAATTTTTTATTTTATTATTATTATTATTATTATTATTATTATTATTATATAAAAAAAGGGTACAATGAAGTGTCATTATTCTACTCACCTTTTAACCATAGAAAATTGAAAGGTAATTAAAAAGTGTAAAAGCATTAACAAATTACTACAACAGACCATTAATACTCAAATAAGCTCAATATTTTCACAACAATATTACAGACGTGTTAAATATCGCTGTAGTTATATTTGTCTATATTATGTATCTTCTGTTGCCTTAATCAAAAATGTTCATTAACTTTAGCATTGAGTGAAGTGTTTTCCGTCATTTTGACATAACACACACTTTATTTAACTGCATTAGAAACGTTCCAGTAAACACTGTATTGTTAATGTATTGCTAAATGTATAGCAAATGTATTATTGGTTATTGGTTAATGTTAGTTAATGCAATAACTAATGTTAACTAATGGTATCTTATTGTAAGGTGTTACACAAAATGGTAAGTAAAATAAGAAAATGTGTCTGAATAAACCGTCTTACTCCCAACAATTCTCAGTTTCTTTCAAATCTACACAAAATAGCTGATGTTTCTCACCTCAGTGATTATTCAGCGGTAGATCCTCTTTTTTACCTCCAAAGATAGTGTGATTTTTGAAGTGTTAATTAAGTGTGTGTTCACCCACACTTACAGCACACACACTAAATCTTTATTCATTAAGAGGATTGTGAGTGTTGTCGTCAGCTGATGCAAATTCAAGAGATACCTTGACATAGAAAGACGTTATACACACTTGAAAACAACGGCATCTATGGTTTGATGAAACCATCATGATCATTGGAACATTTCCATTGCACAGGTTTTTTATAGTGTAAGAAGATTCTTATATTAAATGATTATAGCATAAAAAAATATTACATTAAAATGTTCTTCACAATAACAAAAAAGTGTTAGGTTTTTATATTCAGAATATACACTCACCTAAAGGATTATTAGGAACACCATACTAATACTGTGTTTGACCCCCTTTCGCCTTCAGAACTGCCTTAATTCTACGTGGCATTGATTCAACAAGGTGCTGAAAGCATTCTTTAGAAATGTTGGCTCATATTGATAGGATAGCATCTTGCAGATGATGGAGATTTGTGGGATGCACATCCAGGGCACGAAGCTCCCGTTCCACCACATCCCAAAGATGCTCTATTGGGTTGAGATCTGGTGACTGTGGGGGCCATTTTAGTACAGTGAACTCATTGTAATGTTCAAGAAACCAATTTGAAATGATTCGAGCTTTGTAACATGGTGCATTATCCTGCTGGAAGAAGCCATCAGTGAATGGGTACATGGTGGTCTTAAAGGGATGGACATGGTCAGAAACAATGCTCAGGTAGGCCGTGGCATTTAAACGATGCCCAATTGGCACTAAGGGGCCTAAAGTGTGCCAAGTAAACATCCCCCACACCATTACACCACCACCACCAGCCTGCACAGTGGTAACAAGGCATGATGGATCCATGTTCTCATTCTGTTTACGCCAAATTCTGACTCTACCATCTGAATGTCTCAACAGAAATCGAGACTCATCAGACCAGGCAACATTTTTAAATTTTTCAATCTTCAACTCTCTCAAGGTTGTGCGTGTTGTGGCTTCACAAATGCTTTGCTGCATACCTCGGTTGTAACGAGTGGTTATTTCAGTCAAAGTTGCTCTTCTATCAGCTTGAATCAGTCGGCCCATTCTCCTCTGACCTCTAGCATCAACAAGGCATTTTTGCCCACAGGACTGCCGCATACTGGATGTTTTTCCCTTTTCACACCATTCTTTGTAAACCCTAGAAATGGTTGTGCGTGAAAATCCCAGTAACTGAGCAGATTGTGAAATACTCAGACCGGCCCGTCTGGCACTAACAACCATGCCACGCTCAAAATTGCTTAAATCACCTTTCTTTCCCTGGTCTTGACCAGGACTACACCCCTAAATGCATGGAAGCAACTGCCATGTGATTGGTTGATTAGATAATCACATTAATGAGAAATTGAACAGGTGTTCCTAATAATCCTTTAGGTGAGTGTATGTTCTGTATAATAATTTAACACAAGTTGCTGCTTGTAAGTTCTGCCATAAGATTTTAGTTTTTTTTTTTTTTTTTTTTATGCTCCACTTTGAATATATGTTCTTCTAGTAGAGTGAAGCAGATGCATATGTGACCCTGGAGCACAAAACCAGTCATGCGTCTCACGCGTATGTGACAGAGGGGGCGTGGTTTAGTGAGGTCTGCAGGAAGAGAGAGCGTCGGGAGAGTGACGGTGAGTAAGTAGGTCAAGTGCATGGTGATAAACACCTGTGTCTGATTGCAGTGACTGGCGCGGAGAGACGGCATAAAAGCCAGAGGAGAACAGACACCAAGAAGAGAGACACAGACTGATGGGCACTCATGGACTGGAGACAGAATCAGAGAGAAATTGCTTCAAACAAGTTATAGAATTCTGAGTTGTTGAGAGCGCTATGAGCGCGACTTTATTTTTGTACCAAAAGTGTTGAATAAAACCACGAGTCCCAGTTACGCCGACCCTGCCTTCTTCCTCCTTATTTATATGAACATTATTACAGGGTATATGTGTGGCAATAGCCAACAATACATTGTATGGGTCAAAATTATCGGTCAAAATATTTTTCTTTTATGCTAAAAATCATTAGGATATTAAGTAAAGATCATATTCCATAAAGATATTTTGTACATTTCCTACCGTAAATATATCAAATATTTATAAAAAAATAAATAATAATAAATTTTAAAAAATGTAATATGCGTTGCTAAGGACTTAATTTGGACAACTTTAAAAGCGATTTTCTCAATATTTAGATTTTTTTTTTTTTTTGCACCCTCAGATTCCATATTTTCAAATAGTTGTATCTCAGCCAAATATTGTCCTATCCTAACAAACCATACATCAATGTAAAGCTTAAACATTTACCCTTATGACTGGTTTTGTGGTCCAGGGTCACATATTAAGTTGGGTGTCCACCTTAGAGATAATTACCATATTTTATATATTTATATTTATATTTATATTTATTTATTTATTTATTTATTTATTTATTTATTTATTTATTTATTTAATACAATATTGTTTATTGTTGCTACTGTAAATCTATATTAAATTAATCAATGCTTCCAGAAACATTTTAATATTACATATTTTAGTGGCAGTATATTTATTGAACAAAAAGAATTCCTATATTTATCAAAAATAAGCAGAAAATAGTACAAACCTTTCTAAAGTTATTGTTTTGATCAAGTATTAACTTAGACATTATTAAAAAATATTGAATTGTAACTTAAGTATTTGTATAAATAATGTGTGCTTTTGCCTGATGCTGGTGTGAGGGTAAAAGGCGTAACTTGCCACCTCATATATTTAAAAGATTTTTAAACAAAATAAATCACTATTATGATTTATTTTCACACAAAATATGTTACTCCATCAATGTTCAATACAAAAAAAAATTTCGTTGTTTTTTTTTTTCTGCAATTATACACTATGGGAGTAGTGAAAAGCAAATTTATCTTACAGTATTTTTACAATCGCTATGACAATTTTCCCAAACTCTTAATGCAGTTAGCACAACATATGTCTGTGGGCTATACAATTAACACATTTCTTGTTGCTTTTACACAAAATGCATACAGTTAACACAAATTAAAAATGTTTGAACTTGTTTTACACATAAGCTCAACCAAGACCAAAACAATGTATTTTTACTGCCAAATTTACCAGTGCTTTAACACTGTATGTCAGAACAGATAACACCATGTTCTAAACCTAACCTTATAGGCTAAAGTAAACAACTGTTTATGTCGTGAATTGAAACCCCTGTATTTTATTCCATTGCTACTGAGAAAGAGCTGACTGAAGTTATGCAAATATATAAATCACAGCTGAGCTTCCCATCTATGAATTGCTCAGTTGTTGATGTTCTTTTAATCACATGACCTTATGGTATGCAGTAAACGACGGCCTCTTTGGGCTGCTCTTGTGTGCAAAAGGAACAATATAGAGCAACATGAAGAACCAGGACAAGGGAGAGGAATGTCTGGACAAGGACAAGGGAGAGACTGAGGAGTTAGAATGCATGGTGGCGCTCAAAGAAGAGCCAGAATTAGGGTAACTGATGGAATAAGAGCTACTATCATAGACCATGTCATAAACCACAGGCTATCATACAGAGAGGCTGGTGAACGAGTACAGCCAAATCTCAGCCGGGACACATTATCCAGATTTTTCAAGAAACCAACAGATAGGATATTGTATAAGGGCTTCTCCTGCTGCAAAGTGTAAATAATGTTACCATGTATTACAGTGACCTGTATGACCTGTATACGTGTATTCTGTCTATCCAAGGATTCAACATCTACCTCCCTCAGAGGGCAGAGGACAGCTCCTGAATGAAGAACAGAAACTTGCTATTGTCATCACTGTAATTGCTGATAATGAAATAAAACTGAAGGGCATCCTATGAAGCTACTCTGAGATGGGTCTTTCAATTTTTTGTATTGAATTTCTGCAGCAAAAGAAACAAAATGCATGCATTTACTAAACAAAACAAAACAAAAATGTGGAGAGGATTCAAAAGACACACAATCTATGATCAATAAAATACTGTATATTGTATAAGGGCAGACCAGACACAAAATAAGGCGGTTTCTGTAATTTAATCTGTAATGTAATTTGATCGACTAAATGTTCCTGTTGGAAGATAACGTGTTACGGCCGTTTCACACCGCAAGCGTGAGCGGCGTATTTTTTCGGCACCCATGTTAAGCAATGAGTGCATTCACACTGGGAGCAGTGCTGCGTTCCAGTTCGTTTTTACTATGCCCTTCACTCGCTAACTTCCCTCCGTCTCGTTCACTCGGATGTGCGTCATTGCTTGCATCACATGAGTACCCACTACAGGCGGAACCTTTGCAATGGACTGAACTGGAACGTCCTAAGTCCTTGATCACTTGGAATTCACTATGCAGTTGATTTATTATTATTTTTTTTCCTTTATGAAATTGTTTAATGCAACATTCTATATGTATATAGGTGTGTTTGGGTTGTTTTAAATGTTTTTAAAAATAATTAAAATATCATAGAGTTGTTTGTGGTGGAGTAAATTAAACTAGATATGCGGTGACGTCACATTCGTGTTGCATTGTGGTATATGAAGCTGCCTGAAGTGTACATATGAAGTAGACTCGGTTAAAATCGAGGGAGCGAGGGTCTGTCCATATAAATTTCCCATGTCCACTTCACGAAGTGGAACGCACTTAATAATGGCAGCCGGGATTCCCCCAAGGGGAAGTGCTTAGGGAAGTGCAAGTGTGTGTCTAAAAGTGGAGTGGAACACAACATAGGAGCGTCACACTATTTTTGCCGCACTGCTGATGGTCAATTAAAGTGAAAGCACACTTTTGATGGACAAATATGATTTTACACAAAAAGTGCTCAAAATGCACACAAGAAGCATGTGTAGTGTGTTTTAACAAGAACTGGAGTATATCAGAAAAGAAAATGAAGAATAAAAAATATTTGAAGATTTACCCATTTAAACTTATCTTAATTATTCAGTTTGGATGAAAGTATAAGTATGATTATGGTTATAAAATAAATAAAGTAAACTAGCCATAAACATGATAAACTTTCTTTTAGTTTATTATCTAATACTGAGACAGGTATAGGCTCTAGCACAACCCGAGTATGCGTTTTTCTTTTTTCTTTTTGTCTGCAAAGTTTGCTGTCTTGTAAACATATTGAAGTATGAATGAAACAACATGATCGGAGCTGTTTTTTTGGTTGTGTTTGTCATTTATTTACATGCGGATGTTGTAGCTTACACCTCCCCATGTTAACAAACTTTCAAGACTATCAAGTTTATAAATGACCAACTTCTAAAAACAAATATAGGCTAGTTGTCTTTATAAAGAAAAACTCACTTATATGATATAAGAGAATACTGTATAGCGCTGGAACTATACAGCATGGCGCTGTACAAACGCTTCCAGTGTGAATACTCTCGTGCGTCTGCAGCTGCAGTGAAGGTGTAGTTACGCTGATGTAAGTTGACGTAAGCTCATGCTTGCCGTGTGAAACAGCCGTTAGGGTTTTGGTAGACATAGTGTATTGTGTTAGTGTATTATTGTATTTTGAAAATTAGTGTTAGAGTTTAGTTTACAATGTGTGATTTTGAGCATGAAATTAACCATTTTGGCAATTGTGTGTTGTAGGTGTGTTGGTGTGTTAAGAGTTTAGGGAAATTGTTAAAAGTATTGGGAACAAAAGTCATAGCTATCATAAAAAAACTGTAAGGTGTGCCTTTAGCCCCGTTGTACACTAATAGCCACTACTACGGTGGCCGAGAGAGCTCAATGCGCTGCAACTGAAGAAAACACATGCAAATAGAAAAAAAACACCAACAAATTAAGAAAACACCTTCATCAGTTTGACAACACATTCAAGATTCAAGATTCAAGAGTTTTATTTGTCACATACACAGTTATATACAGAATATACAACCGGCAGTGAAATGTAAACAGGTCCACTCCATGGACAGTGCAAATTCACAGTTAAAAACACAAGGAAGAAATTATAATAGAAATAGGATATAAAAAAAGTACTATCTATATATATATATATATATATATATATATATATATATATATATATATATATATATATATATATATATATATATATATATATATATATATATATGTCTATATCTGTAGAATTATAAATAATCAAGTCAAGAGAAAAAAAAAGGTAACAAATAAGGATAAAGTGGAATAAAATAATTGAAGTAGACTTTGCAGTGAGTAAACTGTAGACTTATAAATATGTGGTTAACAAATGTATAAAGAGTATAATGTGCAAACAGGTTTATAACAGGTTGTTACACAGTAACAACGAGAACAGAAAGTGCAGTGCAATGTCAGTGTATCGATGTTTATCCTGACGTGAAGTCACGTGATGTTAAGTTCAGGAGTCTGATGGCCTGGGGGAAGAAGCTCCTCCTGAGTCTCTCAGTTTTGGCCATCAGGCTTCGGAAGCGCTTACCAGATGGCAGCAGCGTGAAATGAGGGTTTGCAGGGTGATTAGAGTCCTTGATGATCTTGGTAGCTCTACCTTTGCGGCGTTTGGTGTAGACGTCCTGCAGAGACGGGAGAGCTGACCCTGAGATACGCTCGGATAAGCGCACTACTCTTTGCAGGGCTTTGCGGTCATGACTGGTGCTGTTCCCATACCACGCTGTGATGCACTGAGTTAAAACACTTTCTATCGCCCCTAAATAGAAAGTTTTCAGGATAGCTGGTGAAACCCTGAATTTCCTCAGCTGGCGCAGGTGGTACAGTCTTTGCCTGGCTTTTTTCACCTGTGTCTGAATGTGAGCAGTCCAGGTCAGGTCCTCGGAGATGTTTACACCCAGGTACTTGAAGCTGCTCACTCTCTCTACTGGTGACCCGCTGATCATGAGGGGAGTATGTCCGTTGCTGTCTCTTCCTGAAGTCCACAATCATTTCTTTGGTCTTGCCAACATTCAGAGAGAGACAGTTGTCCTGGCACCATGATGTTAGATGCTCCACCTCGTCCAAGTATGCCGTCTCATTGTTGTTGGAAATGAGGCCCAGGACAACAGTATCATCAGCAAATTTGATGATAGAGGTGGAGCTGTGTGTGGACAACAGTCATGCGTGTAGAGAGAGTAGAGCAGGGGCTCAGGACACAGCCCTGTGGAGCTCCCACACTCAGGGTGATGGAGGTGGAGGTGGACTGGCCTATTCTCACCACCTGAGGCCTGCCAGTGAGGAAGTCCTCAATCCAGTGGCAGAGAGAAGGATTCAGGCCGAGATCCAGGAGTTTGGAGGTTAGCTTGGTGGGAACTATGGTGTTAAAGGCTGAGCTATAGTCAATAAATAGCAGTCTTACGTAGTTCCCACTTTTGCTGTCGATGTGAGTGAGGGAGGAGTGGAGGACATGAGAGATGGCATCTTCAGTCGATCTATTGGGACGATAGGCAAACTGAAGAGGGTCCAAAGTGTCAGGAATGAAGGCGCAAATGGTGTTTTTAATGAGTCTCTCAAAGACCTTCATGACTATAGACGTGAGAGCCACTGGACGATAGTCATTTAGGCAAGAGGGTTTACTGTTCTTAGGGACAGGGATGATGGTGGATTTTTTGAAGGAGGTGGGGACCACAGATGTAGCGAGGGACTCATTAAAGATAGATGTAAACAACCCGGCGAGCTGATCAGCACAGGACCGCAGAACACGGCCTGAAATACCATCCGGCCCAGCAGCTTTCCTGACGTCCACACGCTTGAGTGCTCTCCGAACTTCATCCTCTGAGACAGAGATCACGTGATTGTTGCTGCTCTGAGTAATTTCCTCTAACGCGCCACTTGGCGGAGTCGCGCTGTCGCGCGTTACAGTCAAAGCGGCGTAGAAAGAGTTTAACTCATTCACGAGCAACGGATCAACGCTTGCCTCTGCAGAGGATTTAGATCCAAACGAGCAGATGGACCTCAGACCTTGCCACATGCGCCGCAAGTCGTTGAGTTGGAAATGAGACTCCACTCGGTCTTTATAACGGAGTTTTGCGGCTTTAACTGCTCGTCTGAGAGCATAACAGGACGATCTGTATTCAGTCATATTCCCTGAATGGAGACCGGCGTTGTAAGCAGCAGTGCGTGCGTTCACTGCCGCGCGGATTGAATTGTCCACCCACGGTTTCTGATTTGAGAAGGACGTTATTGTTATTGTTTGCGTGGCTTGCTCTGTAAGCGTGTTGATGAAGCAAAGCGCCACGTCTGTGAACTCGCTTACGTCAACTGAACTCGCTCGGAACATGTCCCAGTCTACATCGCCTAGAGCTGCCTGTAGCGCGGTCTCTGAGTGGGGTGACCAACGCTTAACTTCCCGCCTCACCGGGGGTTCCTGGAGGAGCTTTTGTTTGTATTCGGGAGTGAGGAAAATGGCGGCATGATCCGATTTGCCAAACGCTGGAAGTGACCGCGCTTTATAGGCGTTCTTAAACGGAGAGTAGCAGTGATCCAGTGTGTTTGCTCCTCGTGTGGGGCAGGAGACGTGCTGATGAAAGTTTGGCAGGACTTTCTTTAGGTTTGCTCTGTTAAAATCGCCCGCGACAATGAATGCCGCGTCAGGATGTTGGTTTATGACGCCGCTGGCAACATCATGAAGGCCAGATAAAGCCAGCGCTGTGTCTGCCTGCGGTGGAATGTAAACGGCGGTCGCGACAATCGCAGAAAACTCCCTCGGCAGATAGAATGGGCGGCAAATGATTGTTAAATGTTCCAGATGAGGTGAGCAGGACCGCGAGAGAATGGTGATGTTCCTGGGATCGCACCATTTCTTGTTGATCATGAAACACACTCCACCGCCTTTGGATTTACCGGCCTCGGCTGTTCTGTCCATCCGAAAAACAGAGAAGTTCTCCGACGGCGTCACAGCTGTGTCCGGGACCGCGGGCGTGAGCCATGTTTCGGACAAACAATAGATATTACAGTCTCTCATGTCCCGTTGAAAACTTATCCTGGCTCTAAGATCGTCCATCTTATTATCCAAGGATTGAACATTTGCTAGAAGAATGCTCGGGAGAGGAGGTCTGAATGCCCTTTTCCTCAGTCTGTTACGGATACCAGCACGTTTCCCACGGTGTTTCTTTGTTCTACGCCGCTGGCTCTGTCCATTGTTCAACTCGGCGTTCCGAAGGATCTCAGATGGCCACAGAGGATCGCCGTAAGTGTCCTGAAACAGTCCAGTGTAGAGGTAACCAATGTCCAAAAGAGTTTTGCTGTCATAGTAGATCAATGCAGATGATAAGTTTGTAAAAACTGAGAGTAAAAGAAAGTAAAATAGTAAATAAAAGCACAGTCTTCGCGGAGCGACCTGAACGGCGACCAAACACAGCGGCGCCATTTCCGGTTAGTACAAATACATGCTGCAAAAGTTCACAACACATGCAAATACAAAAACGCTGCAAATACTCACAACACAACCAAATACAGAAACACACTGCAAATACTCACAACGCAACCAAATACAGAAAACACACTGCAAATTCTCACAACGCAACCAAATACAGAAAACACACTGCAAATACTCACAACGCAACCAAATACAGAAAACACACTGCAAATACTCACAACACAACCAAATACAGAAACACACTGCAAATACTCAGAACACATGCAAATACAAAAACGTGCTGCAAATACTCACAACACAACCAAATACAGAAACGCGCTGCAAATACTCACAACACAACCAAATGCAGAAACGCGCTGCAAATACTCACAACACAACCAAATGCAGAAACGCGCTGCAAATACTCACAACACAACCAAATGCAGAAACGCGCTGCAAATACTCACAACACAACCAAATGCAGAAACGCGCTGCAAATACTCACAACACAACCAAATGCAGAAACGCTGCAAATACTCACAACACAACCAAATACAAAACGCTGCAAATACTCACAACACACAACCAAATACAGAAACGCGCTGCAAATACTCACAACACAACCAAATACAGAAACGCGCTGCAAATACTCACAACACAACCAAATACAGAAACGCGCTGCAAATACTCACAACACAACCAAATACAGAAACACGCTGCAAATACTCACAACACAACCAAATACAGAAACACGCTGCAAATACTCACAACACAACCAAATACAGAAACACGCTGCAAATACTCACAACACAACCAAATACAGAAACACGCTGCAAATACTCACAACACAACCAAATACAGAAACACGCTGCAAATACTCACAACACATGCAAATACAAAAACGCACTGCAAATATGCACATACGATCAGAATGTTAAACAAAAAAACTCCACTGAAGAGTATTGAACAATCCCAGCCAGATCCCAACCAGGTACGTCACTTGTTGGTGTTCCCTATAACACTTTCGTTGTGTGCCAGGACAAACGATTTAGGGGGTATTATTTTGTGTTAATAATTATTATTTTTATTTATAATTGACTTGATTTTATGTCTCAAATCCCAGTCAATCATTCACTGCAGAAAGTGAAACTAAAAACTCAGTGATGAGAGCTCTACTTCAACATGTTCTGATAACACTACCTTAATTTATTTCTTAATATTTCCCTTGTGGCCTGTAGTTAAAAAAATAATTAAATAAAAAGAAACATATTGAGAAGAGATGTAGGTGTTAAACAAGTTGTTCCGTTTTGTTTTTTAAATAAGGAGTTAGCTAATCTTATTACATTTGTATGATGCACTATAAATTGTTGCAGGGCAAATTAAAATATTATTTTAATTCTAAAAGTAACCTAATCATCATCATCATCATTCAGATCATCGCAGATGGGGCTTGAGATCGCCGGGCCTGGTATGTGGCTTTTGCAGCGCGTATTTGCATGTGCTGTGAACTTTTGCAGCGTTTTTGCATTTGCATGTTGCGTTTTTGTATTTGCATGTGCTGTGAACTTTTGCAGCGTTTTTGTGTTTGCATGTGCTGTGAACTTTTGCAGCGTTTTTGTATTTGCATGTGCTGTGAACTTTTGCAGCATTTTTGTATTTGCATATGTTGTGAGTATTCGCAGCACATGTGTTGTCAAACTGATGAAGATGTTTTCTTTATTTGCTGGTGTTTTTTTCTATTTGCATGTGTTCATTTGCAGTGCATTGAGCTCTCTCGGCCACTGTACACTACAGTTAAAATGCAAAAGTTAAAATGTATTAGTTTACAAATCATGCAGTATGTTACAGTTTTTTTTCCAATTGCTAACACACTAAAATGACATGCACAGCACAATTATTTAAACTGACACAGAGAGAGCAAAACCTCTACTCGAGTCTCCTAAAGTCTTAACACACTTTCTGCTTTACACACATTTTACAATTCAAAATGGCACTTTTTAAATGCACTGAACACGGTTCTCTGCATAAGGCAAAACAATATTACATAAAGTCACGTTTGCCATTTCAAAACACTGCCATTCAAAATGACACAACATGAGCTAATGGCCAATACATGTGCCACCTGGCCAAACACCTCATTGGCTAATGGTTAACACTTCAGTCAGGATGTAAGCACTATGAAAAGACCACAGGTGAGCACCTTTTTTTACAACAACAATGGAAGATGTTGCAGAGAGAGGGAGAGGGAGAGGAAGAGGGAGGATGCAATTTTCTTTTTCAGTTTACTGTTTTTTTGTGAGCATATTTTTGTTCAGTCCAATGTAAATATACACTGAAAAAAAAAAAAGTGTGTTGGATTTGCGTGATTTAATTGTGTACATTGGTCCCACATGAATCAATTAAGTTGAACAAACATAATTTGTTCATGTAACTTCAACATCATGGAATGAATACATTTTAAGTGACCCAATTAAGTAGTCTCAAAGTGAATTATGGCTCCCTGACATGATTCAGGCATTCAATTTCATATATTTTAATGTTACACAACTGAATTATAATACTGCACTAGTTAGTTGACAAACTTTTAACTAGCAACAGCACACGTTAGCATCTTAAATGCTAAGCATTAAAAGCTTTTTAAGCAAAGCCATTATGATTTAGCTGTAGCAGTCCACAGCCTAAGCAATCGCTCCACTCTTATCCACTATGGTAACCCACTGTAATTTAAATGGTTCTAATAATTCATATTAAACACTATTAAACACAATCAAGTCTCCCCCTTTCTCATCTTGATCAAAAATACATAAAACATATAAAATAACATTTACTCTCTCTTGATTTAGCCATATGCAAAGCATGCTGGGAACTAACAAGCCCCGCCCAATTTCAGTTAATGCAACACAAATCATGCATGTAATCTCAACACAAACGGCTTGAGTAAGCTTCAGTTTGACTCATATTTAAGTGGATTGAACACAATCACATTAAGTTAGGACAAAATGTATAGCAATTGTGCTTTAGCTCATTTTAATTAAGCAATTTGAACAAGCAGTAAAAAAAAAAAAAAAAATTCTCAGTGTATCTGCTGTGCGTATGCTGCACAGACTTTGTTTCAACAGCATCTGCAAATATTTCTGCACATGTGAACAATCTGAAGAACATCATATTTTAGTATTATGGAAAAGCATACTAAAGATGAGAGTGCTTTTCATTATGCCCAACAGTGTGTAGTTGGTTAGGCAAAAAGTGTGTGCCATTTCGTGCAAAAGTTTGACTTTGATAATGCTATATGTAGTTTTGGTTGCTGTGCTTCATTTTGCAAGATATATGAGGTGTTTTGCAATTTGGGTGTGTGGTTTTGTGAATTGTGTTAAGTATTTTGATAAAACCAGCCTGGTTTGTAAGATTGTGTGTTAGCAATTGGAAAACAACTGTAAAAGTCTTCTACGGTCATAACATGCAGTAGCAGTGTGCAAAGAATCTGTAAGAATCTTCAACTTTGGGGTGAGTAAATAATGCAATTGAGCCCACAATTCATTTATGATTTGTAACGATGAGCTCCGTCTGATTACGCAAGTCTACAATCTACAATCTGTGCTTTATTACTCCTTGGTGAAAAAAAGCATTTCCGTTGAAGAAAATGTGACGCAGACTAACATATGTCCTGCGTAAAAAGTTGTTGGATTGCATGGTGCTCACCTTCAAATGAGTAATCAAATGTGTTTATCAGTTTCAACAATAGGTCAAAAGTCCAGATCAAATCTGTTGTTTGTTTTTCAAGGATTGACGATAATCTGTATTGGTCTACATCAATGGTGTGTTAATGCAATAAGAGATATGTACAAACACAACAGGTGTCTTCTGAGAGACGCTCAAATGGCAAAATGCCTCTGAGAGACAGACGCTGAAATATGGCAGACGACAACCATATCTGCTGTTTCATCACAGCTCAGATCTGAGCGACGAGTTTCTTCGTGGCTGGATGCACCGAGGAAAAACATTTAATAAGTTCTGTGGCAGATTAGTATAAAGCACTTTCATTAAAGAAACACTTTCATTAAATCATAAATCTCTTTCTTGTCCTGAACTAACATTTCAAGAGGCCACTAAAAGAGATAAACAGACAGGGAGCATCAAGCATTCGTTACATTCATTTACACTGAATGTCACATTATTCAATCACATTATTTTAGTCTTAATTAATCACATCTTTATTTTATGAGATTGGATTAATTATCTGAGCTGTTAGATTATGTGGATGAGAATTTGAAAATTGCCTCATCATTTACCCACACTAATGCTGTTTCATGATTTTTCTTTCGTCCTTACAACAAAAGGCAATAAAATAGTTTTAAAGCCTGACTGATGATAAAAGTAGTCATATATGATAATCTCTGTTATACAAACACCTTTTAATCAGCACCTGTACGTGGGTAACAGACAGAGTTACATGTCACTGACGTCTGTTGTGTTGAAATTCAACCAAATTCAGGACATGAACATCACATTATTTGGACACAGGTAAAATGGAGCCATACTGGTTTTCTTGGGTTAGCCTTGGGTTATCACCTTGGGTTATCATAATGGAGTTACTAGTTTGTAAACTGATGAATTTCCTTTTCAGGTTTAAAAGATTTTGTGAAGATTTTAAAAGGTTTTTTTCAGTAATTGGATTAGGGTTTTTTTTGATGGAACACACCATAAAAAATCCTTTAGGCCCTGCTTACACTAGGGGTGTGCAATATTGACAAAACATTATATCTCGATATTTTTGGGGATTTTATATATTCTTCAGTGGTCAGTTCACAGCAGTGACAGAAATCATCTTTCCAAAAAATACTTTTTATAGGCATTTTCACCTTTATAAAGCCATTTTTAAACCTAATTATATGCATGCATCATCTTTTGTGTCAATTTCATAAATTTGATCAAATTCAATTATAATAATAAGACACAATAGGGTTGTCACCAATCAAATTAAATAATTTAAAAAAAATCATATTTGCAATGGAGCGGAAACAGAAGCTGCATCTGAAGTGGCATTTAGATGTGCTTACACAATGCAGCTCAGAGGTGACAACTGAATAATCTGCAATTGATGTTTCAAACATAAAACATTGAATATTGATGTTTGAATGATGATTTAAAACATGAAAAGATTAAAACTGCCAGTAGGTGGCAGCAAATCACCTTTAATGAGAGAATCATTGAGATTCATCCAATTAATTCAAATGGCTGATTCATCCAGGAACGAAGCATTTGACTATCTTAATCTATATTAGTCACTGAATCATTGATTCAATTGATTCATTCAAAAATGTTGATTCCAGGGGCGCCGCTAGCAATTTTGGGCCCTTTGAAAGAATATGAGGTTGGGCCCCCTACCGCACCAAACATACAAGCCAGCCTAGCTATCCAAAATCTTTGTCTGCAATTTAATAATACTGACCTATTAAGCTCCACTCGCTCAACCTAGAATGCCCTGTGTGACATGCTGGTTCGAAAATATGTGAAATAAGTTGGGCTGCATGGAAATAATGTATATACTGGAGAGAATACTAAACCATAATGAGTATTTATGTAATATATTAGCCTATTCTGCTTACAAGCGCACGCATAAAGCTTGCCACAAAGAACTAGCAACATTAATGATTATGAATGTGTCAAAAATAGCAAGTAGACATTTTAATTGTGTATTAATAAACTAGTGTTTTCTGTGTCAGTGTCTGCTGCAAAGATGAAGTTGACGATGCTGACTCGCTGTCTCTGCAGTAGAAGACGCACCAAGAGAGAAATGCAATTTCATACGGATTACATTATCAGTAGTAGCCTATTTATTTTCGTTTTGAATTGTTTGATTTAAAAATATACATTTCTATAGAGAAATGTCATGTCTGTGAGTCAAGTAGTAGAGTTTTGGTTCACTTATGAGACGTGCTCTAGTTCACGTACAATGCAAGTGATCGGCCGGCGCCTCCATGTCATGATTATTGTCTGCTATATTTGCTTATTATTTATTAAAACCAGGCTGGTTGATGAAAAATTGATTGAAATTAAGATACAATTTATACAAAATTCAATTCAATTTAAAGAAAGGCTGCTTTGAAAGGCAAAACAAAACTGAATGAAATGGTCAAAATTATTTCTGACCCACTCCATGTCTCTCCGCATATTGCGCATCTTATGATGTGTCCTATCTCATGCTGATCACTTTTCATAATCAACATAAATGACATCAAAAAATAACATTACAATATTTAAACATAAATTTGAGGGATTTCAGTGAACACTATCTTTAAATCTTTGTTTCAAAAAGAAAACAATCATCGTCTATACTGGTGTTTCCACTGTATTTCCGAAACGATCTCTGCATGGTCCAAAGCGTGTCCGAATCCACTTTTGCTAGTTTAACGATGGGAAAAAATTTCGGAGCCAGACACATAGTCTAAAAGGGTTGTCCCTATTCTCTTAATGAGTCTATAGGCGTATATTACTAACACGCTCTTTAAATAACAACAACAACAACAACAAAAAAATACTGTGCTATTGACTTTAGACCAGGTTTCAGTTGGTCAATGTCGTCTATTTCAGTTGCCTTAAAATAGCAACAGTGCTCCTGAACACACCTGGTTTTCAGACCAGCACGCCCATGGGTGAAAAGATGGGCACAAATGCATTTGCTATTGAAACAACATGGTGCAGGACATGAAAATGATAACTGCGTCAGGCTGAAACTAGCAAAAAATACTTGCGTCGCGCCTGGCACCGCATTGCTTCCGGTGTATGATAGGGCCCTAGTTGTTTATTGGCAGATTTCAATGGATTACTTAATAATTGATCAATTATAAATAATATACAGTCTGTACTGGAATCCAAAGTGACATATCATTATTATTATTAGGAGCAGTAGTAGTAGTAGTAGTGTATTACAATGCAGGGCCATAAACATGATGCAACACACCTCCAAAAAAGGGTGCATTATACCTTTAATTTTATTACATAGAGCTAAAAAATGGATGAAAAATCCTATAGATAAAGAACCTCATGCGTATCTAGGTAAATACTGGAATACACTAACCAACTTTAAAATCCAAACAGATTTTAAAACACTAGACATCAAAAATTTTGGAGTCTCCATCATACATCATACAATTGTCTGTGAAATATGTCAACCCTGGAGATTGGTTCTGGCCTTCTGCAACTATAGCATCAACTCTTGTGATGCCCAGCGATATCCAATCAACACATTCTCAACAACTTAGAAACCACCGGGAACACCATAGCAATGCTGTAGAAACCATTCAAAATACCTTAGCAAATACTGGGAAAGTTCAAGTCAGGCCAGCACCAACATCACAGCAGAAAGTTTTAACTTGTATTATCTTTAAATAATTAAAAAAAAAAATCTAGTTATTTTATTATGACATTTCAGCATAATCTATTTCAAGCACAGTCTAACCTTTAGAAAAACGAAATATCACATATCCATAAATCTCCAGGAACGGTTTCCCTCACAGGCATTTAGATCTGCTTAAAGCACATCCAAATCTCACTGTCAGAGACAAAGTACAGATAAACAGCTTGTACGGAAGAAAAACTATTTCATAGTAACAAACTATATGATCACTCATACTCTATGTACATCATACATGCATTCAATTAAAATAGAATATCGTATCAGCATTACTTCAAAGCATTTATGCCATGATTGACATTTAGCTCTACACATGCTGATTTGCCATACACTCTTTCTCATTAGCTAATGCTTACGACTCATATTTCCATGCACTTTGTGCCTGTTTATTATATGCATCTAAGAGAATATACTGTCTGACCCTTACTAGCCAATACTAGTTGTTTTCGTTTCACTCCTACCTAAGTAATTTGCCTGAATGCAGTCATTCTGAGTTATGCTGATTATGCTGTTTCTGAAGCAGTCTAAACCCAACCCCCAGATTCTCTGCACAATGAAATAGATCTCCCAGACAAACTGTTAGCAAAGCACTATTACGTGGTTTACACATTGCAGGTGCAACTTCAATGCTAATTGTTTTATTTGAGCAATAATAATGTTTGTTGGGGGTCATTGATGTGTTCACACCATGTTGTAATTACCGTAATTACTAGATGACAACCTGGACGATCTACTACAGAGCTGTTCATGTTGTCTGACTCAGAATTGTTTCGATGGCAACACTATTAAAATCAAAATAAATATGTGTAATTTTAGTACTAAATAGACAAAACCATGGTCATTATGCAGATGACTTGTAACGGATGCCAGCTAGTAAAGAACTGGGCAGGTAAACCTCACTCCCCTGGCCTTAAGAGGCACACTGGCAACTGACAATAGAGGTTGTGGTCTTTACCATACTTGTTCATTTGCTTTCCTTCCATGCTGATGATGGTGGTTCTAATCTCACTCGAATCGGTGTGAGTAGGACCAGTTGCGTTGGTGCCATGACCCGGGTGGGAGTGAGGTTTAGGGTTTGAGTGTAACAGAGGCCATCTAGTAAAGAGGCCGCAAAAGACGCATTGGCAACTGACGTTAGAGGGTGTGGTCTTTACCGTCCTTGTTTGTGTACTCGCCTTCCATGCCAATGATGCTGGTTCTAATCTCACTTGGAATGGTGTGAGTAGGACCACTTATGTTGGTGCCATGACCCGGGTGAGAGTGAGGTTTAGGGTTTGAGTGTAACAGAGGCCATCTAATAAAAAAACCGCAAGAGACGTACTGGCAACTGACGTTAGAGGTTGTGGTCTTTACCATCCTTGTTCTTTTTCTTGCTTTACATGCTGATGATGGTGGTTCTAATCTCACTAAAGTGGCCGCAAGAGCTGGCAACTGAACATCATTCAGAAAATTCAACTAAAGGTTCTATGAAGACGTGAATACTTTTAACAAATCAAATCTCGTAATTATGGTCATTCTGACATGCCAATATACAGTATATACAGTATACCTTTACACCGTATACGAAAATCATAAGCGCTTAGATCTGGACACCAAAACTGTTTTTGTGCCACTGACCTGGAGCCAAAGGAAAATTACTGATAAACATCTTCTATAATACCAGTTGCTATTTTACTAAAATGTATTTAATCATAATACATGGCTACATGCCATCAATGGTCCCGGAGTGGCATTTACTGCCAGCTAAAAATATTCTGTAGGGGGTCCCTGCCGACTGACTATTATTAAGATGAAAAAGTTGACAGCATCTTTTATTATAATGAATGGAATGCTAACAGATTTTGGCAGGTATTATATGCCTCCTTGAATTAAACATGTAACATGATGAGGTCATGCAATAACGTAGCATGCATACTACCATAGAAAACATTTATCAAAGAATAATGTCTACTGTTTCGCTTTACAAAAGACAACAACAACAAACAAAAAAAAAACAGTATATATTATACATTGCATACAGTATTCAGAGTAGTATTCCATGCCATGGTGACAAACATTGCTCAATAAAAATTCATTGTTTGACTGCTCTGGGTTTATTAGACTCAGATCAGTGTTAGCGCATGGTGTAACGTCTGTCAGAGGGCTTGAAGTCTGCCCAGAACAGGAGGCGAGAAGGAAAACACGAGGCAATGAACTGGTAGTCCCACGAGCCTTTATAGACGGTTTGCACAAATAAGCACTCTCTTTCCATACATGTAAAAGAGTGAGGATAAACAGAAGTGTTTAACAGATAATCAAAGTGGAAAAGTAACTATTACGCTGGAACATCAGTCAGCGGTGGAGCAGTCATCTCTCTCTCGTCACGCGAGCATTCTCTCGCTCGCGCGCTCACATAAGAACAGCGTGCACACTACAACGTACGCCAAAGAAGAGGTTATCTTAAAGGCACATCAACATTCACGTCATGAACAGTATTCAACATAATTTAGGTGGCTGTTGCAATGGCAATTCTTTAATGAAATCTGAACTGAAACTATCAGTGTTTAAAAAGAGTTTTCCTTTAAGAACTTAACCGAAACTGTTTTAACTTCATATGTGTAACTTTAATTTATGTTTATTTTACATTTAACATGTTTTTCTGAATACAGTATTAATTCAAATCACTAAAATATGTTCATATATTAAATAATACATGTAAATACTTTTTGTTGTTGTTGTTGTTGTTGTTGAATTATGAACCAGGAAAAAAAGAAAAAAAAACTTGTATACCCTTGCAATCATATAAAACGTTTTACAAGTGGCCCCTTGAGACCTGATTTAGACAAACAGTTTCGAATAGTATAATAAACTGAAACTTTCATTGAGCCAGTGAAGTGAAATATTTCACTAAGACCCTGAACTCTGTAATAATATGTTAAATATACAATGAAAACGTCTGGTAATACATCTGTAAATGCAGCAGAAGAAGACGTAAAGAAAGAAGAAAAGGACTTACGTGTGAATTCCTGCGCAGTAGGAGGGGAGTGTTAAACAGGTGTGTCTGTTCTGCAGTTCTGTTCACATACTTCAGTTTATATTCAAGGTGAAAGGTTTTAGACTTCAAACTCTGAACCATACACTGATTTCAGTGACGCTGATCCAGTCACATGGCAAGAAAGTCTTGATGTAAACAATGAGAGCATGCTGTCTTAGACAGTAGGGGGGCAGTTCACATGAAATGCCAAGCTGTGACATACTCTTTTTTTCTCTCTCTCTGTTAGTACATGTATAGTTGTGTTACTACAGAACATATGTACATTTATTTTTCACACCATAAGTCATTAAAAATCATTGAAATTAAAATGAAATATGATAAAAATGCTGAAAATGAAAACAAAATGATGACTAAAGTTTAGTTGAAGAAAGTTAACGATTGTCTTATTTGTCAACTGTAACATTTATAAATAATATTGCCATTTCTTTTACAGTGATTTATTGCATAATTTAGTTTTAATTACAATAAATGTGCAGAACCGCTTTGTTAACCCTATAAAGCATACAGTATCATATTTGATAAACAAAAACATGAGCAAAACTTTGCTAAAAACAAAAACAAAACAGTTTTACATTATTTTTAGCAAATTAAATGCCTTTTAGTATATCATTTTACAAATGTCCACTTTCAGAGTCTTTTTGCTGTGAAATCTTATGTGTACTTGAAAGCAACTTAGCTGTACTTGATTTTTAATTATTATTATTTGTGTATATATATAAATATACACACTTGTAAGTAAGTTCCAAAATTGATTCCTCAGGCTTTTGAGGAATATGAAAATATCATTGATCTATATTAAATAATTTAATCTAACTTTTGGCCATATACTGTAAATACCAACATCTGCAAGAAATTGGATATTTTTGTTCAGTTTGGTCCTCAAAATATATTTGAGATGTTTTTCGTTTTGTTTTTTCCTCAATATTCCCACTATATCATACTACAGAATATGGGCCATAAAAGCCTGATGTATCAAATATGATACAAAACATTAAAAAAACACAAACCATACTGCCTAAAGGTTCAATAAAGGTTTTTTTAAATAGCTTTGAGTTGGTCCCTTGCCAATACTTCCATTAAAAGATATTTGTTATTGGACCTTTGAACAAAAAATATAACTCTCAGTTCTCAAATAATATTAAAAATCGGGTCTTTATGACCACATTTTACACAACAGCTTGCAAGCAATTTTGTCGCCATCTGGAGGACATGCTGAAATGGCGAATATTGACAGGCCAAATCTTCTTGATATAATAAGGTAGCCTTCAGCATGCGTTTATCCTTATGTATATTTTACATTACAAATACATGTATTCATTTAGCAGAAAGTATAGTTTTATCAAAAGGGGGCTATGGCATTTCATTAACCAAAAAACAACAACAACAACAACAACAAAATCTAGGATATATCGATTTCTTAATTTGACTAAAGATTTGTCATGGGTTTTGTCAGTTTAAGAAAAAATGGGCATCATTACATATTTCCTAAATACACTGGGTATTGCACATAAAGTCTATAGATTAAAAAGGTGCATTTCAAAACAAATATTAGAAAAATATTAGAGGCATAACCATGCCAATCAGACAAAAACTGGCGTTCATTTTGGAGGGTAGTGGGCAAATGGTGCATCCTCATTTATCTTGCCCTGATAAAAGAAAAAGAGAATCATTAAAGTTACAGTTTTTTTTTTCCCAATTGCTAACACACAATTTTGCAAACTAGGCTGGTTTTATCAAAATACTTAACACAATTCACAAAACCACACCTAAACTGCAAAACACCTCATATATCTTGTAAAACGAAGCACAGCAACCAAAACTACATATAGCGTTATCAAAATCAAACTTTAAAATAAATTATGGTCTTTCGAACTTTCTATTTATCAAATAATCTCGGGAAAAAGTAGCATGGTTTCCAAAAACTATTAAGCAGCACAACTACTTTCAACACTGATAATAATCATAAATGTTTCTTGAGCACTAAATCATCATATTAGGATGATTTCTGAAGGATCATGTGACTCTGAAGACTGGAGGAATGATGCTGGAAATTCAGCTTTTATCACAGGTTTAAATAACTTTTCTTTTTCTTTTTTTTTTCTTTTTGTTTAATATATTAAAACAGTGTTCCAACTACAGGGGGATCACACTTCTCAGCCTCCCCGGGAAAGTCTATGCCAGGGTACTGGAGAGGAGAATTCGGCCGATAGTGGAACCTCGGATTCAGGAGGAACAGTGTGGTTTTCGTCCCGGTCGTGGAACACTGGACCAGCTCTATACCCTTTCCAGGGTGCTGGAGGGTTCATGGGAGTTTGCCCAACCAATCCACATGTGTTTTGTGGATTTGGAGAAGGCATTCGACTGTGTCCCTCGTGGTGTCTTGTGGAGGGTGCTCTGGGAGTATGGGGTCCGGGGCCCCTTGCTTAGGGCTGTTTGGTCCCTGTACGACCAGGCAGGAGCTTGGTCCGCATTGCCGGCAGCAAGTCGGACTTGTTCCCGGTGCATGTTGGACTCCGGCAGGGCTGCCCTTTGTCACCGGTTCTGTTCATAATTTTTATGGACAGAATTTCTAGGCGCAGCCAAGGGCCGGAGGGTGTCCGGTTTGGGAACCACATGATTTCGTCGCTGCTTTTTGCGGATGACGTTGTCATGTTGGCCTCCTCAGACCAGGACCTTCAGCGTGCACTGGGGCGGTTTGCAGCCGAGTGTGAAGCGTCCGGGATGAGAATCAGCACCTCCAAATCCGAGGCCATGGTTCTCAGTCGGAAAAGGGTGGCTTGCCCACTTCAGGTTGGTGGAGAGTTTTTGCCTCAGGTGGAGGAGTTCAGGTATCTTGGGGTCTTGTTCACGAGTGAGGGAAGGATGGAACGGGAGATTGACAGACGGATCGGTGCAGCTTCTGCAGTAATGCGGCCGATGTACCGGTCTGTCGTGTGAAGAAGGAGCTGAGCTGTAAGGCGAAGCTCTCGATTTACCGGTCAATCTACGTTCCTACTCTCACCTATGGTCATGAGCTGTGGGTCATGACCGAAAGGACAAGATCCCGGATACAGGCGGCCGAAATGAGCTTTCTCCGCAGGGTTGCTGGGCGCTCCCTTAGAGATAGGGTGAGAAGCTCAGTTACTCGGGAGGAGCTCAGAGTAGAGCCATTGCTCCTCCACATCGAGAGGAGCCAGTTGAGGTGGCTCGGGCATCTATTTCGGATACCTCCTGGACGCCTTCCCGGGGAGGTGTTTCGGGCATGTCCCACCGGGAGGAGGCCCCGGGGAAGACCTAGGACACGCTGGAGGGATTATGTCTCCCGGCTGGCCTGGGAACGCCTCGGGTTCCCCGGAAGAGCTGGAGGAAGTGGCTAGGGAGAGGGAAGTCTGGCCGTCTCTGCTTAGACTGTTGCCCCCGCGACCCGGCCCCGGATAAGCGGAAGATAATGGATGGATGGATGGATATTAAAACAGAAATCAGCTATTTTAAGTATTTCACAATACTACTGTTTTACTGTCTTTTTGATCAAGTAATTTCAGCCTTGGTGAGCATAAAACACCTCTTTCAAAAACATAAAAAATATATCCCCCGAACTTTTAAATGATAGTACATATGATTATATAAAATAAATAATATATAATTGTGTTACATATAGCTGCAAGAGAGGCCAATCACACCAATGGGATACATTATATTTGTTTGTAAGATGATCTGAGCCCATTTTGCTAAAGGGATTTAGTTTTTTAGACTATTTGGTTCAGAAGTCATTAGCTAAAATATATATAACCGTTTGACAGACTGACATCATAGTATATTGAGAACTTTACCATTAGTGTGCCAAAAACTCACAACCAGAGGAAAATGCAGAATAATAATAACTTTGGTTCCCTTTAGTTCAGTCACTCCGAGTTACGTCAGTGACTGAAGAATGAGGGTTTCGCTTCATGGGTATATAAGGAAGGACGCTGGCAATCTCGCATTATGTTTCTGCTTTGGAGCCAAGAGTATCTCTTCACTCCTGCAAGCCTGAATTCTGAGTTCTCTCTTCAGTTCTTTGTGATGAGCGGTTCTCCAGTATGTTGGTGTTACGGCGCGTTCCAGCGATCTCACATTGCCTGCCTGCTGATCTGTGCAGTGATCTGCAACAGTTGTGTGTGTGTTTCCCTGGGCGCTTCAACACTTCTGCAGAGCTTTCCCCTCACAAAAGAGCTTGCGCATGGCACATCTTTTTAAAGATATCTCGCACATGCACTTCTGGGTGCGGTCGATTTTTGTCGCAGTCTGATGGGCACAAACACTGCTTGACGTGCTTGGGCTAACAGCATGCTCAAGCAGCGCTTGTGGATGAGTCATGTTCCCACTGCGGGAATATGACCACTGTGATGTTGCGGTCGAAACTCAATGACCTCCGTAATGGAGGTAGAGTCCCCTCTGCCACACCCCAATCTATCGCCTCCACGAAAGGTGATACTTTGGCTGGTGACCAGAGTGACCTGAGGGTTATGGTGTGGAACAAAGCCCTGATGATCATTCCTTGGGCCACACCCCCCTACCCGCGAGTGGTCGAGCTGAAGCAGAGGGACCGTCTTCGGATGCCCAGCATGTTTCATTCGGTGCATTGGATGAAGATGAAATGTCGATCGCCGCAGGTGGGCTAGAGTCCTCTGGGGATCAAGATTCGGCTATGCTGCTGCATTCTGGTGTGCTATGCTCTCCCTTCGGGCAGGCATTGTGTTGCAAATTTACGTGGGATATGCTTCCTAGTGTACCTTGGTATTCCTGTATTAAGTCGAGTCCTTCGTCCATGCTAGTCTCATGACAAGGAGCTCAGACTTATGCAGGGCACTGGAAGACAACCAAGGTGGCATGATTAGATTGGACCCCCATTCGTCAGTCACGGATGTAACTCAGAGTGACTGAATGAAAGAGAACGTCTCAGTTATGTATGTAACCCTCGTTCCCTGAGGAGGGAACGGAGAGGTTATTCCCTCTGCCACTTCCGCTGTACTGCTGGAACGGCCGGGGAGTTCAATCTCGGCTCCTCAGCAGGTAACATAATGCGAGATTTCCAGCGTCCTTCCTTATATACCCACAAGGTGGGACGGAGCTACGCTATGCAAATGTCATTGCCATTGGCTTGTTTTGTAAGAACTCGAAGGTGATAGGCTTCTAAGCGAAACCCCCATTCGTCAGTCACTGACGTAACGTCTCTGTTCCCTCCTCAGGGAATGAGGGTTACATATGTAACCGAAACGTTCCTGGCCCCTAATTATGATTATGATGTACAAAACAACTACTCTTGAGACTCACCATTGGTACATCATCAAGCTTCTCAAATTGTGGCCTTCTGGAGCGAACAGCCTTCACTATCACAACCACAACAACTACAGCCACCACAATGCAGAAAATACACAGCACTGCAACAAGCCCCGGATTTACTGCCACATCTTGTCCTTCTCTGTCTCTCTGAGCTATACAAGACAAAGATAAATCAACCGCATTAGTATATAAATCAACAAACATACAGGTATATTAGAATCTGAAATGAAACCTGAAATGATGCGCTAATCCAATCACAGCACTGAAAACTATGCAAATGACCTTGATCTTGAGTTATCTCAGTCTATTCTGTTTTTCTGTTGAATCTTGTACCTGTTACTGTGCTGTTTGGTTTTGCTGTAAATGTTGTTTCAGTTGAGTCGGCGGTGGTGATCGCAGATTTGGACGTTGTCAGAAGAGATGTCTGGGGGAGCCACGTAGATTGTGAAGTGGTTGTCTGAGTGTTGCTTGTAACATCCATTGTTGTTTGTTGAATTATGATTTGTGTTGTAGTCAGTGACTCAGAAGTATCTCCAGGGTTTGTCATGTTAGTGGGTGTCTGGGTTGTTGGACTGATAGGCTCCTTTGTCTCTGTAGTTAGTATAAAAGTGTTAATACATATAAATGTAATAATACATTGTACTGTGATATGAAAGGTATGAATCTGTAGTAGTTATACAGTTTATTTCAGTAAACCCAGCTAACAAATTTTTGTCTACCAAAAATTCAGTTTTAGTTATATGAACGTTGATGAACGTATATATATATATATATATATATATATATATATATATATATATATATATATATATATATATATATATATATATATATATATATATATTATATTTTATTTATTTATTTATTTTTTGAACCCTTTGAACCGAATTTGCAACCAACTTTACTTCACTGTTGTGACTTTCAAGTGAAACGGAATATTGAATAGAGGGCAGGGATTTATTTTAGCGCACCCCTCTCCATCCTTCGCTCATAGCAGACTGACAGTTGGAGGGGAGTGGTTAAGAAACTGACATCAGAGAAGGAACACCTTTCCAGAACGTCAGATTTTGATTAAAGATTACCATGACAAACTTTTTTTTCTGTGTATTCTGTGTTCTGTGTATTAACTTGCACATATGTACACCACAAGACTAGTAATGTGGGCTAACAAAGTAAATATGGTCAATTTTGACTATCCGGACCACACGCTCTGTTTTTTATCACACCAGTCTCCAAGGCAAGGCACGCCTTCCAGTGAATGGTTCCAGAGAGAATTTTGCCACCCTTGTGGAGTAAATTCACCATCTGCCCAAACATTCACCAAAACGTTCACCATCTGCCCTGCTGAGGATGACATCACCAGCCCCACTCTGGACCCTGAGTCCAACCAGCCATCACCCTGCTACAAAGACATGATGTTTGAGCCCACTGCAGACAGAGAGCCCAAGCCTGCCGCGATGCATGAGCCAGTGTCAGAAATAAGGTTTGAGCAAGCCATCTCTCTGGAGCCTGAGCCCCACAGTGAGTCTGACCAGGTACGTGACCCAGGTATGATTTTTTTAAGCAAATGGAAGAGGATATTTCACTGATTCTCCTGTCCTCACTGGTCCAACCCAGCTCCAAGTCTCCTGTGTCTTCACTCATACCGCATAGTTCCCGCCTCCTCTTCCAAGGTTAGTCAGTGTAGCCCCATGTCCGCTGGTTCCCTTCAGCCCCACGGCTCCCCGCCTGGCTACTCCCATCATCATCATAGCCTTGGTTTCTCCCACCACTATCGTCTCTTGTCTCCGGCCCTTCCCCGTTCCCTCATCCTCCTCCAAAGCCCCCGCTCTCCCTCCTATCATTGACTCGAGGAAGCACTTTCCGGTAGGGCGGAGCTACAATAACTGTATGTTCTGTTTTGTTCTGTGTTATCATCATGGTTTTTCGGTTTCCCTCTTTGCATTTCTGCCTGAAGTGTGTTGGCTAGTTAGTTTCCTTGTTTGTTAATTAGTTCTACACACCTGTTTCTGTTCACATTGATTACTCTCCTCATGTATTTAAGCTCTGTGTTTCATTAGTTCCTTTGTCTGGTATCATCTATGTTAAAATTAGTTGTGTTTGCATTTACTCTTATGATATCCTGAGTTTCCTGTTGTGGATTTAATAAAGACTACGTTTGTTACTTTGTCTCCTTTGTCCTGCATGTTACTGCAACCATCAATGACATAATGCTAATAGACCATCATTTAAAGGTTAGTATGATGTTTCTAAAACAATCTTTCAAACATTCAAACACATGCTTTTAACAAGCAGAATCACTGAAGGAAAGAGAAACAACAAGAACAAAAACAGAGTTCAAGCCATAGCCTTAGATGAAATCTCTCAAGATCTCGGCAGAGAATGATTCCAATACACCTCAGGTTAAGACTGTAACCATGGTTCCCTGAGAAGGGGAACTAGACACTTTGTCTTGGATTGATGCTATGGGAACGCCATCAGTGTGACCAGTGTCTGAAACACATGTAAACACACCAACAAACCATTGGCAGATGGCAGTCCATGTCTGTGATTGCTTATAGTGTATTATCCTAACGCTTCTCCTTGTGTGTTTTGACTTACATGAGCTACCATTTGTACACCAATCTTCAGCATGCTTTCATTTCATTTCAATATGGATGGTATCAGATGAAAAAATAAAATAATAAAATTAATAAAAAGAGAGAAAAAAAAAGACCACTCCTTTTAATATCAGTATCAGGTAAGAGTAAGATGCTTGTCTAGATTTTGCTGCTCACTTATGTGGGTTTATTATAAACAGCGATTTATATAAACTTGTGAAGTTTGCTTAAATAGGATATTTTATAATAAATTTAAATTATATTAATAAATATACATATATAAGACATATACACTCACCTAAAGGATTATTAGGAACACCATACTAATACTGTGTTTGACCCCCTTTCGCTTCAGAACTGCCTTAATTCTACATGGCATTGATTCAACAAGGTACTGAAAGCATTCTTTAGAAATGTTGGCCCATATTGATAGGATAGCATCTTGCAGTTGATGGATTTTTTTTGGATGCACATCCAGGGCACGACGCTCCCAGTCCACCACATCCCAAAGATGCTCTGTTGGGTTGAGATCTGGTGACTGTGGGGGCCATTTTAGTACAGTGAACTCATTGTCATGTTCAAGAAACCAATTTGAAATGATTCGAGCTTTGTGACATGGTGCATTATCCTGCTGGAAGTAGCCATCAGAGAATGGGTACATGGTGGTCATAAAGGGATGGATATGGTCAGAAACAATGCTAAGGTAGGCCGTGGCATTTAAACGATGCCCAATTGGCACTAAGGGGCCTAAAGTGTACCAAGAAAACATCCCCCACAGCATTACACCACCACCACCAGCCTGCACAGTGGTAACAAGGCATGATGGATCCATGTTCTCATTCTGTTCACGCCAAATTCTGACTCTACCATCTGAATGTCTCAACAGAAATGGAAATGGAGACTCATCAGACCAGGCAACATTTTTCCAGTTCAACTGTCCAATTTTGGTGAGCTCATGCAAATTGTAGCCTTTTTTTCCTATTTGTAGTGGAGATGAGTGGTACCCAGTGGGGTCTTCTGCTGTTGTAGCCCATCCGCCTCAAGATTGTGCGTGTTGTGACTTCACAAATGCTTTGCTGCATACCTCGGTTGTAATGAGTGGTTATTTCAGTCAAAGTTGCTCTTCTATCAGCTTGAATCAGTCGGCCCATTCTCTTCTGACCTCTAGCATCAACAAGGCATTTTCGCCCACAGGACTGCCGCATACTGGATGTTTTTCCCTTTTCACACCATTCTTTGTAAACCCTAGAAATGGTTGTGCGTGAAAATCCCAGTAACTGAGCAGATTGTGAAATACTCAGACCGGCCCGTCTGGCACCAACAACCATGCCACGCTCAAAATTGCTTAAATCACCTTTCTTTCCCATTCTGACATTCAGTTTGGAGTTCAGGAGATTGTCTTGACCAGGACCACACCCCTAAATGCATTGAAGCAACTGCCATGTGATTGGTTGATTAGATAATTGCTTTAATGAGAAATTGAACACGTGTTCCTAATAATCCTTTAGGTGAGTATATGTCATATGTGATGCACAGAGACACAGCACATGACCTTCTGTAATGCTGTAATGGAGATGTTAGTCCTGTCCGAATCGGTACCTGAAATCACAGACGTTGAGTGATAAAAATTGTAACTCACACGTTGTTTAGAAAACTAGTCCTGTTCGAATAGGGCTTTGGATTAACGTTATGGGGTACAAATACCCACTCTGTCATGCCGTGGGAATGCCTTCTTCACTAGGTGAGAATATGCACAAGCATGGTTGACAATGGCATACATTGACTCAACAGATTACTTTAGCCGGAGTCAGAGCATCAACCCAGGGTGCATCCATAAAAAGACGTACATAGACTGTCTAGTGGTAGCATACCCTAAGCTATTATCTCCCATAAATATAGAAGATATTCAAGCTTCTATGCATTCATAACAAGGGAAGTCCCGGCCTTTACAAACATAAAAGTATTCTAGAGCCTGGAATTAAACCTGAAATGATGCGTTATTCCAGCACAGCACTGGAAACTGTGCAAATGACCTTGATCTTGAGTTATCTCAGTCTATACTGTTTTTCTGTTGAATCTTGTACCTGTTACTGTGCTGTTTGGTTTTGCTGTAAATGTTGTTTCAGTTGAGTCGGCGGTGGTGATCGCAGATTTGGACGTTGACGGAAGAGATTTCTGGGGCAGCCACGTAGATTGTGAAGTGGTTGTCTGAGAGTTGCTTGTAACATCCATTGTTGTTTGTTGAATTATGATTTGTTTTGTTGTAGTCAGTGACTCAGAAGTATCTCCAGGGTCTGTCATGTCAGTAGATGTCTGGGTTGTTGGACTGATAGGTTCTGTCTTTGTTAGTACAAAGGTGCTCGGTGTAGATGTTAAGGCCACTGCAGACAGGTGAATAAACTAATCAATTAGCCATATTCAAGTTAAAGGAATAGTTCACCCTAAAATTATCATTCTGTAGGTATTTACTCACCCTCATGTTGTTCCACATTTTTTCCCCAATTTTTTGAGGAATTTTTGCAGTTATTGACATAGAACAACAGTTCACAGTGACCACATTTGCCAAGTCTAAAAATGTCAATTTGGAATCTGGATGTGTTTGGTTTCTTTCTCATCTTTCCAATAGACTTGGAAGATATAGGGCCCTATCATACATCTGGCGCAATGCGGCGCCAGGTGCGATGCAAGTGTTTTTTGCTAGTTTCAACCCGACACAGTTATCATTTTCACATCCTGCGCCTCGTTGTTTAAATAGTGAATGCATTTGTGCCCATTTGTGCGCCCGTGGGCATGCTGGTCTGAAAACGAGTGTTCACGCGCATTGCTGGCGCGTTGCTATTTTGAGGCATCTGAAAACAGCTGTGCCACTGACCAACTGAAACCTGGTCTAAAGTCAATAACACTGTATTTTTTGTGTTATATAAAGGTTATATAAATGCATTAGTAATATGAGCCTATAGGCAGGTGCACAACGCACGTACACTTTGTTTATTACACACACAGGGACGCAGCACACAAACATGCCAAATATTAAACATAAAAGGATTACAATATAAAAGATTATTATTATGTACATAAAGACAAAAATACCTACATGTCATAATGGATAGTCATTGCATGTATCAGAATTACCTATTTGTAGTAATGATGAATACACACATGCATTTAAACTGCCTCGTCAGGCTGAGGGTGTCTATATTCTGCCATGTAAATAGCGAATCCGCCATGGTGCAACTGGCTTTTAAAGGGAATGGGAGATGAGACTCTAATTGGTTTATTGCATGTTACACCCAAAACACACCCATGACTCATTAAGAGACTAGGGACAACCCTTTTAGACCATGCACTTAGATTGTTAAAATAGGGCCCATAGTGTTCCAGTAATATGGGCTTGTTTTGCTTTGTTTTAAATTTTGTGATATGTGTAACAATTATTTTTTGTGTGTTCCATTAGGGAAAAACTAAATTAGTAACAGTAAGTATTTAGTATTTCTAATAGTAATTTTTGGGTGAACTATTCCTGTATACAGTAAGTATATGTGTTATCGGGTATTTTATAAGCCTGAAGGAGGCAAAATTTTATTCTTATCAAAAACAAGTATTTCAGAGAGCTGTGTAAATATGTCTGTAAATAACATCTAAGCGTTCAGTAAAACGCTTAAAGTCAAGTAAGACTTGAATTATATTTATATTTTGACATAAAAGTGCATATAAAGTTTCATTCAGTCTGATTACACTGCTTTAATATTAACTAATAAATTTAATGTGATGTCAGTCATACATATGAAACAAGAATGAGATTTATATACTAGTACTAATAACTGAATCTGTTATTGTGTATGGAATACACAATAACTAGGTTTATATTTAACCGTCAATATTGCTTGTTTCACAGTTAGCCATATTACATTCAATTAAATTCATGTTTTCACAATTTAAAGATTTATATTGATTCTATGGAATTTTGAATATTTGATTATAAATAAAATGGATGCAAATACTTAATAATAAACTATGTCATGTTTAATAATTTTTATCTTTTGTTCTTTCTTTCGATTGAACAGTGTGTTCTTTAATTGACTTGAATATAAATAGACTTTTGAAATAATAATAATAATAATAATAATAAATAAACATAGGATTATCTGAAAGACATTGAATTTTGTATTATTAATTAAATACATAAACACCTAATATGTAGGCCTATTATTTTTATGTCAAATTATAATATTAAGTTAAATCAACAGCAAAATCTTGAAAATTATAACCTACATGCACTTTGTCTTACCTTCTGATGCAGTGGCAGAAATAAGCACAAGAATAATTATTGAGAACATCATTTTAGTGATGCTGTGAGGCATAAAAATAAAACTGCACAGGTCTAAAGTACAGATGAGCTCCCAGCACAGACACACAACATATCCTGAGAAGCAGGATGTGAACGTGTGGCAGAAGGGGTGGCGTCTGTCATACGATTGGATGAATAATTGCTCAATTGTTTCAGAATTGTTTGCACTTGTACAGTATAAACCTGCCATGACGTCCTAAAAATACTGCCACAGCTTCATACTGCAGATGTCAAATATAATATTATATCTGCAAACAGTGGTGTTATTTGCAAAAGGTACAAAAAAGATTGTGTGCATCACAGAATTTTCCGGGATAGGCCTACTAGTGACTGCACTTTTTACTGTAGTGAAATCACGTCAATGTTATTTGTATAGCACTTTTCACAATATACATTGTTTCAAGGCAGCTTTACAGAAATGTATGGTATAATGTTTAATACTTGCATGCCTAGCTGGTATGGGCAATAGTTTACATATGGTGATATGAAAGCATTATAAACAATCAAAAAGTTTAGATTTGCTATAGCCTATATCGCTTTGTGTGAGTGTATGTAGGCGGATACAGATGGATAGGGCCTACTGTATAGTAGTATCAAGTTGGAATTAGTAATATTGTTCTGTGATATAGAAATCTGGTTTAAAAGGTATTAATCTGTAGTAGTTTTACAGTTTATTACAGTTGATTGTGTCTGCATAGGTCTATAATCTACACTTAAACTACGCTTAATGCATGTTAACACATGCATTAACGGCATGTTAATGGCAGTGGCTCAGTGGTTCATGTAGGTTAGCTACAAACCGGTTCAATCCCCGGTTCCACCTGACCAAGTGTCAAGGTGTCCATGAGCAAGACACCTAACCCCAGCTCCTCCCAACGAACTGGATGGTGCCTTGCATGGCTGACACCGCCGTCGGTGTATGAATGAGTGAATGAATGAGTGAATGCGAGGCAATATGTAAAGCGCTTTGGTGGCCATGGGTCTGTTGAAAGCGCTATATAAATGCAGTCCATTTACCATTTACCATGCCATCAGTGTGCTTAAACATGCTAGCAACATACTTTAACAATGCAACCACTGTGCTAAACATGACAACAATGTGCTAAAACATGTTAGGAACATGCTAGCAATGTGTTAACAACCTGCTAAAACATGCTATCAGCATGCTAAAACATGTTGGGAACATGTTAGAAACATGATCACATGCTAGAAATATGTTAGCAATGTGGTAAACATGCTAGCAATAGGGAGGGGAGGAGGGGGTTATGTCACACACAGTTTCAGTCAATCTCATGTCAATCTTGAGTACCTATAGAGTAGTATTGCATCCTTCATATCTCCGAAAAGTCTTTAGTTTTATCATATTTATAAAAGAAAGATGCGCTGTACCGAGTCTTTCTGGAAAAAAAACAGAGCGGCTGGAGGCGTATCGTGTGGGCGGAGCTAAAGAGTCACGATTGCACGCTGCTATTGTTGAGAGCGTCTGAAAGCTGTGACATAGGCTACTTAGAAAATATGGGAAAAAAACGTTGTCCTAAATAAATTATGGCTATCAATCAGATTCAGCCATACATATATGATCCAGAATCAGATCCAGAGGCTGAAATTGAAGAGGAGCAGCAGCAACAACGTCTACAGCAGGACGTCTCTATGTGGTAACGTTATCTACTGTAACTGTATATTATATTTGCTAGTGGCTTGTGTAAATTAATTTCTACTTTCATTATGTCGTCGTAGTTTTTTTTTGCTCGCCCATTTT
Organism: Paracanthobrama guichenoti; assembly: GCA_018749465.1. Lineage (NCBI taxonomy): Eukaryota > Metazoa > Chordata > Actinopteri > Cypriniformes > Gobionidae > Paracanthobrama > Paracanthobrama guichenoti. The sequence continues at coordinate 1,120,352 of CM031953.1, forward strand.
AAAATCACCAAGACAAATTCCTTGTGTGTGCAAGCATTCTGAAAAGGTATACGTGGGAATTGCACATTGCATGCTCCATTGATAAATTAACTATACGTGATCCTGTTATTTACTTGATGTGCACTTACGCGTCAACAACACACAGACATTTGAAGCAGTTTTACTCACCGCCTGCGGTTACAACGCTTGACCGTGAACTTTTATCGCTTTCAGCATTAGACGATCAGCAAATCTGGAGTTGAACTGGGCCTTGTTTATAAAACAATCATCGCCGAAATGTAGGGAACAAACTGAACAGGGTTGTCTAAACACACTTCTTTGGTGACACTGTTGATTTCGTTAAGTCATGTGACCTGTGCAGCGCAGTCAACGACTTTCCTAAAGCCGAGCAAAGCGTGTTGTTGAAAGTGCTGCTTTCGCTCTCTCGCTCTGGTCGAAGTGTGCGCGTGCGCCCTTCCGGGAGAAGTGCCTGTACAAGGAATATACAAAACGGTCCTCAATGAATCATGCATTTAGTTAATTTGGAAGTATTACTTATAATGTCCAGTAGATAGCAGCTTACCCTCACTCAAGTTCATTGCAAGTATTGCATCAGCGGTAGCTCCAGTCGCGTTAAGAAAGATTGCTGGAAGCTTCGTTCAGGTGTGGACTGTTAGCGCTTTCTTCCTGATGCATTTAGCCAGTTCTGTTGATTCCTGTTGATTGGGGATTGAAGTGGTTTAATAAACCTTCTTGGTGGTCTAATGAGGTCAAATGGACTCTAAAAGGCCTTAATACGCTCTAATTTTACTTGTTTTCCTGCTTTTCTATCGGTCTATCTGACAATAAAACCTTCAGGCCAGGCTTCGTCAAGCCATCATCAAAGTTGGTCAAACTTTATCTATTTGTTTAAGTTATGTATTTAGTCATGTAGTGTTCATCTGCATTATATCTTAAATTAAGTTAGTTGATTTTAATTCCACAGGTGTAGCATAGATTCTGTTTTAAAGTAATTTATTATAGTCTAAATGTGTGGTGTTTATTTTCACAGTCACCACAAGGTGGAGTTCTTTCAGCTGAAACAAAAAAGCTTGTGTTCTAGACTGAACTCCCTCTTCACCCTGATTAACCTTATTTATGAGCGCTCGAAAAAAGTGTCAGTGTTGAGGCAACGAAAATGTGCAATAAATGATTACTGCTAAGAGGGCTTTGAGCTGATTTTATTTGAGATAATGTTTACCTGAATACGACTTCCTGTACCTGTATAATTGAGGGGAAAGTGGAGTATAATGTATATATATATATATATATATATATATATATATATATATTTTTTATATATATATATATATATATATATTTTTTTTTTTGTCTTGGTAAAAATCTATGACCGTTCTTTAAAAGATATGTTTGTCTTTGCCAGCACTCACTTTTGGCCTTTACAAGTTTATGGGCCCTATCGTACACCTGACGCAATGCGACGCAAGTGTTTTTTTTTTTTTGTTGTTGTTTTGTTTTTTTTCTAGTTTCAGCCTGACGCAGTTATAATTTTTACGTCCAGCGCCACGCTGTTTAAATAGCAAATGCACTCGTGCCCATTTGTGTGTCCATGGGTGTGCTGGTCTGAAAACTAGGTGTTCAGGCACATTGTTGGCACGTTGCTATTTTGAGGCAACAGAAAACGACTGGTGTGCCGACTGTTTTTTTTTTTCATTGTTAAACTAGCAAAAGTGGATTACCTGCGCCATGCGCTTCAGACCATGTGCTCAGATCGTTAAAATAGGGCCGTCAGTGTTGATCGGTGATCGTTTTCTGAAGCCAACATCTATTTCGAACTTCATTTTACCCCTAAGCGAAGAATGAAAAAGATCAGTTAAAAGATCATGAAAAGTGATCCTTAATCACTCACATTAAGGATGGATGTTGTTTGCATCTGCTTTTTACAGTTTAAAATTGCTTACACACCAAGGGCCAGATTTACTAACAGCTTGGCCAGCACAAACCCTCTTCTGGTGATTTAAAAACTACTGTCAGGATTTACTAAAGACATGCTTTAAAAATGTATGCTGAAAAGGCGTGGACAGGGTTAGTTTTATGGCTGACCTTATTGTATATGCATTTGTAATAATACAAAATAATAATTTGTTTCATTTATTAGCGCTTTTCTAGGCACTCAAAGCGCTTTACATATAGAAGGGGGAATCTCCTCAACCAGGATGATGCGACGGCAGCCATATTGTGCCAGAACGCCCACCACACACCGGCTGATTGGTGGAGAGGAGACAGAGTGATGAAGCCAATCAGTATATGGGGATTATTAGGAGGCCATGATGGACAGAGGCCAATGGGCAAATTGGGCCAGGATGCTGGGGTTACACCCCTGCTCTTTATCAAAGGACATCCTGGAATTTTTAATGACCACAGAGAGTCAGGACCTCGGTTTAACGTCTAATCCGAAGGACGGTGCTTGTTACAGTACAGTGCCCCCATCACTATACTGGGGCGTTAGGACCCACCAGACCACGGAGTGAGCGCCTCCTGCTGGCCTCACTAACACCTCTACCAGCAGCAACCTGGTTTTCCCAAGAGGTCTCCCATCCAGGCAGACCAGGCTCAGCCCTGCTTAGTTTCAGAGAGAAACCAGTCTTGGGCTACAGGGTGATATGGCTGCTGGCTATTTGTAGGAGTTTCCCTTTCAGGTGCAAAATTTATGAGAGGAGAGTATTTAAATGAATCATGCAAGGTGATTTACTAAGGTTTATGCTCATCAATTTACTGGTGATTTAATTTACATTTCCATATTTTAAACTAGATGCTGTTTTGCACTGCATGTGGTAGATTAAGTTGGTCATTATGGAAATTATCTGGCTGCGTCTGTGTTATTTAATTTGTGTAACTTCCACTTCAACTTTTTTGGAATTGCACTGTCATGCTAATTTGCCTCGTTTAGTAAATCTGGCCCTAAAACTGTTACTTGAGGCCCACTCAGTGAAACCATTCACTCATGTACCTAACCTTCAGACCAAATCTGCAAAACTGCAAACACATTATATTTTTTTACACCCAGTTTGCAATTGTAAAACAAACTAAACAGAGTTCCCTACATTAGACACCTCATTCAAAACTAACAGCTCTTTTGTTTCATTTGAGAAACACTGCAGTTCAAATACCAAATTCTTTTGCAATAACCTATCCAATGCTTTCTGTTTATTTAGTAAATATATACTGAATATACAGCACATACAAGTTGTCACCTTTATTTCTATGGCTCTTTATACAAAAGTTTCAAAGCATCTTCACAGTAGTAACAAATTCAAATTCTGCTGTAAAGTTTATCAATTACAACAATTGTGCATGCATACTGTACTATACATTGTATTTATTCACATACATGTACATGCAAATGTTATGCTTCTGTACACACCACTGCACACTGAACAAGCAGCGTTTTACTTTTTTTTCACATATGTGTGTAGTTTGGTTTGAATGTGACTAAACATTTGATGGTTTGTGTGAAGTTACTACATTTTTAAAAGAGTTACAATAGTTTTCAATGAAGTATTTGCTTTTGCAGGAAATGTGTGGTGTTTTGCATGTTGTGTGTGTGTGTGTTTTGTGGCTTTGTGTGTAGAGTTTAGAGAAATTAAGAAATTGTAAAAACTGCAAATGAGCCCCAGTCCATCCATCTTTTTAAATGCCTGTTGCACAATACTTCAAAGTTGTCAGACATTAGCCCCTTTCACACATACAGTCTTTACTGGTAAATTACCGGTAACAGATCATGGGCCAGATTTACTAAACAGGGCAAATTAGCGTGAGAGCGCAATCCCATAAAAGGCAGTAGAAAGTTTTGCGTGTGATCTACTGACTGAACACAGATGCAGCCGGATCATTTATTCTCCCATAAATTTTGTGTCTGAAGGGAAACATGCATATGCAATAAGGTCAGCCGCAAAAATAACCCTGTCCGTGCTTTTTCAACGCTATTTTTTCCCCCCGTGTTTTTAGCAAATCCTGATAGTATTTTTTTAACATCAAAAGAGGGTTTGTGCTGGTGCAAGCTGTTAGTAAATCAGGACCTTTTCAAAAATACCGGTAAATCAGTTCCGGCAATTTACCAGTAAGGGAAGTTGTAACATTACCGGTAATGTGCTCTGTGTGAATGTGGAATGAAGATTACCAGTATATTCACGTATGAGATCAAAACGCGCTGATGTAAGAAGTCTGCTTTGGGCCAATCATAAAGACTTATGAAGATGACGTGAATACTCTGTGCTGTTTACAGTAAGGGTTTTATGATCATCTTTGACCATTGCACCACGTCTTGCAACTTTTTCAACATGTCACTCTCGAGACCGAGCCTTCTTTTCCATTCATCAGCGCTATTACGCAAGTTTGATCATCTGTTATGCCTGTCACTCAGACGTCAAAAAGGTGTTGTTAAATTGAACAGATAGTGAAGCTAAAGCACTTCTCCTCATGAGGGCGGATGAAGACAACAGTGCATCACTTCCGATGACTGACAGCACAGAATTGACCGGTATTTTGATGTTGATGTGTGAATGGTCTCTTACTGGTAAAAAGCCAGAATGCTGTTGTTTGTGTGAACAGCATATTTGTGTATTTACTGGTAAAGTCATTCTGGTACATTTACGGTAATTTACCGGTATTGCTGTGTGAAAGGGGCTACTTATTTAAAGCCTGCTACTCTGCCTGCTTCTCCTTCATATTTATCCATCATGCAAACAAGCTCTTGTGACCAGAAAAAATATTTCCCACACAAAGGTTGGTGACCTCAGAACACTTGATGATAATGGATTACTTGAAATTGCAAAAAAAAAGTGCTTGGAATTGTCATTCTGTGTTTATTGCATAAAAGAGCATAGCATGCATAACAAGTTATGCTGAAGAAAGAAAAACACAAGGGGTCAGTAAATGAAAATGTTCATTGTTGGGTCATTATTCTTTTAACATCTCAAAAGAAAAAGAAATATAAGAAAGAAGTATTGTTTTGTTTCATGGTTCCTCTAAAGATGTTGAGTCAGTTTCAATCCCCTGGCAAAATTCTTAGGATAACGACGTGACACTACAGCATGCATCCTGACAGGAACGCTAGAAGAAAACTCTTGTTTATGTACATGTTTGATCCCTTGTGCACTGGCTACGTGTCAGCATGACAGCAGATCTCTGAGCCTCTAAATGGATTAAATCTGGTTCACTCAGGCTCTGAATGAGCAGCTTCAGGCTCGGCTGCCCTCTTCACATGTGCTGCACCAGACTGGTCTGTGCTGGTCTGTGCTGGTCTAGCTGGTGAACGTGCACAGTCCCAAATCCTTCACTAGCAGTTATCCAGAAAGTCCATCTTGAGAACCTCAAAAAAGAACACTGGTAAAACATTTACTATAGTATAGCAAATTTCTCCGATTTTTATACTCTGCTGTTCAAAAGTTTTTGATCGGTAAGATTTTTAATGTTTTTAGAAGTCTTTTATGTTCACCAAGGCTGCATTATTTTATAAAAAATACAAAAAAAGGAAAAAATCCCAGTAATATTGTGAAAAATTATTAAAATGTAAAATAACTGTTTTCTATTTGAATATATTTCAAATGTAATTTATTCCTGTGATCAAAGCTGAATTTATCATCATTCCTCCAGTCTTCAGAGTCACATGATCCTTCAGAAATCATCCTCATATGATGATTTGCTGCTCAAGAAACATTTATGATTATTATCAATATTGAAAACAGTTGTCAAACATTTTTTCAGGATTCTTTGATGAATAGAAAGTTCAAAAGAACAGCATTTATTTTAAATATTATATTTTGTACCATTATAAATGTCTAAACTGTCATGTTTGATCAATTAAATGCATCCTTGCTGAAGTTATTTTACATTTTAATAATATTTCACAATATTAGTTTTTTTTTTTTTTTTTTTAAATGCTAAGAGACTCAAACATTTTGAACGGCAGTATATATTGTTGCAAAACAATTTAATCCACCAAAATACAGTACTTTTTTTGGAAGGGACATCACAAATAGACTTTATGCCTTCAGACTGGTGTATTTACAACGTATACCAGCAGAGGCTAGCTGTCCATGCTAATCAGCTAATGCATATTATATACCAAATATGAAACAATTTTGCCTATTTGTGATTTACGATTGACTGGTTGATTGACTACTATGCAACTCTACACAACTACAATTCCTCTGAGGTCATCTTCATTGCAATTGATCACTGCTACACAAGATGGCGCCAGTGGTGATTGTTTGAAACCAGAGAGTTGTGTCATAAATGACATACTATATACACTATGCACTTATCTATGCAGTATGTACTGAATCATCTAGTGTGTGAATTTGATACGGTTATTTTGTCATCCAACATTGTAGTCAGCCCTTCTCCTTTTTAGAGCTGCGACAGTTATTGCATTAAGTGTCCAACATTCCACTTTTTTTCTGTTAATTATGTGCATCATCCGGGTATTTGAAGGGCAATTTTCAGTGTGTTATACTACAAACTGGCATAGAATAGTGCATAAGTACACAAACTGCGATGCACCTCATGAAGTGATATGAAACAGTAGAGCCAGTTTCAGTTACCCGGGTGTTTTCAGTTACCCTAATCAGATGTAATTATACAGAATCCATCTGCTTTCCGGACCCTGTGAGGGCTGACCCTCATCCCGTTTCTTCTCTATGCAGCCTTGGATGATCACAAAAGCCTCCCTCTCCTGTAGTCTCTGTCGAGCTTTATTGACCGAATCCACTTTGTGAAGCAGATTTGTGGTTAGTCAGGACATGCCTTCTCTCTTGTACTGAACTTGTAATAGGTCTCTATGACTCAGTTAGACTACACAAACTACTGTGACTACTGTGCTTACACACAGTTCAGGGAACAAGTAATATTTTTTTCCAGTATTAAAATACTTTCTTCTATCCCAGTTTATTGTGTCTACAATAAGTTGACCATGTGTAGGTTAATTGTACTATCAGGGCAAACACTTGTGGCACTCAAACATTGCTGTTTTTGTTTGGCCTATTCAGCAAAGCAAAAAGGACTCAACCAATGGTGTGAGTTTAGGGCGGGGCTGTTTGTCTGACAAGATGAAACTTGTTTAAAAACAGCCATTTTTTACACTATAGTGACAGAAAATACACAATAAACAAATCAGTTTGGGCCCTATTTTAACAACCTAAGCGCCCGCCGCATTGGTCTAAAAGGGTTGTCCCTATTCTCTTAATGAGTCATGGGTGTGGTTTGGGCGTAACGTGCAATAAACCAATCAGAGTCTCATCTCCCGTTCCCTTTATAAGCCAGTTGCGCTTGCACCATGGTGGATTCGCTGTTTACATGGAGGAATTTGCAAGCGGAAAAACTGAACGCTTCTCTAGCAGAGATGATCCAAGATGGCGCCGAGTATGGCGGCCGTGTTGTGAGCACCGAGCAAACTTTGCGGTTTTTCGTTTGTTTTACTTGTTTTTATGTTGTTCTACGTGTTGGATGTTGTTTGTAAAACTGTCTACGATAGACACACGCTTCTAAGCATAGGTTCCTACGTCGCGAAGCGCGAACTGGACTTTGAGTTCTTGAAGGCTGGTGCCCTGTTTACAGACACCGCATCAGAGCCCTTTGTCTGGGTCGCACGGGCGCGACGGAGGAAAAGTCGCCGGAAAAGAGGGAAGAGAGCCGGCGTCCTAGTAAGACTCAGACGTCGTCCCCGCCGACCTCCTCTCCCAACCATTCTGCTGGCTAACGTTCAGTCACTGGACAACAAACTCTGTGAACTGCGGGCACGCGTCTCATACCAACGAGAAACAACGGACTGCTGCATTATTTGCCTCACAGAAACCTGGATGTCTGCAGTGGTTCCAGACTCAGCCATCGAGCTCACGGGGTTCTCCGTGCACCGTTCGGACAGAACGAAAGAGCTCACGGGAAAAGCAGAGGTGGGGGTGTTTGTTTATTTGTCAACCACTCGTGGTGTGTGACGAAAGGAACCTACACTCCATTAAATCCTTCTGCTCCCTGATCTGGAATTTCACATGCTTCTGTGCCGACCATTCTGGCTACCGAGGAATTTACAGCGGTCATAATCACAGCTGTTTATATTCCTCCTCAAGCCAACACAGAACAGGCACTCAAGGAACTGTATGGGAATATAAGTGAGCAGGAAACCGTGTACCCAGAAGCAGCATTTGTTGTTACGGGGGACTTTAACAAAGCCAACTTCAGAACAATAGCCCCAAAATACTTTCAGCACATCACCATCAACACGCGTGGTGATCGTGTACTGGACCACTGTTACTCTCCTTTTCGGGACGCATACAAATCTCTCCCGCGCCCACCTTTCGGCAAATCAGACCACTCTTCCATCCTGCTCCTGCCTGCTTACAGGCAGAAACTGAAACGGGAAGCACCCGCCCTCAGGACAATCCAATGCTGGTCGGACCAATCAGACGCTACACTACAGGACTGTTTTGATCACGTGGACTGGGACATGTTCCGGGCAGCTTCTGATGACGACATAGAGGTGTACTCAGAGACTGTAACGTGTTTCATCAGGAAGTGTGTAGAAGACGTTGTGCCGACTAAAACAATCCGTATCTACCCCAACAAAAAAACGTGGATAAATAGCGATGTCCGAGCAGCCTTGTCAGCATGAACATCCGCTTTTAAATCCGGTAATGCTGATGATCGCAAACAAACCAGTTACGATCTCAGAAAATCCATCAAAGCCGCAAAAAGACAATATAAAAACAAAGTTGAAGATCAATTCAACACCAACGATGCAAGAAGTATGTGGCAGGGAATCAATAACATCACAGACTTTAAAGGAATTTTTATGCTCGTTTCGAGGCTCACAACACCGCCCACACAGAGCGCGCTCCCGCAGCTGCTGCAGGAGACGTGAGTGCACTCACCGTCTCCGTCGCGGATGTAACCCGATCCTTCCGACGGGTAAATATCCGGAAGGCTGCGGGTCCTGATGGCATCCCCGGCCGCGTGCTCCGAGCATGCGCATTACAACTAGCCGGTGTTTTCACAGACATTTTCAATCTCTCCCTCTGTCTGTCTGTGGTTCCCTCGTGCTTCAAAAAATCCACCATTGTGCCAATACCAAAGAAAAGCAAAACCACCTGCTTAAATGACTGGAGGCCCGTTGCTCTCACACCCATCTTCAGCAAGTGCTTTGAGAGACTCATCAGAGATCACATCTGCTCTGTGCTGCCTTCATCATTGGATCCGCTACAATTTGCATATCGTAGTAACCGTTCTACAGATGATGCTATTGCTTTCACCCTTCACACTGCTCTCTCCCACCTGGAAAACAAGAACACCTATGTGAGAATGCTGTTTGTGGACTACAGCTCAGCATTTAACACCATAGTGCCCACTACACTTGTTGCGAAGCTCCAGACTCTGGGACTAAACAGATCTCTGTGCAGCTGGATCCTGGACTTCCTGACAGGCAGAAGTCAGGTGGTCAGAATGGGCAACAACACATCATCCCCTCTGACCCTCAACACTGGTGCTCCTCAGGGCTGTGTCCTCAGCCCACTCCTGTACTCCCTGTACACACATGACTGTACAGCCACACACAGCTCCAACGTCATTGTCAAATTCGCCCGATGACACAACGGTGATAGGCCTGATCACCGACAACGATGAGACGGCCTACAGAGAGGAGGTGAGCACTCTGACTAAATGGTGTCAGGAGAACCACCTCTCACTCAACACCGACAAGACCAAGGAGCTGGTGGTGGATTTCAGGAGACAGAGCAGAAAACACAAACCCATCACCATCGACAAGACACCAGTGGAGCGGGTTAACAGCTTTAAGTTCCTCGGTGTCAACATCAGTGAGGATCTCACCTGGTCCACACACACCGACGCAGTGCTGAAGAAGGCACATCAACGCCTCTCTTCTTCCTGAGGCGGCTGAGGAAGTTTGGAATGAGCCCCAGCATCCTCAGATCCTTCTACACGTGCACCATAGAGAGCATCCTGACGGGCTGCATCACGGCCTGGTTCGAAAACAGCACTGCTGGCAACCGCAAAGCTCTGAAGAGGGTCGTGCGAACTGCCAGCCACATTGTTGGAGGTGAGCTTCCCTCCTCCAGGACATCTACACCAGGCGGTGTGCAAGGAAGGCCCGGAGGATCATCAGTGACTCCAGCCACCCGTCCCACAGACTGCTCTCTCTGCTGCCCTCAGGAAGACGTCTCCGCAGCATCCGATCCCGCACTAGCCGACTTAGGGATAGCTTTTTCCCTCAGGCTATCAGACTATTGAATGCTCAAAACTAATACTCTCTACAGCATACTCCCACAATATGGCATGCCACACACACGCACTCAACTATAACAGTCAACACTGGACTATATACACACACTTCATTTATCACCGCACTATCTACCGGTTACCACTGGATACATCCGATGCACACTCATGACATTCTGTATCCAGTTCACATAAAATCATCATCATTTATACGTCAATAATGTAGAACGTGTACATTCTGTGTATAGTGTTTCTTGTGTATAGTGCTTAATGTGTATATTCTGTGTACAGTGCTTAATGCGTATAGTGCTTAATGTGTATATTCTGTGTATTGTGTTTGTGTATAGGGTCTAATGTGTATATATCTGTGTATAGTGTCTAATGTGCATAGTGTCTAATGTGTATATTCTGTGTATAGTGCTTAATGTGTATAGTGCTTAGTGTTTAATGTGTATAGTGCTTAATGTGTATAGTGCTTAGTGTTTAATGTGTATAGTGTTTAATGTGTATAGTGTTTAATGTGTATAGTGTTTAACGTGGTGCTAACTGTATGCATGTACTTTCAGAGTATAATGTGTAATGTAGTACTGACTGTAAGTATGTCCAATAGTACACTGTGTTGTACTAACTATATGTATGTGCACATTGCACTTTTTTCTGTTTTTACCTGCTTAAGGTTGTATGGTTATGTTAACTGTTACTGCAATTGTCTGGAGCACGCTCCCAAGAATTTCACTCTCCAAGGCACATGTGCTTTGGTGATGTGACAATAAACTGACTACTACTACTAGCAAGGAAACGGATCTGCTCGTCCAATGACACCTGCTTGCTCATTATTACTGCAAATAGGTAGGCTAGTACTGATAAAGTCAATGACTATTCATTAGGACATTATGTACACAATAATAATCTTTTACATTTTAATCCTTTAATTTTTCATATTTAAAAATGTGTGTGAGCTGCTGCACACTGTCCCTGTGTGAGTAATAAGCAGAGTGTACACGTGTTGTGCACCCACCTATAGGTGCCTATTTCTAACGCGCTCTTTAAGGAAAACTGCAGCTCATTAATAAGCAATAAAAAAGAGAACATTCAAGAAAGTTTAAATATTTCGAAAAAAAAAGTTAAGATAAAAATCAAACAAAATTAAAATGATAAATAATTATTGGAATATTTCACTCAAAAAAGACTATAACTCCAATATTACCCTCAGTTTTAGGGTGAACACCCATTTGACATCAGGGGCCCTATCATACACCCGGTGCAATGGGGCGCCAGGCACCACGCAAGTGGTTTTTGTTCGTGTCAGCTCAACACAGTTATCCTTTTCATGTCCAGAGCCACGTTGTTTGAATAGCAAATTAATTTGCAGCAATTTGTGCGCCCATGGGCATGCTGGTCTGAAAACGAGGTGTGTTCAGGCGCATTGTTGGAGCGTTTCTATTTTGAGGCAACTGAAAACGACCGCGCCATTGACTTTAGAGCAGGTTTTTGTTGGTCAATGGCACAGTCGTTTTCAGTTCCTCAAAATAGCAACGCTCCAACAATGCGCCTGAACACACCTCGTTTTCAGACCAGCAAGCCCGTGGGCAGTATTTGTTTTGTTATTTAATTGTAAATGCATTGTTAAAGTGCAATTTTCTCCTCTTTGTGCTGTACGCTACTTCACTGCTAGTTCTTTGTTCCTTCCAAAGTTTAGTTGCACAAAGCACTTACCAGACTGTGTTCATGACCCTTTTGTTTGTCAGTATTGATTATAAGACAACATCTGGAAAAGTTGTTTGTGCTCATTGGCTAGAATACATGCTGTCTAGATGTATGACATTGATAAACCAAAGGCTCTGAGCAGCAGCTTGTTCGTTTAGTCCATGTTGATCCAGGCCTTCATGACGCAGAGACCACGTCATCTGAGCAAGGCTAGGCTGAGGGTCTACGTAAAAAGAGTCAAACACTTGATAAAATGCTACGTGCAACATTACATGGAAAGAGACTTGAAGTGGTTATGTTGACTTACAGACAATCTTAGCCCAAATAATATTTTGCCTACTCATTTAAAAAAATATATTATTAACATATTATTTTAATTCAAATGTTTAAAACATGGCAATCATGATGGACATTTTTAAATATCTGAATGAATTGTTTCACTTAATGGTTTCACTTACTGGGCCTTAAGTACCAGTTTTAGTGTCTAAGCAATTAAAAAAAAAAAACTGTAATACTCACATGCATTCAAAGTGTAAAATATAATATTATTTGCTTGATTTCAAGACATTTGTCAGGTTTTGTCCTTAACTCTTTCCCCACCAGTGTTTTTTTAAAAGTTGCCAGCCACCACCAGGGTTTTTGATCATTTTCACAAAAATGTAATGGCCCATAGAATATTTGGTTGTGAGCATGCCATATATATATATATATATATATATATATATATATATATATATATATATATATATATATATATATATATATATATATATATATATATATATATATATATATAGGCCCTCTGCTTTAATAAATAAAATTGAAAAAGTTTTATCCTAGCTTCATGCATTCCTTTTTTATTAACACTTAAATATGGGATGATCATGATCGTGATGATCAAACACAGATGGAGTCGATCGAGTCCATCAACACCCTTAATGCTTGCACAGTCCTGTAGCTCGCCCTGGGTCCACATTTCATTCAGTAACATTAGGCAGTTTTGATTTATATGATGTTTAATGTTGATGATCATGTTATTTTACATATGCATTTGCTTAAGATCGCTTGTTTTCTGCATCTTCTTCACCTGTGTTTTGATCAGGAGATTCTGTACTCATTCAGAAGATGCGTAATAGCAGCCTCTTTGCATACTGAACACATACAGATGTAACAGATGTTTTATTAATGCTACCTGGCAATGCTGCTGCTCATTGCTCTTCTACAGCTGTGGGTCATTATCAAAACTTCTCAGCTTCATTCTTTCATTTTTAGTTGTAAACATTCTTGTTGCATTTGGTGAGTATATGGCCTGTTTGTTCTAGAATGATGTCTCTGGCTGAGACGCAAATGCGTCTGTATAATCCCCTGGCCTACTTCTCATGGGGCTGGACGTCTATGGTCATGTGATTATCAAGATGTGACGTGCCTCCTCTGTCTAAGTGCTTTGTCCCTGAGCCAAATGTGAAATACACATTTAGGCTATAAACACTCTCTTGAAAACAAACAGCCATTTTAACTCCATTTAATCTGTTCTGTGGAGGGCAAGGTATCACTGGAACATGTCAGCAGCACTGACCGCTGGTCATTTGTAATTTGTTTTTCCCTTTCCCTGGAGATGTCTGTTGACGTCAGCGATAAAACTTGACCTCACTTCCTGTCTTGAGTGAGTGATAGCCTTTGGCCTAAGGCCCATTTATCAAACCAGTTTTCACTGACAGCACCTTTAAACCACAACAAGTGTATTTAGGCTTTCTCTCAGATATTGCATACATTTATAGTAGCTTAAAACCTGTGTAAATGTGCACAAGCAATGCTTTTCATCTGGAGTACAACATGTTAAGGAGCATGTGCAGTTTTATGAACCTACATGTGAGCCAAGCCTGTTTTTTTGGAGGATTATCCTGTTAATGTTTATTGCAACATTGAGCAAACACGCAGCAGTTATCTGAGACCTTTACATGGTAATTAACATGTTTTATAGGCTGGGGTATGTAAGTTGTTTGATGTTTATATGTTCAAAATTAAAGTCTGAAACATGGAATTTTACTGTACAGAATATTTTACAGTATTGTAAACTCACTTAAAGCACTACACACGTTTCTGATGTAAGATAACTCTTTATTTATCAGTTTAAATATGTACTGATAACACATTAAAATGTATCCCATATCTTATTTTGCCAATAGTCTAAAGTCTGTGTTTGGATCATTCCTAAATATAAATCAGGCATCCAAATCTTGAAAGATGATGTTCTCTAATTATATTGAATACATTACGTATTTTAGGACGCATTATTATTCTTTTATTTTATTTATATATACAGTGTATATATTTGTTTGAACATTAGAACAAAAAAATAAAATAAACGAATAATAATGAAATTAAAATAACATTTCAGGACATCAATATATCTAGAACAATATCTAGACAATAACAACACTAGACAATAATAAAAAAAAAAAAAAACTATAACACAGTTCACAGCCTTTCATTGTAAATTTAACTTTGCTACTTCACCAGAGTTATTATATACTGCATTATATACAGGACGTGTCCAATACAAAAGAGGTGGGTATAGTTCAATCATCCTATACTGTCTGATCCACTTGGTTACCGTAGTGCAAAAGGAGTCTACATTTTAATTTCCCTTTTAACTGCATTGTCAGTTTTTCCAAGGCAAGGTTGCTGGTCATTTCTTTAATGCAGTGGCTATTTACAGCAACTATATTCTATTTACACTCAGTGAAAATAACATTTTCTTAGTGATAGATGATATTTACACTAAGTGCAAATAGCTGTAGATGCCATTTACTAAGTGTAAATAGTGATATATTCTATTTACACCATGTAAAAGTAGCAGTTCTTTGCATTATAAATAGTAATTACATCTAATTTATACACTCACCTAAAGGATTATTAGGAACACCATACTAATACTGTGTTTGACCCCCTTTCGCCTTCAGAACTGCCTTAATTCTACGTGGCATTGATTCAACAAGGTGCTGAAAGCATTCTTTAGAAATGTTGGCCCATATTGATAGGATAGCATCTTGCAGTTGATGGAGATTTGTGGGATGCACATCCAGCGCACAAAGCTCCCGTTCCACCACATCCCAAAGATGCTCTATTGGGTTGAGATCTGGTGACTGTGGGGGCCATTAAACGATGCCCAATTGGCACTAAGGGGCCTAAAGTGTGCCAAGAAAACATCCCCCACACCATTACACCACCACCACCAGCCTGCACAGTGGTGACAAGGCATGATGGATCCATGTTCTCATTCTGTTTACACCAAATTCTGACTCTACCATCTGAATGTCTCAACAGAAATCGAGACTCATCAGACCAGGCAACATTTTTCCAGTCTTCAACTGTCCAATTTTGGTGAGCTTGTGCAAATTGTAGCCTTTTTTTCCTAGTTGTCGTGGAGATGAGTGGTACCCGGTGGGGTCTTCTGCTGTTGTAGCCCATCCACCTCAAGGTTCTGCGTGTTGTGGCTTCACAAATGCTTTGCTGCCTACCTCGGTTGTAACGAGTGGTTATTTCAGTCAAAGTTGCTCTTCTATCAGCTTGAATCAGTCGGCCCATTCTCCTCTGACCTCTAGCATCAACAAGGCATTTTCGCCCACAGGACTGCCGCATACTGGATGTTTTTCCCTTTTCACACCATTCTTTGTAAACCCTAGAAATGGTTGTGCGTGAAAATCCCAGTAACTGAGCAGATTGTGAAATACTCAGACCGGCCCGTCTGGCACCAACAACCATGCCACGCTCAAAATTGCTTAAATCACCTTTCTTTCCCATTCTGACATTCAGTTTGGAGTTCAGGAGATTGTCTTGACCAGGACCACACCCCTAAATGCATTGAAGCAACTGCCATGTGATTGGTTGATTAGATCATTGCATTAATGAGATATTGAACAGGTGTTCCTAATAATCCTTTAGGTGAGTGTACTTTATTTTGACAGATACATCAGATGCATACTATTTGCACGTCAGTATTGTTGCACATTAACAGGATGCAATAATAACAGAGTGTAAATTATTATTTTTATTTAAATTATTAAATGGATGCCACCTTAAAGGTACAATAAAAGCGGGATCTTTCCGGCGTGATTGCACAATCCTTGGCTTTGATTTTGGAAACCCTATTCCTTGCCTAGGATCGTGCAGAGCCTCTGAAGTCATTCAAAGCTCATTGAAACTGCATTGATTTCTTCAACAGTTTGGTTGCCATAAAAATCTATTACGTGGAGAAAAATCCTGGAATGTTTTCCTCAAAAAAACTTAATTTCTTTTCGACTGAAGAAGGAAAGACATGAACATCTTGGATGAGATGGGGGTGAGTAAATGATCAGGAAATTTTCATTTTGAAGTGAACTAATCCTTTAAGTTTTGGTTCTGTTGCAAAGTCCTGTTTTTATTTATTTATTTGTTTGAAAGATATTTTTCGTTGCTGATTTTTGTCTATGTAACATTTTTTGTTATCAGTATCTAAAAAAATGTTCACTGAAAGGACAGACAACAAGAACCACATGACTGTGTCCAACTGATGTTGATCAATCTGGAATGTTCAGCCCTGCCTGGAAAATCTTTGAACTTTTAATCCACACAACAATAACCTCGCCTGGATGCAGGAAACTCCTCCATGTCTGTTGTGCGCTCCCCTCCTCTCAGACATGTACTGATTTGTGCAAACAATCGCCAGACGCTGCGACCACAGGGGAGCCCCACCTGGAAACAGGCGCTTCTGCAACCAGTCTGATTCCACCAGCAGTTTTTCACCTCCACAGATGTATGCTTTTACACATGGAAATTTTATGATATAGTGCAAATATTTCCAATGACTTTGAAAACAATGGGCACATGTGGAAAAAGCTCTATTCTAACAGCTGTGGCATCTCTTTTGCATTTCCCCCACTTGGTTTTAACCCTCAAACCTATTTTTTAAAATGCAACATGTAACTCATAAATGATACTTCTAATAATTTGGCTTGTTGAGAAGAGATTTGTTATGAATTTTCTAAGCAGTCAAACTTCGGACCCTTGGGGGAAGGGCTGTTTTGGAACTGACATAAATCACCTAGCAACCACCCAGAAGACCCTAACAACCACATTGCAATGTGCTTAAAAACACTCCAAACCCATTAGCATCCGGTAGCACTCTGTGTTTAAATTATTTGAATTTTATACAAAATTTTATCAAATTTTAAGGAAGCATTATGGCAGAATTATTCTGTAAAAAGTAAAAGATTTCATCTCAGTCAGTTTACTGGCTCTAAACAAATGTACCAAACAAATGTAAACAAAACCTCTCCTCAGAGATGTAAATAGCTGCACACAAGTCTGGCCTTGATCTAGGGACATCTCTGTCACTGCGTAAATACAAATATACACACCCACACTCATAATTGATCCGATGTTGCATTCACTTAAGCACACTGTGTACAGTGCAACAGTGTTCACATACCTTGAATATTTTTTCTAGAACTCATGCAATCAGGTGCCAGGGCAGCTGACTGGCTGTGAGCGATAAATCCTCTGATTGGCTATGTACAGTTGCTCTGGCACTGTGATTGGCTGAGACACTGAGCTCTGCTTATGGTCTGTACTGTTTGCCCGGCGATGCTGGGAAGCTCAGGAGTATTCCGGAATGCCGAGTACTCTGTGGCTCCTACCACACCATGTTAATTTAAACATGTTCCTGGACTCTGTTCTTAGAACAGATAGAAGAAAAACAAAAACAGGAATTGCTGTATAGTAAATGATGTAGCAGTCTGCACCAGCTCAGCTTATTCTGCAGTGTGTTACTCAAACCATGTGTCCTGTCTATTGCACTAACTGCAGGAGAGGAGGAAGGGTGTCAGATTTAAAGGACTATTCTAGATTCTGTATAGGGGCGGTTTAAAGGGTACATAACACGCACATTTTCTGCCAATCTCATGTTAATCTTGATTACCTGTAGAACAGTATTGCATCCTTCATATCTCCAAAGATTCTTTAATTTTATCATATTTATAAAAGATAGATATGCTGTACCAATTCTTTCCGAAAACCTGGCGGAGCTAAAGAGTCAAGAGCACAGCACACACATACACACACACACACACACACACAATATTATTTCACATTACATGTATATCATATAACTTTCGATTCACTATACGTTTGTGTTGTTTAGATTAGAAACTCACTGATGGGCACGCTCTTGCTCTCGCTCTGGTTGATGTGCGCACACGCTCATCCGGGAGAAGTGCCCATACAATGAATTCCGCCCTTTATGATGTCATACAGGGCCATACTCGGAAAAAGAACTGTCCGAACTGTAAGTCAGAATGCATGAAATAGCATTAGACCCCTCTTTAATGGACATAATCTGTGACATGCTGTCTATTTCCACAGAGAATAATTTCAACTCATCCCTCAGCTTGTAAAAAACAGGAAGATTACAGTTATTAACATTGCACTTTCAATGGAAGTCTATGGGGCATTACATTACAGCAATAGGCTATAAACATTAAAACACACTCTATTTTGTAAGACTAGTGTGATGGTATTATTCTAAAATTACAGTATAATTTCTCACCCCTGTCAAGGCCAATTGAAGACTGCAAATTTTGTATGAGAAAAGTAGAAAAAGGATTGTGTCCATCGGGAATTGACTGGATCATTGTCCCGTTGACTTTTGCTAATGCTGTGATCTCATGTGATTGACAGGTTGACACGTCATCAGAGAAGAGATGTTGCTGCAATGGGAAGGGGAAGTTATTTTGATTAATTAGTTATTGTGATTACGTGGGTACAAAATAAATAAATAATACTGATGAATAAAAATTATGTGCCCTGATAAAGTCAATTCAACATTCTGTGTATAATAATGTGTATTGAATATGGAACTCTGGAAATTATTTTTACATTCAGTTACATGAGATCATTTCCTGACAGAACATCTTAAAAGTTTTGATGGGGTCCATGAATCCTACAGAATATATTACCGTTAGCAACCAGCAGGTGGCGCTGAAAGACCAGTTTTCAGGCTGTTCCTGTGTCTGTTGTTTAGTCTGCTGTGCAGGGCAGATAGCCAGGGGTGGCTGAGGTAAATTCCTCTGCTGTTACATCAGGTCGCCAGCAGACTTTGACTCATCAAAGCAGTCTGAGATTTTCAGGGTCTCGTCTAGGAGCTTCTGCAGGAAACCGGCAGGCTTGGACGGCCAGACGGCTGACTACTGTCTAGATTCCCAGCATATGATGTATCTGGCTATCCCCAAATCTGATAAAACATTTCTGTTAGTAGAGGAGTTTTAGCAGGAGTCTATTTTTATTACAGGCACACAATAACTGGGGACAGACTTGGTATGTTAAGCAACTGTGCTTTCAGACTGTCTGATGGTCTGTGCCTGTTTTGGTCACAAGTGGTGCTGCATGCAAAGAAAGTTCACATATAGACCAGACTGACTGTGATATGGAGTTTTATCTTTTAAACTATTCAAGACATACATAAAAATGCAATGAATGCAAAGGCATACTTTAATACTTTGTATACTTTTAATTTCTTATTAATGTTGTTATTCTTAGGGGCATACAATCAGATGTCATACTCTCTTTTCGACTTTTGTCCTTTGAGTGCCATTTAGTTCTTCCATGTTGGAAAAGAGAAAGAGTGTTTTTGCTTAGTCATTGTTTCTCCTGAGACTCTATCTATGACTCAGCATTCCTTGTTTCCCATTAACGTATGCAGGGACTGCTTTGCATTTTCTACCTTGTGTTGAGAAAAAAAAACAGCACAAGGACAAATACACACTCTAAAACAACAACCACATTACCCCACTGTCTCCCCTCTCCCCTTATTTGAAAGTTAAAGCAAAGCGAGAACATGTTTTGATGCTGAACTTGTTTTGAAGGAGTTGCAGCTGAGCTGGGAAGTTGTTCCTGTTTTCAACACGCTTACAGAGGAACCCCCCTCCCACCCCAAAAACAAACATCCATCACAGCAGAAAGGAAGGTAGGGGGCTTGTGTAAAGGGGGAATACATTTGGAGAAACGCCAGAGATATTTTGTTGGTGAGATGTTTTTCTGTGCACTTGGAGGATTGCAGAATAGTTGCCTCATGTGGTGCTTTCCCCACAAAAACTCACAATCTGTCACCTGCTCACTGCTGCGTATTGCTCTAGTTGAGCCATACCAGAGACCACATGCCACAATAAACACAGCAGCTCAGATGTATGATTCTGTTTGCATTGTTCCCACAATACTGAGCAGGGCATAAACATGCCACACAAAAAAACATTTTACTGCCCCAATTAAATATTTCCTACTGAAACAGGATATTTAAAGACATACCTTAGTTTTATACGAATTGAGAGGATTGTGAAAAGTCAGCATTTCACGCCAGAATGGAGACCTGAATGCAAGAGTTGATCACATTGGTGGAGAAAGCAGAGCATCTTGCGTATATCACACACCTTTCAAGTTTGAGGTTGAAGAACATTTCAGCTTGTGCTACAATACCTGTGCTAATGTGTCTTTTTATGATGTCTACCTAAGTCAGCATTAGATTCAATTAAATATAGAGTGACCGGGACAAAGAAAAGGAAAATGTAGTTTCAAACATGCGGCAAGTTTCTTTGTATTCATATTGATTCATATGGTTTTGAAAAACCTTTGACACATTCAACAAAAGTTTGAATTTAATTGCTCTAGAAATGTTATGTGGTGTAAGCATTATTTGCAAAAGGGTTTTAAACTATTTTTAAAAAAAAATTTAAATAGATTTAGGTAAATCCTACGATGGCAGAGAGAGCTTAATGCGCTGCACCTGAAGAAAACAGAAATGCGCTGCAAATACTCACAACACAACCAAATACAGAAACGCACTGCAAATACTCACAACACAGCCAAATACAGAAACGCACTGCAAATACTCACAACACAACCAAATACAGAAACGCACTGCAAATACTCACAACAACCAAATACAGAAACACACTGCAAATACTCACAACACAACCAAATACAGAAACACACTGCAAATACTCACAACACAACCAAATACAGAAACGCACTGCAAATACTCACAACAACCAAATACAGAAACACACTGCAAATACTCACAACACAACCAAATACAGAAACACACTGCAAATACTCACAACACAACCAAATACAGAAACACACTGCAAATACTCACAACAACCAAATACAGAAACACACTGCAAATACTCACAACACAACCAAATACAGAAACACACTGCAAATACTCACAACACAACCAAATGCAGAAACGCGCTGCAAATACTCACAACAACCAAATACAGAAACACACTGCAAATACTCACAACACAACCAAATACAGAAACACACTGCAAATACTCACAACAACCAAATGCAGAAACACACTGCAAATACACCAAAACCAAATGCAGAAACACACTTTGTGTGTTGTTGTGGGACATGGCGTCCCAGTTTTCCAAAAAATCTTCAAATTTTGATTGGTCTGACCACAGAACAGTTTTCCACTTTGCCACAGTCCATTTTAAATGAGCCTTGGCCCAGAGAAAACGCCTGCGCTTCTGGATCATGTTTAGATATGGCTTCTTTTTTGACCTATAGAGTTTTAGCCGGCAACGGCGAATGCACGATGGATTGTGTTCACCGACAATGTTTTCTGGAAGTATTCCTGAGCCCATGTTGTGATTTCCATTACAGTAGCATTCCTGTATGTGATGCAGTGCCGTCTAAGGGCCCAAAGATCACGGGCATCCAGTATGGTTTTCCGGCCTTGACCCTTACGCACAGAGATTGTTCCAGATTCTCTGAATCTTTGGATGATATTATGCACTGTAGATGATGAGAACTTCAAACTCTTTGCGATTTTTCTCTGAGAAACTCCTGATATTGCTCCACTATTTTTGGCCACAGCATTGGGGGAATTGGTGATCCTCTGCCCATCTTGACTTCTGAGAGACACTACCACTCTGAGAGGCTCTTTTTATACCCAATCATGTTGCCAATTGACCTAATAAGTTGCAAATTGGTCCTCCAGCTGTTCCTTATATGTACATTTATCTTTTCCGGCCTCTTATTGCTACCTGTCCCAACTTTTTTGGAATGTGTAGCTCTCATGAAATCCAAAATGAGCCAATATTTGGCATGACATTTTAAAATGTCTCACTTTCAACATTTGATATGTTATCTATATTCTAATGTGAATAAAATATAAGTTTATGAGATTTGTAAATTATTGCATTCCTTTTTTATTCACAATTTGTACAGTGTTCCAACTTTTTTGGAATCGGGTTTGTATACCGCTAAGACGGCTCATAGAGCCTGGGTTGTAGCTGGTAGACCCAGACAGGGGCCAGACTTAGAGCACAAGAAACTTACCAATGCCAGATATAAATATGCAGTGCGCTTTGTTGGGAAGCATGAGCAAGCCTTAAGAGCTCATTCTATGGCTAAAAACTTGCTTGGTAATAATGTCATTGAGTTCTGGAAAGAGGTAAAAGCTACAAATAGGGCCAAAGCAGTATTGCTATGCCACATTGAAGGGGTATCTGGTGCAGACAATATAGCAGAGCGGTGGAGGCAGCACTACGCAGCTCTGTTTAATTGTATCAAAAGTGAGCCCTATTGTGTGGGCAAGTTAAATGAGGAAGTGATTCATTTTACTCCCAACGAGGCTTATCATGCTATAGAGCAACTAGCTGATAACAAAGCTAGTGGCAAGGATGACATCACTGCAGAACATCTTAAGTTAGCTAGCCCCAGAGTAGCACCTCTGCTGTCCATTTGCCTTACAGGGCTGATGACACATGGTATTCTGCCAGATACCATGCTGACAGTCACATTGGTGCCAATCATCAAGGACAAAGCAGGTAAAATAGGGAGTTTGGACAACTATAGACCCATCGCCTTAGCCAGCATTCTTTCGAAGGTGTTAGAAAAGATGCTCCTAGATAGACTGAGTGAGTTCATCTACACCACAGAAAATCAGTTTGGTTTTAAGTCTAAGCACAGTACAGATTTATGTATATATGCCTTAAAAGAAGCTGTTGAATCCTACAGAAGGCAGGGTTCTACAATCTTTTTAGGGTTTATTGATGCTTCCAAGGCATTTGACAGGGTGAATCACCATAAGCTTTTTGCTAAACTCTTTCTTAGGGGTGTGCCTGGATGCATCATACGTATCCTGGTTTACTGGTATGCCAAAAACAGTATGCAAGTTAAATGGGGAAATAGCCTATCATTACCCTTTAGTGTAGGCAATGGAGTACGGCAGGGGGGGCTTCTGTCTCAGCCTTGTTTAACCTATACATGGACAACCTGTCAAAACAGTTAGGGAAGTGTAAGACAGGTTGTCTGATTGGGAATGCTCTGTTAAACCATCTGATGTATGCAGACGATATGACTATTATGTCCCCCAGCACTGTTGGGTTCCAGCAGCTGTTGGATATATGCTCTGAGTATGGGGTTGAGTTTGATGTACAGTACAATGCAAACAAGAGTGTTGTATTGATATGTAGGACCAAGGAGGATCAGAAGCTGCACTTTCCAATGTTTTACCTGTCAGGGCAATCACTCTGTGTATCTAACTGTACAGAAATACCTTGGGTACATCATCAATGACAAGATGGAAGATGATGCTGATATGTATAGGCAGAGACGAATGTTGTATGTCCAAGCAAACATGCTAGTTCGGAAATTCCATCACTGTTCTGATGATGTGAAAGTAAGCTTGTTTCGTGCATACTGTACCCTATGTATGCAGCACCATTGTGGGTCAGCTACAAAAAAGAGACCCTGCGCAAACTTCAGGCAGCATATAATGACTGCCTGAGGATACTGTTAAAAAGCCCAGGAGTAGCAGTGCAAGTAAGCTTTTTGTGACTCAAGGCTAAGCACTTTACAGGCTCTCTTGAGGAACCTAATGTTTAAGTTCATGTCCCGACTTGATGATTCTCAAAACTGTATTATAATGATGCTCACAAACCCTAGGTGCAGCTCAGTCAGATATCAATCATATTTGTGGAAACATTGGTATGAGTGCCTGTTAAGGCTCTCATAAATTAAAGTATGTCTTTAGGTGTGTATGTATCTATGCCTTGTTTTGTTTTTGTTTTTTACTTAATGTTGTTTGTATTGTTGTTGGGCCTAGAGCCTATAATAAAGTTTATATATATATATATATATATATATATATATATATATATATATATATATATATATATATATATATATATATACCAGAGATACTAATATGACATTTCTATTATGCTTTACTGTAATGGTGACTTCATGATAAATATGTCTTCTGCAAGAAATAATTATTTATTTATTTGTTTTAAATAAGAGGCAAGATGAAGCAGTCTAATCCAGGAGATCAGAGACATTTCAGAGTAACCTATCAAGATGATGATTCACATGCTGTCAATAGTGAAAGGTCAAACGAGTAATCTCCCTTTTTCTTTGTAGAAGCAAAGACATCACTAAAGGTTAGACAACAAACATCCATCTCATCTCTCTCTCTCTCTCTCTCTCTCTCTCTCTCTCTCTCTCTCTCTCTCTCTCTCTCTCTCTCTCTCTCTCTCTCTCTCTCTCTCTCTCTCTCTCTCACACACACATGCATGCACGTGGGTCGCAGTGTAGGGGGGAGCACATGGGTACGAGACACTGTGATGCAGACGTGAAAATGAAAGTGCGAAGACAGATCACTCCTCCTCAGACGAGAAAAATGACAAGAAAACCTGTCAAATGAAATGTGGTGTTTAAAGTTGACAAGCAATCAAAATAAATGTCTTTACTTTCTAAATACACATTCTATGTGTATCAGTATATGTTATTATAAACAATTATAATTATAATATATATTTTCCTTTTCTGCTGACATTACCATAATAAGTAATGCAGCCTTTCTAAAGTCTAGCTAATAGTTAATGCAGTAATTGAATGCATCAGTGTAGTGATGACTTTCTTATCCTATTTATTAATTTATTCAAAAATAAATGAAACATACAAAAAATGTTTTAGCATGTTTTTAATTTATATTTTAAATTTCTTTTTTGGTGGCTCATAAAAAAACATCAGGGTCATGTGTTCCAACCAATCAACAGAAACATGAATATAAAAAAATAAACAAACAAATACATAAATAAATTATTTATTACAAAGAGTGCCCCTATATAGACCATCATCATTGTGTCAAAGACTCATTAAAATATCTGATATTTGGTTGCATTGTGAGTATTTGCAGTGTGTTTCTGTATTTGGTTGTGTTGTGAGTATTTGCAGTGTGTTTCTGTATTTGGTTGTGTTGTGAGTATTTGCAGTGTGTTTCTGCATTTGGTCGTGTTGTGAGTATTTGCAGTGTGTTTCTGCATTTGGTCGTGTTGTGAGTATTTGCAGCATGTTTCTGTATTTAGTTGTGTTGTGAGTATTTGCAGCGTGTTTCTGTATTTGGTCGTGTTGTGAGTATTTGCAGCGTGTTTCTGTATTTGGTCGTGTTGTGAGTATTTGCAGCGTGTTTCTGTATTTGGTTATGTTGTGAGTATTTGCAGCGTGTTTCTGCATTTGGTTGTGTTGTGAGTATTTGCAGCGTGTTTCTGCATTTGGTCGTGTTGTGAGTATTTGCAGCGTGTTTCTGCATTTGGTCGTGTTGTGAGTATTTGCAGCGTGTTTCTGTATTTGGTTGTGTTGTGAGTATTTGCAGCGTGTTTCTGCATTTGGTTGTATTGTGAGTATTTGGAGTGTTTTTCTGCATTTGGTTGTGTTGTGAGTACTTGCAGCGTGTTTCTGTATTTGGTTGTGTTGTGAGTATTTGCAGTGTGTTTTCTGCATTTGGTTGTGTTGTGAGTATTTGCAGTGTGTTTCTGTATTTGGTTGCATTGTAAGTATTTGCAGTGCATTTCTGTATTTGGTTGTGGTGTGAGTATTTGCAGCACATTTCTGTATTTGGTTGTGTTGTGAGTATTTGCAGTGTGTTTCTGTATTTGTTTGTTTTGTGAGTATTTGCAGTGTGTTTCTGTATTTGGTTGTGTTGTGAGTATTTGCAGTGCGTTTCTGTATTTGATTATGTTGTGAGTATTTGCAGCACATTTTTGTATTAGGTTGTGTTGTGAGTATTTGCAGTGTGTTTCTGTATTTGGTTGTGTTGTGAGTATTTGCAGTGTGTTTCTGTATTTGGTTGTGCTGTGAGTATTTGCATTGTGTTTTCTGTATTTGGTTGCGTTGTGAGTATTTGCATTGTGTTTTCTGTATTTGGTTGTGTTGTGAGTATTTGCAGTGTGTTTCTGTATTTGGTTGTGTTGTGAGTATTTGCAGTGTGTTTCTGTATTTTTTTGTTTTGTGAGTATTTGCAGTGTGTTTCTGTATTTGGTTATGTTGTGAGTATTTGCAGTGTGTTTCTGCATTTGGTTGTGCTGTGAGTATTTGCAGTGTGTTTCTGTATTTGGTTGTGTTGTGAGTACTTGCAGCGTGTTTCTGTATTTGGTTGTGTTGTGAGTATTTGCAGTGCGTTTCTGTATTTAATTATGTTGTGAGTATTTGCAGTGCGTTTCTGTATTTGGTTGTGTTGTGAGTATTTGCAGCGTGTTTCTGCATTTGGTTGTGTTGTGAGTATTTGCAGTGTGTTTCTGTATTTAGTTGTGTTGTGAGTACTTGCAGCGTGTTTCTGTATTTGGTTGTGTTGTGAGTATTTGCAGTGTGTTTCTGTATTTGGTTGCATTGTAAGTATTTGCAGTGCATTTCTGTATTTGGTTGTGGTGTGAGTATTTGCAGCTTGTTTCTGTATTTGGTTGAGTTGTGAGTACTTGCAGTGTGTTTCTGTATTTGGTTGAGTTGTGAGTACTTGCAGTGTGTTTCTGTATTTGATTATGTTGTGAGTATTTGCAGCACATTTCTGTATTTGGTTGTGTTGTGAGTATTTGCAGTGTGTTTCTGTATTTGTTTGTTTTGTGAGTATTTGCAGTGTGTTTCTGTATTTGGTTGTGTTGTGAGTATTTGCAGTGCGTTTCTGTATTTGATTATGTTGTGAGTATTTGCAGTGTGTTTCTGTATTTGGTTGAGTTGTGAGTACTTGCAGTGTGTTTCTGTATTTGATTATGTTGTGAGTATTTGCAGCACATTTCTGTATTTGGTTGTGTTGTGAGTATTTGCAGTGTGTTTCTGTATTTGTTTGTTTTGTGAGTATTTGCAGTGTGTTTCTGTATTTGGTTGTGTTGTGAGTATTTGCAGTGCGTTTCTGTATTTGATTATGTTGTGAGTATTTGCAGGGTGTTTCTGCATTTGGTCATGTTGTGAGTATTTGCAGCGTGTTTCTGTATTTGGTCGTGTTGTGAGTATTTGCAGCGTGTTTCTGTATTTGGTCGTGTTGTGAGTATTTGCAGCGTGTTTCTGTATTTGGTTATGTTGTGAGTATTTGCAGCGTGTTTCTGTATTTGGTCGTGTTGTGAGTATTTGCAGCGTGTTTCTGTATTTGGTTGCGTTGTGAGTATTTGCATTGTGTTTTCTGTATTTGGTTGTGTTGTGAGTATTTGCAGTGTGTTTCTGTATTTGGTTGTGTTGTGAGTATTTGCAGTGTGTTTCTGTATTTTTTTGTTTTGTGAGTATTTGCAGTGTGTTTCTGTATTTGGTTATGTTGTGAGTATTTGCAGTGTGTTTCTGCATTTGGTTGTGCTGTGAGTATTTGCAGTGTGTTTCTGTATTTGGTTGTGTTGTGAGTACTTGCAGCGTGTTTCTGTATTTGGTTGTGTTGTGAGTATTTGCAGTGCGTTTCTGTATTTAATTATGTTGTGAGTATTTGCAGTGCGTTTCTGTATTTGGTTGTGTTGTGAGTATTTGCAGCGTGTTTCTGCATTTGGTTGTGTTGTGAGTATTTGCAGTGTGTTTCTGTATTTAGTTGTGTTGTGAGTACTTGCAGCGTGTTTCTGTATTTGGTTGTGTTGTGAGTATTTGCAGTGTGTTTCTGTATTTGGTTGCATTGTAAGTATTTGCAGTGCATTTCTGTATTTGGTTGTGGTGTGAGTATTTGCAGCTTGTTTCTGTATTTGGTTGAGTTGTGAGTACTTGCAGTGTGTTTCTGTATTTGGTTGAGTTGTGAGTACTTGCAGTGTGTTTCTGTATTTGATTATGTTGTGAGTATTTGCAGCACATTTCTGTATTTGGTTGTGTTGTGAGTATTTGCAGTGTGTTTCTGTATTTGTTTGTTTTGTGAGTATTTGCAGTGTGTTTCTGTATTTGGTTGTGTTGTGAGTATTTGCAGTGCGTTTCTGTATTTGATTATGTTGTGAGTATTTGCAGTGTGTTTCTGTATTTGGTTGAGTTGTGAGTACTTGCAGTGTGTTTCTGTATTTGATTATGTTGTGAGTATTTGCAGCACATTTCTGTATTTGGTTGTGTTGTGAGTATTTGCAGTGTGTTTCTGTATTTGTTTGTTTTGTGAGTATTTGCAGTGTGTTTCTGTATTTGGTTGTGCAGTGAGTATTTGCAGTATTTGCAGGGTGTTTCTGCATTTGGTCATGTTGTGATTTGCAGGGTGTTTCTGCAGTATTTGCAGCGTGTTTCTGTATTTGGTCATGTTGTGAGTATTTGCAGCTGTATTTAGTCGTGTTGTGAGTATTTGCAGTGTTTTCTGTATTTGGTCGTGTTGTGAGTATTTGCAGCGTGTTTCTGCATTTGTATTTGTGAGTATTTGCAGCGTGTTTCTGTATTTGGTTATGTTGTGAGTATTTGCAGCGTGTTTCTGTATTTGGTTATGTTGTGAGTATTTGCAGCGTGTTTCTGTATTTGGTCGTGTTGTGAGTATTTGCAGCGTGTTTCTGTATTTGGTCGTGTTGTGAGTATTTGCAGCGTGTTTCTGTATTTGGTTATGTTGTGAGTATTTGCAGCGTGTTTCTGCATTTGGTTGTGTTGTGAGTATTTGCAGCGTGTTTCTGCATTTGGTCGTGTTGTGAGTATTTGCAGTGTGTTTCTGCATTTGGTTGTGCTGTGAGTATTTGCAGTGTGTTTCTGTATTTGGTTGTGTTGTGAGTATTTGCAGCGTGTTTCTGTATTTGGTTGTGTTGTGAGTATTTGCAGTGTGTTTCTGTATTTAATTATGTTGTGAGTATTTGCAGTGTGTTTCTGTATTTGGTTGTGTTGTGAGTATTTGCAGCGTGTTTCTGCATTTGGTTGTGTTGTGAGTATTTGCAGTGTGTTTCTGTATTTAGTTGTGTTGTGAGTACTTGCAGCGTGTTTCTGTATTTGGTTGTGTTGTGAGTATTTGCAGTGTGTTTCTGTATTTGGTTGCATTGTAAGTATTTGCAGTGCATTTCTGTATTATTGTGGTGTGAGTATTTGCAGCTTGTTTCTGTATTTGGTTGTGTTGTGAGTACTTGCAGTGTGTTTCTGTATTTGGTTGAGTTGTGAGTATTTGCAGTGTGTTTCTGTATTTGATTATGTTGTGAGTATTTGCAGCACATTTCTGTATTTGGTTGTGTTGTGAGTATTTGCAGTGTGTTTCTGTATTTGTTTGTGTTGTGAGTATTTGCAGTGTGTTTCTGTATTTGGTTGTGTTGTGAGTATTTGCAGTGTGTTTCTGTATTTGATTATGTTGTGAGTATTTGCAGTGTGTTTCTGTATTTGGTTGAGTTGTGAGTATTTGCAGTGTGTTTCTGTATTTGATTGTGTTGTGAGTATTTGCAGCACATTTCTGCATTTGGTTGTGTTGTAGTATTTGCAGTGTGTTTCTGTATTTGTTGTTTTGTGAGTATTTGCAGTGCGTTTCTGTATTTGGTTGTTGTTGTGAGTATTTGTCAGTGTGAGTATTTGCAGTGTCTGTATTTGTTGTTATGTGAGTATTTGCAGCTGTTTCTGCATTTGGTCATGTGTGAGTATTTGCAGCGTGTTTCTGTATTTGGTTGTGTTGTGAGTATTTGCAGCGTGTTTCTGTATTTGGTTGTGTTGTGAGTATTTGCAGCGTGTTTCTGTATTTGGTTGTGTTGTGAGTATTTGCAGCGTGTTTCTGCATTTGGTTGTGTTGTGTAGTTGCAGCGTTGCAGTGCATTTGTGTTCTGTATTTGGTTTGTGTTGTGAGTATTTGCAGTGTTGGTTGTGTTGTGAGTATTTGCAGCGTGTTTCTGCATTTGTTGTGTTGTGAGTATTTGCAGCGTGTTTCTGTATTTGGTTGTGTTGTGAGTATTTGCAGTGTGTTTCTGTATTTGGTTGTGTGTTGTGAGTATTTTGCAGTGTTTTCTGCATTTGGTTGTGTTGTGAGTATTTGCAGTGTGTTTCTGTATTTGGTTCATGTTGTGAGTATTTGCAGCGTGTTTTCTGTATTTGGTTGTGTGTTGTGAGTATTTGCAGTGTGTTTCTGTATTTGGTTGTGTTGTGAGTATTTGCAGTGTGTTTCTGTATTTGGTTTGTGTTGTGAGTATTTGCAGTGTGTTTCTGTATTTGGTTGTGTTGTGAGTATTTGCAGTGTGTTTCTGCATTTGGTCGTGTTGTGAGTATTTGCAGTGTGTTTCTGTATTTGGTCGTGTTGTGAGTATTTGCAGCGTGTTTCTGTTTGGTTTGTGAGTATTTGCAGCGTGTTTCTGTATTTGGTTGTGTTGTGAGTATTTGTGTTTCTGTATTTAGTTATGTTGTGAGTATTGCAGTGTGTTTCTGCATTTGGTTGTGTTGTGAGTATTTGCAGCGTGTTTCTGCATTTGGTTGTGTTGTGAGTATTTGCAGCGTGTTTCTGCAGCGTGTTTCTGCATTTGTGTGTTTCTGCATTGTAGATGTTGTGAGTATTTGCAGCGTGTTTCTGCATTTGGTGTTTCTGTGTTGGTTGTGAGTATTTGCAGCGTGTTTCTGCATTTGGTTGTGTTGTGAGTATTTGCAGTGTGAGTTTCTGCATTTGGTTGTGTTGTGAGTATTTGCAGCGTGTTTCTGTATTTGGTTGTGTTGTTATTTGCAGTATTTGCATTTGGTGTTGTGAGTATTTCTGCATTTGGTTGTGTTGTGAGTATTTGCAGTGTGTTTCTGTATTTGGTTGTGTTGTGAGTATTTGCAGTGTGTGTATTTGAGTATTTGCAGCGCAGCAGTGTCTTTCTGTATTTGGTTGTGTTGTGAGTATTTGCAGCGTGTTTCTGCATTTGGTTGTGTTGTGTGAGTATTTGCAGTGTGTTTCTGCATTTGGTTGTGTTGTGAGTATTTGCAGCGTGTTTCTGCATTTGGTTGTGTTGTGAGTATTTGCAGTGTGTTTCTGCATTTGGTTGTGTTGTGAGTATTTGCAGCGCGTGTTTCTGTATTTGGTTGTGTTGTGAGTATTTGCAGTGTGTTTCTGTATTTGGTTGTGTTGTGAGTATTTGCAGCAGTGTGTTTCTGCATTTGGTTGTGGTTGTTGCAGCGTTTTCTGTATTTGTTTGTGTTGTGAGTATTTTTGCAGTGCGTTTCTGCAGCGTGTTTCTGCATTTGGTTGTGTTGTGAGTGTTTGCAGTGTGTTTCTGAGCATTTGGTTGTGTTCTGTGAGTATTTGCAGTGTGTTTCTGTATTTGGTTGTGTTGTGAGTATTTGCAGTGTGTTTCTGTATTTGGTTGTGTTTTGAGTATTTGCAGCGTGTTTCTGCATTTGGTTGTGTTGTGAGTATTTGCAGCGCATTTGTTTGTGTAGCATTTGCAGTTGTATTTGGTTGTGTTGTGAGTATTTGCAGTGTGTTTCTGCATTTGGTTGTGTTGTGAGTATTTGCAGTGCGTTTCTGTATTTAATTATGTTGTGAGTATTTGCAGTGCGTTTCTGTATTTGGTTGTGTTGTGAGTATTTGCAGCGTGTTTCTGTATTTGGTTGTGTTGTGAGTATTTGCAGTGTGTTTCTGTATTTGGTTGTGTTGTGAGTATTTGCAGTGTGTTTCTGTATTTGGTTGCATTGTGAGTATTTGCAGTGCATTTCTGTATTTGGTTGTGTTGTGAGTATTTGCAGCTTGTTTCTGCATTTGGTTGAGTTGTGAGTACTTGCAGTGTGTTTCTGTATTTGGTTGAGTTGTGAGTACTTGCAGTGTGTTTCTGTATTTGATTATGTTGTGAGTATTTGCAGCACATTTCTGTATTTGGTTGTGTTGTGAGTATTTGCAGTGTGTTTCTGTATTTGTTTGTTTTGTGAGTATTTGCAGTGTGTTTCTGTATTTGGTTGTGTTGTGAGTATTTGCAGTGCGTTTCTGTATTTGATTATGTTGTGAGTATTTGCAGTGTGTTTCTGTATTTGGTTGAGTTGTGAGTACTTGCAGTGTGTTTCTGTATTTGATTATGTTGTGAGTATTTGCAGCACATTTCTGTATTTGGTTGTGTTGTGAGTATTTGCAGTGTGTTTCTGTATTTGTTTGTTTTGTGAGTATTTGCAGTGTGTTTCTGTATTTGGTTGTGTTGTGAGTATTTGCAGTGCGTTTCTGTATTTGATTATGTTGTGAGTATTTGCAGGGTGTTTCTGCATTTGGTCATGTTGTGAGTATTTGCAGCGTGTTTCTGTATTTGGTCGTGTTGTGAGTATTTGCAGCGTGTTTCTGTATTTGGTCGTGTTGTGAGTATTTGCAGCGTGTTTCTGTATTTGGTTATGTTGTGAGTATTTGCAGCGTGTTTCTGCATTTGGTTGTGTTGTGAGTATTTGCAGCGTGTTTCTGCATTTGGTTGTGTTGTGAGTATTTGCAGCGTGTTTCTGCATTTGGTCGTGTTGTGAGTATTTGCAGCGTGTTTCTGTATTTGGTTGTGTTGTGAGTATTTGTTTCTGCATTTGGTTGTATTGTGAGTATTTGGAGTGTTTTTCTGCATTTGGTTGTGTTGTGAGTACTTGCAGCGTGTTTCTGTATTTGGTTGTGTTGTGAGTATTTGCAGTGTGTTTTCTGCATTTGGTTGTGTTGTGAGTATTTGCAGTGTGTTTTCTGTATTTGGTTGCGTTGTGAGTATTTGCATTGTGTTTCTCTGTATTGGTTGTGTTGTGAGTATTTGCAGTGTGTTTCTGTATTTGGTTGTGTTGTGAGTATTTGCAGTGTGTTTGTATTTTTTTGTTTTGTGAGTATTTGCAGTGTGTTTCTGTATTTGGTTATGTTGTGAGTATTTGCAGTGTGTTTCTGCATTTGGTCATGTTGTGAGTATTTGCAGCGTGTTTCTGTATTTGGTTTGTGTTGTGAGTATTTGCAGTGTGTTTCTGTATTTGGTTGTGTTGTGAGTATTTGCAGCGTGTTTCTGTATTTGGTTATGTTGTGAGTATTTGCAGTGTGTTTCTGCATTTGGTTGTGTTGTGAGTATTTGCAGCGTGTTTCTGCATTTGGTCGTGTTGTGAGTATTTGCAGCGTGTTTCTGCATTTGGTTGTGTTGTGAGTATTTGCAGCGTGTTTCTGTATTTGGTTGTGTTGTGAGTATTTGCAGCGTGTTTCTGCATTTGGTTGTGTTGTGAGTATTTGCAGTGTTTTTCTGCATTTGGTTGTGTTGTGAGTATTTGCAGCGTGTTTCTGTATTTGGTTGTGTTGTGAGTATTTGCAGTGTGTTTTCTGCATTTGGTTGTGTTGTGAGTATTTGCAGTGTGTTTTCTGTATTTGGTTGTGTTGTGAGTATTTGCAGTGTGTTTTCTGTATTTGGTTGTGTTGTGAGTATTTGCAGTGTGTTTCTGTATTTGGTTGTGTTGTGAGTATTTGCAGTGTGTTTCTGTATTTTTTTGTTTTGTGAGTATTTGCAGTGTGTTTCTGTATTTGGTTATGTTGTGAGTATTTGCAGTGTGTTTCTGCATTTGGTTGTGTTGTGAGTATTTGCAGCGTGTTTCTGCATTTGGTCGTGTTGTGAGTATTTGCAGCGTGTTTCTGCATTTGGTTGTGTTGTGAGTACTTGCAGCGTGTTTCTGTATTTGGTTGTGTTGTGAGTATTTGCAGTGTGTTTTCTGCATTTGGTTGTGTTGTGAGTATTTGCAGTGTGTTTTCTGTATTTGGTTGCGTTGTGAGTATTTGCATTGTGTTTTCTGTATTTGGTTGTGTTGTGAGTATTTGCAGTGTGTTTCTGTATTTGTTGTGTTGTGAGTA
Organism: Paracanthobrama guichenoti; assembly: GCA_018749465.1. Classification (NCBI taxonomy): domain Eukaryota; kingdom Metazoa; phylum Chordata; class Actinopteri; order Cypriniformes; family Gobionidae; genus Paracanthobrama; species Paracanthobrama guichenoti. The sequence goes on from CM031953.1 coordinate 1,154,340, forward strand.
TTTGCAGTGTGTTTCTGTATTTGGTTGTGTTGTGAGTATTTGCAGTGTGTTTCTGTATTTGGTTATGTTGTGAGTATTTGCAGTGTGTTTCTGCATTTGGTTGTGTTGTGAGTATTTGCAGTGTGTTTCTGCATTTGGTTGTGTGTTGTGAGTATTTGCAGTGTGTTTCTGCATTTGATTATGTTGTGAGTATTTGCAGTGCGTTTCTGTATTTGGTTGTGTTGTGAGTATTTGCAGCGTGTTTCTGCATTTGGTTGTGTGTGAGTATTTGCAGTGTGTTTCTGTATTTGGTTGTGTTGTGAGTACTTGCAGCGTGTTTCTGTATTTGGTGTGTTGTGAGTATTTGCAGTGTGTTTCTGCATTTAATTGTGTTGTGAGTATTTGCAGTGTGTTTCTGTATTTGGTTTGTGTTGTGAGTATTTGCAGCGTGTTTCTGCATTTGGTTGTGTTGTTGTAGTATTTGCAGTGTGTTTCTGTATTTAGTTGTGTTGTGAGTATTTGCAGCGTGTTTCTGTATTTGGTTGTGTTGTGAGTATTTGCAGTGTGTTTCTGTATTTGGTTGCATTGTGAAGTATTTGCAGTGCATTTCTGTATTTGGTTGTGGTGTGAGTATTTGCAGCTTGTTTCTGTATTTGGTTGAGTTGTGAGTACTTGCAGTGTGTTTCTGCATTTGGTTGAGTTGTGAGTACTTGCAGTGTGTTTCTGTATTTGATTATGTTGTGAGTATTTGCAGCACATTTCTGTATTTGGTTGTGTTGTGAGTATTTGCAGTGTGTTTCTGTATTTGTTTGTTTGTGAGTATTTGCAGTGTGTTTCTGTATTTGGTTGTGTTGTGAGTATTTGCAGTGCGTTTCTGTATTTGATTATGTTGTGAGTATTTGCAGTGTGTTTCTGTATTTGGTTGAGTTGTGAGTATTTGCAGTGTGTTTCTGTATTTGATTATGTTGTGAGTATTTGCAGCACATTTCTGTATTTGGTTGTGTTGTGAGTATTTGCAGTGTGTTTCTGTATTTGTTTGTTTTGTGAGTATTTGCAGCGTGTTTCTGCATTTGGTTGTGTTGTGAGTATTTGCAGTGCGTTTCTGTATTTGATTATGTTGTGAGTATTTGCAGGGTGTTTCTGCATTTGGTCATGTTGTGAGTATTTGCAGCGTGTTTCTGTATTTGGTCGTGTTGTGAGTATTTGCAGCGTGTTTCTGTATTTGGTTGTGTTGTGAGTATTTGCAGCGTGTTTCTGTATTTGGTTATGTTGTGAGTATTTGCAGCGTGTTTCTGCATTTGGTTGTGTTGTGAGTATTTGCAGCGTGTTTCTGCATTTGGTCGTGTTGTGAGTATTTGCAGCGTGTTTCTGCATTTGGTCGTGTTGTGAGTATTTGCAGCGTGTTTCTGTATTTGGTTTGTGTTGTGAGTATTTGCAGCGTGTTTCTGCATTTGGTTGTGTTGTGAGTATTTGCAGTGTGTTTCTGCATTTGGTTGTGTTGTGAGTATTTGCAGCGTGTTTCTGCATTTGGTCGTGTTGTGAGTATTTGCAGTGTGTTTCTGCATTTGGTTGTGCTGTGAGTATTTGCAGTGTGTTTCTGTATTTGGTTGTGTTGTGAGTACTTGCAGTGTGTTTTTCTGTATTTGGTTGTGTTGTGAGTATTTGCAGTGTGTTTCTGTATTTGGTTGTGTTGTGAGTATTTGCAGTGTGTTTCTGTATTTTTTTGTTTTGTGAGTATTTGCAGTGTGTTTCTGTATTTGGTTATGTTGTGAGTATTTGCAGTGTGTTTCTGCATTTGGTTGTGTTGTGAGTATTTGCAGCAGTGTTTCTGCATTTGGTCGTGTTGTGAGTATTTGCAGTGTGTTTCTGCATTTGGTTGTGTTGTGAGTATTTGCAGTGTGTTTCTGTATTTGGTTGTGTTGTGAGTACTTGCAGCGTGTTTCTGTATTTGGTTGTGTTGTGAGTATTTGCAGTGTGTTTCTGCATTTGATTGTGTTGTGAGTATTTGCAGTGTGTTTCTGTATTTGGTTGCATTGTAAGTATTTGCAGTGCATTTCTGTATTTGGTTGTGTTGTGAGTATTTGCAGCTTGTTTCTGTATTTGGTTGAGTTGTGAGTACTTGCAGTGTGTTTCTGTATTTGATTATGTTGTGAGTATTTGCAGCACATTTCTGTATTTGGTTGTGTTGTGAGTATTTGCAGTGTGTTTCTGTATTTGTTTGTTTTGTGAGTATTTGCAGTGTGTTTCTGTATTTGTTTGTTTTGTGAGTATTTGCAGTGTGTTTCTGTATTTGGTTATGTTGTGAGTATTTGCAGGGTGTTTCTGCATTTGGTCATGTTGTGAGTATTTGCAGCGTGTTTCTGTATTTGGTCGTGTTGTGAGTATTTGCAGCGTGTTTCTGTATTTGGTCGTGTTGTGAGTATTTGCAGCGTGTTTCTGTATTTGGTTGTATTGTGAGTATTTGCAGCGTGTTTCTGCATTTGGTTGTGTTGTGAGTATTTGCAGCGTGTTTCTGCATTTGGTCGTGTTGTGAGTATTTGCAGCGTGTTTCTGCATTTGGTCGTGTTGTGAGTATTTGCAGCGTGTTTCTGTATTTGGTTGTGTTGTGAGTATTTGCAGCGTGTTTCTGCATTTGGTTGTATTGTGAGTATTTGGAGTGTTTTTCTGCATTTGGTTGTGTTGTGAGTATTTGCAGTGTGTTTTCTGCATTTGGTTGTGTTGTGAGTATTTGCAGTGTGTTTCTGTATTTGGTTGCATTGTAAGTATTTGCAGTGCATTTCTGTATTTGGTTGTGTTGTGAGTATTTGCAGCACATTTTCTGTATTAGTGTGTTTCTGTTGTTATAATTTTGTTGTATTTGGTTGTGTTGTGAGTATTTGCAGTGTGTTTCTGTATTTGTTTGTTTTGTGAGTATTTGCAGTGTGTTTGCATTTGTGTTTGTGAGTATTTGCAGTTTGTTGTGTTGTGAGTATTTGCAGTGTGTTTCTGCATTTGGTTTGTGCTTGTGAGTATTTGCATTGTGTTTCTGTATTTGGTTGCATTGTGAGTATTTGCATTGTGTTTTCTGTATTTGGTTGTGTTGTGAGTATTTGCAGTGTGTTTCTGTATTTGGTTGTGTTGTGAGTATTTGCAGTGTGTTTCTGTATTTGGTTGTTTTGTGAGTATTTGCAGTGTGTTTCTGTATTTGGTTATGTTGTGAGTATTTGCAGTGTGTTTCTGCATTTGGTTGTGTTGTGAGTATTTGCAGTGTGTTTCTGCATTTGGTCGTGTTGTGAGTATTTGCAGCGTGTTTCTGCATTTGGTTGTGTTGTGAGTATTTGCAGTGTGTTTCTGTATTTGGTTGTGTTGTGAGTATTTGCAGTGTGTTTCTGCATTTGATTGTGTTGTGAGTATTTGCAGTGTGTTTCTGTATTTGGTTGCATTGTAAGTATTTGCAGTGCATTTCTGTATTTGGTTGTGTTGTGAGTATTTGCAGCTTGTTTCTGTATTTGGTTGAGTTGTGAGTACTTGCAGTGTGTTTCTGTATTTGATTATGTTGTGAGTATTTGCAGCACATTTCTGTATTTGGTTGTGTTGTGAGTATTTGCAGTGTGTTTCTGTATTTGGTTGTTTTGTGAGTATTTGCAGTGTGTTTCTGTATTTGGTTGTGTTGTGAGTATTTGCAGTGCGTTTCTGTATTTGATTATGTTGTGAGTATTTGCAGTGCGTTTCTGTATTTGGTTGTGTTGTGAGTATTTGCAGTGTGTTTCTGTATTTGTTTGTTTTGTGAGTATTTGCAGTGTGTTTCTGTATTTGGTTGTGTTGTGAGTATTTGCAGGGCGTTTCTGTATTTGATTATGTTGTGAGTATTTGCAGTGCGTTTCTGTATTTGGTTGTGTTGTGAGTATTTGCAGCGTGTTTCTGCATTTGGTTGTGTTGTGAGTATTTGCAGTGCGTTTCTGTATTTGGTTGTGTTGTGAGTATTTGCAGCGTGTTTCTGCATTTGGTTGTGTTGTGAGTATTTGCAGTGTGTTTCTGTATTTAGTTGTGTTGTGAGTACTTGCAGCGTGTTTCTGTATTTGGTTGTGTTGTGAGTATTTGCAGTGTGTTTCTGTATTTGGTTGCATTGTAAGTATTTGCAGTGCATTTCTGTATTTGGTTGTGGTGTGAGTATTTGCAGCTTGTTTCTGTATTTGGTTGAGTTGTGAGTACTTGCAGTGTGTTTCTGTATTTGGTTGAGTTGTGAGTACTTGCAGTGTGTTTCTGTATTTGATTATGTTGTGAGTATTTGCAGCACATTTCTGTATTTGGTTGTGTTGTGAGTATTTGCAGTGTGTTTCTGTATTTGTTTGTTTTGTGAGCATTTGCAGTGTGTTTCTGTATTTGGTTGCTTTGAGTATTTGCAGTGTGTTTCTGTATTTGGTTGCTTTGTGAGTATTTGGATGTGTTGTGAGTAATTGCAGCGTGTTTCTGTATTTGGTTGTTGTGAGTATTTGCAGCGTGTTTCTGTATTTGGTTGTTGTGTGTATTTGCAGTGTGTTTCTGTATTTGGTTGCATTGTGAGTATTTAGAGCAAGTTTCTGTATTTGGTTGCATTGTGCATATTTGCAGCAAAAATATTATTGTTAAATATTAAGGCTTCTAAGATGTTCTGGATGATTGTTACTGGCCCAAGTCAAAATCTGTGCTATTGATTCAAGTCTCTATGTATATGTTCAACTGACAAAACAAGGTGTTGGAAAAATCAAAAGTCATGGGTTTGATTCTCAAGAAGCATACTGTATGCTGGTTAAATATATAGCTTGAATGCACTGCAAGTTATTTAGATGAAACATCTGCAAAATGCATAATAAAAATGATCTTAGATTCCTCTTCCAGTGTAAATCTATAGGATGTTTTCACTTTTTTATTATCATTGGGCTAAAATTATAAATCTGACTGCTTAGAGGCACAACTTTCTTAATTCAAGCCACACAATTTCATGTATCATTTATTTCTGCAGCACAAACATTCGTTACACAACTAATTTTATTAAATCTACATTACTGTTCAAATATTTTGGGCTCAGTACAAGTTTTTAATGTTTTTGAAAAAACGTATCTTATGCTCACCAAAGCTGCATTTGTTTGATAAAAATACGCACACACAAAAAAAAAAAAAATTTTGAAATATTATAACAATAAAAAAAAAAAAATCTCTATTTTATTATATTTTATAATGCAGTGTATTCTTGTGATGCCAAAGCTGAATTTCCAGCATCCTTACTCCAGTCGTCAGTGTCACATGATCCTTCAGAAATCATTCTAATATGATGATTTGGTGCTCAAGAAACATGATTATGATTATTATCAATGCTGAAAATGCATTATTATCAATGCTTGTGATGCTTACACATTTTTGTGGAAACTGATCAAAAGAACAGCATTTATTTGAAACATAAATCTTTTGTAACATCATACATGTCTTTACTGTCAAGATCAATTTGAGTTGTCCTACTAATTTCTTTTAAAAAAGTGCTGACTTTTCAACAGTAGTGTATAGTAATAGTAAAGTTAGCAAGAACCACTAATAATGTCCAGCTACAGTTAGAAGATCCTCTTTTAAAACATTTTCATATTAAAACAATCTGTTTCGACAAGCTGCTTTGCAAGCCTCTTCATAACACATTCCTCTTCATAACAAATTTCAGTTAGAGAACACTCTGCTCTACCCGCTCCCTTCCAGACAAGTTACTGAACACTCTGCTCTCCCTCTTCCGGCATACACACCAGGTTATTGTTAGCTGTGGAAATGTAGACTAATAGTTTGGGAATGCAGCATCCTCCCTGAATGAAAATGTGTGGAATGTGGAGAAATGCAGGAGAATATTTATGGAAAGAATGAACAACATTCTGGCATGTTCCAGGGCTGATAAGAGTCCCGTGTTGTAAATTAAACTAATACAGTTTAGTAGATTGGAATTTTATGATCAGGGTCAGAGAGACTTTGTAAAATATTTCAGTCTGGAGTCTGGACTGTTTTAAGGAGAGACTGCTGGGAAGTTAACAATCTGATGAAGCAGCAGAAAGGGAAACGACTCTGAGACACACTGTCCATACAATCGGGCATGCTGGGTGGGATCTGTTCACATCTGCCCTTGTGTTAGTGTGTGTCTACTCTAAACAGAAAAGGCTGGACTTGGATCTGGCTGTCTGCATTACAGTCCGTCCTGTTTCTCATGAAAATGCTGCTTTCACTGAATGATGAAGCAGAAACAGGAAGGGTTTTTAGAAACAAATTATTTAGTAGACAAAATTTGTTCAAAACTTAAGTAGTTCTATTAAATGTATTATTAGTAGTAATGATAAAAGGTAATGACAGCATAGGAAGACTATAAAAGTACTTTTCAATAATTTATTTCTATGCAATTTTTGTGCCCCCCCCCAAAAATAAATAAATAAATAAATAAAATAAAACAGAAATGAAAATGAATTTTTTATTTAGAAATGAATAACTCATAGAGGTGTATTCCCATCATTGTATGTATTAATTGAAAATGTAATGTATTTCGTGACGTGTGGTGGCGAGAGAGCTCAATGTACTGCAACTGAAGAAAGCACAAATAGAAAAAAACAACAGCAAATTAAGAAAACATCTTCATCAGTTTGACAACACATAGATACACACAAAACAACCAAATACAGAAACACGCTGCAAATACTCACAACACAACCAAATGCAGAAACACACTGCAAATACTCACAACCAAATGCAGAAACACACTGCAAATACTCAAAACACAACCAAATACAGAAACAACACTGCAAATACTCACAACACAACCAAATACAGAAACACACTGCAAATACTCACAACACAACCAAATACAGAAACACGCTGCAAATACTCACAACGCAACCAAATACAGAAAACACACTGCAAATACTCACAACGCAACCAAATACAGAAACACACTGCAAATACTCACAACACAACCAAATACAGAAACACACTGCAAATACTCACAAGGCAACCACATTCAGAAACACACTGCAAATACTCACAACACAACCAAATACAGAAACACACTGCAAATACTCACAATGCAACCAAATACAGAAAACACACTGCAAATACTCACAACGCAACCACATTCAGAAACACACTACAAATACTCACAACACAACCAAATACAGAAACACACTGCAAATACTCACAACACAACCAAATACAGAAAACACACTGCAAATACTCACAACACAACCAAATACAGATACTCACAACGCAACCAAATACAGAAACACACTGCAAATACTCACAACGCAACCAAATACAGAAACACACTGCAAATACTCACAACACAACCAAATACAGAAACACACTGCAAATACTCACAACACAACCAAATACAGAAACGCACTGCAAATACTCACAACAACCAAATACAGAAACACACTGCAAATACTCACAACACAACCAAATACAGAAACACACTGCAAATACTCACAACACAACCAAATACAGAAACACACTGCAAATACTCACAACACAACCAATGCAGAAACACGCTGCAAATACTCAAAACACAACCAAATGCAGAAACACACTGCAAATACTCACAAGACAACCAAATGCAGAAACACACTGCAAATACTCAAAACACAACCAAATACAGAAACACACTGCAAATACTCACAACGCAACCAAATACAAAAACACACTGCAAATATTCACAACACAACCAATGCAGAAACACGCTGCAAATACTCAAAACACAACCAAATACAGAAACACGCTACAAATACTCACAACACAACCAAATGCAGAAACACACTGCAAATACTCACAACACAACCAAATGCAGAAACACACTGCAAATACTCAAAACACAACCAAATACAGAAACACGCTGCAAATACTCACAACGCAACCAAATACAGAAAACACACTGTAAATACTCACAACGCAACCAAATACAGAAACACACTGCAAATACTCACAACGCAACCAAATACAGAAACACACTGCAAATACTCACAACGCAACCAAATACAGAAAACACACTGCAAATACTCACAACACAACCAAAGACAGAAAACACACTGCAAATACTCACAATGCAACCAAATACAGAAACACACTGCAAATACTCACAACACAGCCAAATACAGAAACACACTGCAAATACTCACAACGCAACCAAATACAGAAACACACTGCAAATACTCACAATGCAACCAAATACAGAAACACACTGCAAATACTCACAACACAGCCAAATACAGAAACACACTGCAAATACTCACAACGCAACCAAATACAGAAACACACTGCAAATACTCACAGACAACCAAATGCAGAAACACACTGCAAATACTCACAACACAACCAATGTAGAAACACGCTGCAAATACTCAAAACACAACCAAATGCAGAAACACACTGCAAATACTCACAGACAACCAAATGCAGAAACACACTGCAAATACTCAAAACACAACCAAATACAGAAACAACACTGCAAATACTCACAACACAACCAAATATAGAAACACACTGCAAATACTCACAACATGACCAAATGCAGAAACACACTGCAAATACTCACAACGCAACCAAATACAAAAACACACTGCAAATATTCACAACACAACCAATGCAGAAACACGCTGCAAATACTCAAAACACAACCAAATACAGAAACACGCTACAAATACTCACAACACAACCAAATGCAGAAACACACTGCAAATACTCACAACACAACCAAATGCAGAAACACACTGCAAATACTCAAAACACAACCAAATACAGAAACACACTGCAAATAGTCACAACACAACCAAATACAGAAACACGCTGCAAATACTCACAACGCAACCAAATACAGAAAACACACTGTAAATACTCACAACGCAACCAAATACAGAAACACACTGTAAATACTCACAACGCAACCAAATACAGAAACACACTGCAAATACTCACAACGCAACCAAATACAGAAACACATTGCAAATACTCACAACGCAACCAAATACAGAAAACACACTGCAAATACTCACAACACAACCAAAGACAGAAAACACACTGCAAATACTCACAATGCAACCAAATACAGAAACACACTGCAAATACTCACAACACAGCCAAATACAGAAACACACTGCAAATACTCACAATGCAACCAAATACAGAAACACACTGCAAATACTCACAACACAGCCAAATACAGAAACACACTGCAAATACTCACAACGCAAACCAAATGCAGAAACACACTGCAAATACTCACAACGCAACCAAATGCAGAAACACACTGCAAATACTCACAACACAACCAATGTAGAAACACGCTGCAAATACTCAAAACACAACCAAATGCAGAAACACACTGCAAATACTCACAACGCAACCAAATACAGAAAACACACTGTAAATACTCACAACGCAACCAAATACAGAAACACACTGCAAATACTCACAACGCAACCAAATACAGAAACACATTGCAAATACTCACAACGCAACCAAATACAGAAAACACACTGCAAATACTCACAACACAACCAAAGACAGAAAACACACTGCAAATACTCACAATGCAACCAAATACAGAAACACACTGCAAATACTCACAACACAGCCAAATACAGAAACACACTGCAAATACTCACACGCAAACCAAATACAGAAACACACTGCAAATACTCACAATGCAACCAAATACAGAAACACACTGCAAATACTCACAACACAGCCAAATACAGAAACACACTGCAAATACTCACAACGCAACCAAATACAGAAACACACTGCAAATACTCACAGACAACCAAATGCAGAAACACACTGCAAATACTCACAACACAACCAATGTAGAAACACGCTGCAAATACTCAAAACACAACCAAATGCAGAAACACACTGCAAATACTCACAGACAACCAAATGCAGAAACACACTGCAAATACTCAAAACACAACCAAATACAGAAACACACTGCAAATACTCAAAACATAACCAAATACAGAAACAACACTGCAAATACTCACAACACAACCAAATATAGAAACACACTGCAAATACTCACAACATCACCAAATGCAGAAACACACTGCAAATACTCAAAACACAACCAAATACAGAAACAACACTGCAAATACTCACAACACAACCAAATACAGAAACTGGTACTTTTTTCCTGTCTTTTGATCTTTAGATAGATACTGTACTCAGGATATACGTAATAATGCCCCCTACCTCATAACAGTGATAACACAGAAAGCTGTTAAATCTTCTCAATGGCAGGGAAGTGTTTTCTCATAAAAGACGAGATAACTCGTCAGTGGTGGGGAAAGAGTTAATTTGTTGGTATCTTTTCTATTTGCATGTGTTTTTTCTTCAGTTGCAGCACGCTGAGCTCTCTCAGCCACCTTAATTTTGGAATAAATTAATAGACAACAACAACAACAACAACAACAATAAAAGAGAAAAAAAAGCTTCATCCTTCTGTGTTTCACAGAAGATCCTTCAGTGCATTTTATTGACAATAGAAGATACAACTTCCATTTGTGTTTAATGCAATTCAGTGATTCCCCTTTAAGATGTTTTAACAGGAATTTCTCACATTACTAAGAATCAACCCCATCACAGCAGGACATGCTATTTATGAAACTTTTAGGCTTCTCTGCCAGACTATGAAGTTCTTCTGAACACTCATGAATTTCTGATTACTCCGACTTGCAGGTGGTCACTTATTAAAGAAAAGTTCCAAGTAAAATACATGTTAAGTTAAAATTAATGAACAGAATTTATGATGTTGTCTTACCTTGGGCAATCACTTTGACTCATCTTTCAGTTGGATAGCCAATAAATGGAGTAACTTTCTTCCTTAAAGGGATGTGTTTTTAACTGTATGGACATGATAAAAAAAAAAAAATACAAAATACAAAATTGAAAATAAAAGTGCTTTAACAAGACTTCCATTGTAAATGTACAAGGTACTTTTTCTCTTTTTCACAAACGGGAATAAGTTTTATTTATTGTTTTAATTGAGAATTATTGACAATTAACATCAAAGTCCATAGAGTTTAATTTGTATTGAATCAATAATCAATTTCTTCATTAGCAATTTGACAACAAGCTTGCAGGTCTGTATCTTGTATTAAAAGGTCATGTGGACACTTCCAGTTAGCTAAAGCATTGGTCAGTTTTACTCATGTTTTGGATAATATTACTCTATTGCAAATTTTACAGTGACTAAGAATGAGATGTGTCATGACTAGCAGAATGCTCCTCTAATCACCAGCAGGCATGTAAATCATGTAAATCTAAACAGAACAAATTCCCAGGCCTCTGCCCAGTTTCTCTTCTTTTCTTTTTTTTTTTACGGAGAAAGATCATAATGTCTTCGGGTCATTTGCTCCGGTTTGATCACCACAGACAGCAGAAACAGCCTCATAAACTCTGTGTCTCTCAGCTGTGTCTGTTCTCAGGCCACCACTTTATTCCTGACCGCAGCCAGGGCAAACATTCCCACACTTCTCACTGAGCCTCTGTCACCTCTCCAAACTCTCAACCTCTAACTCCCGCTGTCTCTCAATTTCAGTAATTCAATATCAGAGTAGCCTACTTTATTGACATGATTGTTATACTAGCACAGTGTAAAAGAGTAATATTATTTATAAATATTATTATAATGATATTTTTTTATATTTATACTTTTTAATAATGGGAAATGTAATTTAAAAATCTTAATAAAAATGCAATTAAAAACAATTTAATAATACTATACTTTTAGTATAGTTTGTACATTTTGTAAATTGCCAAAATTAACATGTATTTATTTACTCACCCGCAGTATGCTGTTATTTTTTGTGTGTAACATATTTAATTTGAGAGCTGTAATGGAAGAGAAGCTTTTCAGTGAATATGCATTCACCAGACCAAGAGCAAAAAAATAAATAAGAAGTGGACAGACAAATAGTTAAACTAAAATAGCTATTCTACAGAAACCACATGCTGAATCTTTGAGTTTTGTCAAAGAGTTTTGTCTTTGAAAGAAATATTCCACCCAAAATAAATGAAAATGATGCTGATTTTCTCAGTACACATCTCTTGCACCTTCATTGATCCAACTACCCTGCACCCCGGAGACTCTCCCATGACCTGCAGTGGAGGTGTCAACACCTCGAAATCTGGACCCCCATGAGGAGGCTTCTTCCCCCTCAGACAGACTGATAGATCTAACACCCTTCCACACACGCCCACCGCCACCTTTAGCTCAGACCAATACACTTCATCTGATCCCTGGCTGGCAGTAAGAGTGACAAGATGCACTAGCTGAGGTGTGAACACTGTAATGACTTGAAGCCTCCCTCTACCATCTCTGAATGATGAGAAGCCCTGTGGAAAGAGATAAAAAAAACATAGCCTATTACTTCCCACGTAGCTTTAACATTGTTCATGCAACATTCTTATTAGCTCTTTTTTTTCTTTTTACTTGATCTGCAGCTTATGCTGATTTCTGTAGCTATTATCACAACACAACATAACAGTTTCTGGGCATGAATGGCACGTTTTAAAACATCTAGTTGCTTTTTATTTAGGACATTCAAGTTATCTAGAGTTATATGGATGATTAGTAGGCTACTAGTTTCTTTATTAGAACATGTGACTTTCTTTGCCAATAGCCTATTTGCTAACCTGTTAGTGGTTCCTCACACAAAGGTATTGTATGACTTCAAGTACAGTACAGTGAATTTTTGGACCACTTGTATCATTCTTTTATGTCAATTTTTAGCTTGACATCCTGAGGTCATTACACTGTCAGTGTATGAAACAAATGCAAAAAAAAAAAAAAAAAAAAAAGCGCATATGGAAAACAATTTTTTTGTGTGTGTGTTCCATGGAATAACATAAGTGTTTGGAACAACATCAAGGTGAGTAAATAATTAAATTAATTTTCATTTTAAGGCAAACTATATAGGCTACAGTATCTATGAACTACTACAATATATCCCTTTTTAATACAAAATATATGGTTTCAAGAGAGCAGCTCTAGTAGTTCATCTCTGTCTTTGATCTGAAAACTAATATTTGCTTGTGGATACTTGTTTGCTCTTATATGGCTTATTATGACTGTTTGAATGGCGTGTGCAGTAGCCTATTGTACTGTTCTAATCAACAATGAAATGAAAAAGTATTGCTGTCTTGCTTTAACTGCTTTCACAAATTTCAAACTAACAGTGTCTCTCCCTTTCCAGTAACTCACACTTGCACACATTTCTGCAGGGACGTGTCCTGGTGCTACACCACAGTGCAATAACTGACATTCAAAAAAAACCCAGAACAGATGAAAGTGTAACCTTAGCTTAGCCTCTAAGAATCCCCTTAAGTGTATTTTTATCTAACCACAGTCACTAAAATAATCTCTTTTTACTGAAATATGATGCAAAATTTCAAAGATGGACAGTGACTGGAACATGTTAGCTCAAATAGCTCAAATGCTCATTTTACTACATAACTTTTAGATAGGAATCTTACATACTCATTTGTATGACTTGTGAAGAATCCCAGTGAATGTGAAGCTGCTGTCTGGGAGCCATGAGTAAACCAGAATTTTACATTTTCTGAAGAAAACAGTGTGCTAGGGTATTGTGGGCCGCCAGGGTATTGCTGTATGGTTGCTAAGGCGTTATGAGTGGATTTAATTGTGTTTCTAGGGTGTTCTGGGTGGTTTAGGCGATTCCTTAATCAAAAGAGTGCACCTCTGAGTCTACTTTGGTTGGTAAATATATTTTTCACCTAGTTTATAATCCAGCAGATGGAATTCATGAAATAGTATAACTCTCCTTATACCGCATGATTTATGTTTTCCTGGCATAAACAATGCAAGGCACTGCTGATATCCTCCAACCCATTAAAATAGCCTCATGTTCAAAAGCTTGGGGTCAGTAAGATAAAAATAATAATAATAATAATAAATTTAAAAAAGAGTTATATATCAAATGCATAACCTTTTACTTTTAACTTTCATCAAAGAATCCTCAACAAAAACTGTATCACGATTTCTACAAAAATATTAAGCAGCGACACTTTTCAACATTGATAATAATATGAAATGTTTCTTGAGCAGCAAATCATCATATTAGAATGATTTCTGAAGGATCATGTGACACTGACGACTGGAGTAAATGATGATAAATTCAGCTTTCATCACAGGAATAAATTACATTTAAAATATATTAGTTATTTTACATTTTAATAATATTTCATAATATTACTCTTTTACTGTAACAATGCAGCCTTGGTGAGCAAAACTATAAAGCAGACTCCAAACTTTTGAATGGTGGTGTAATCTTATAATTCTGCCTGAGACTGGTTATATTATGAAAGTTTGCATTTTACCAGCACAATAATATAAAGGCTGTACAGTACTTGCAGAACAAATAGAAGCTCTTCCTCAGTGCTGTTCGATGGAAAAATAACATGCATAACACACTATGATATACTTTTTCCAGCCTCCTTGCATGCGACCATTAGCCCACACATTTAACAATACAAACACCAAACTGAATGAAATCTTAGATCATGTACTTAGTGACTTATTCAGACTCAATTAACAGTCTGACAGGTGGAATCCAGGTGTCTCAGAGCAATATTTCATCCTAAAGGCAAATTTTAATGGGCAGAAGTGTCATGTGCCACAGTCTACACGTAACTGTGTTGAAATATACACCATCTGACCTTCTCAGTTAATCTCTTAATGTGAGAGGTGAGAGAAACGGCTCTCCTCTCCAGGACTCAGAGGTGTGATCATTCACAGCGAAGCCTCTGATGTTTTACTGACATCTCACCTGGAATCATGATGAAGTCGTTATGGTGTTGCTGATAAGTTTAAGTGTTTTATGTTTTGATCTCCTTAATGATATGCTAATGTTACATTTCCTCCTTCCTTTCTTCCTGTTGAAAGATTTCCAGCGATTTGGAATGCAAGAGAATCCCAACCGACAAGGTTATTTATCAGGATCATAATGTAGATTAATTGGCTTGTCTGCTACATTGTATTTACACAGGTAAGATCTTACGGATTTATGAAGAAACTGCTCGTTTTAAAATCTTTCCAGTCTACGTTGTATACATTGTTATGATATCCGCTTCAAACATTACAATGCTCATGATAACTTTCATTAACTCTACAATAAGTAAATCCCTTCACCAGCTAATTACTCGTCGACAGCGATGCCATAGAAATATACAGAGCCATTGGTGTAACCACCATAGGCATTGAGCGGGACAAGTCCCCCTTAGGGTGAGCACCGTCAAAAAAAACAAATGTGGGACGATTACTAAGTTTGTGTGGGACATGTTACCAACTTAAAACACAACCTGAAACTGTTATGTCTATATAACTTAATAAAAACATTTGTATTCTGCCTTTCAGCTGATACAAATATTTTGTTCTTTAGTCCCTTCCGGAAAACACCATTACATCACAATGTAATGTCATTTAACATTTCAATTTCATTTAAATTCAACATCACTGAGCCCAAAGGTAGAAGGCATCATGAAATTAGTTCATTGAAAATCTTATATATTAAGAATATATTAAACCAAAAACCAGCAAGCAACAAGTTGATAAATTCTGTTCTCCTCCAGCACAAGAGAGCGCACATAGCTGAAACACAAGAAAATCCATTTTAATCATTTAAATATGTAATTTCTTTAAATAAAAACACCCCCAAATAAAAAAGAAAAGAAAACTTTGGTCCGTTCCCAAAGTCCAAGACAAGGTTACGGCCTCAGATCTACTGCAAACATGGAAAATCAGAATCAGGAAATGCAAGTCTTTCATTACATTTAAAACACATCAATATCTGATACCTCCGACCAAAATATTTCTAAATGATTTGACATGTATTCTTTAAAAGGAGCAGAGGTGAGAATGTGGCTCTGTTTTCTCCCAGGCTGGTATGAGGAGTCCTGCACCCTAGGAGAGGAGACTTCACACTTCTGCAGCTGAGTGACCTGAGGGGGGGGGACAAGAGGTCAAGAAGTGCTCTAATGACAGTCAAATAAACGTCTGATGGTGGGAGCGAGTTCCTTTAATCAAGAGACCCTGAGAACTGACTGGTCTGCTGAGCAGGACAATTTGGAGAGAAGCTTTGGCACTTTTATTACTTATGGGCCAATTGCATTACTGACATTTTTTGTATTTATTATTATGCATTAATTAAAGAATTACCAAAAAAGATAATTCTGTCATCATTTACTCACCACAACATGACTTACTTTCCTCTGACAAAACACAAAAGAAGATATTTTGAAGAATGTTGGTAACCAAACATTTTGGTTGCCATTGACTTTACATGGACAAAAAACAAAACGCTGCAACAGAAAGGAAGTTTTACAGGTTTGGAGGGTGAGTAAATGAATTGTCATTTTTGGTTGAACCCTAATAACAGAGATTTTGGTTCATATGAACATGATAGCATCACTCAGATGTGTTGGTTGCACATCCATAATGTGAATCTCTCGTTCCACCACACCCCTAAGCTGCTCTATTGGATTGAGATATGGTGACCCTGGAGGCCATTTGAGTATAGTAAACTCATTGACATGGTCAGCAACAATACTCAGGTAGACTGTGGTGTTCAAACGATGCTCAATTGGTACTAAGGGGCCCAAAGTTTGTCAAGAAAATGTTCCCCACACCATTACACCACCAGCAGCAGCCGTACAAGGCAGGATGGATCCATGCTTTCATGTTGTTTATGATTCTGCCCCCAAATTTTGACCCTACCATCTGAATGTCACAGCAGAAATCGAGACCAGACAACATTTTTTAATTTTCTACTGTTCAATTTTGGTGAGCCCATGCAAATTGTAGCCTCAGTTTCTTCTGAGCTAACAGGAATGGCACCCAGTGTGTCTTCTTCTGCTGTAGCTAATCTCTCTCAAGGTTGGATGTGTTGTGCGTTCAGAGATGCGCTTCTGCAGACCTTGGTTGTAACGAGTGCTTATTTGAGTTACTGTTGCCTTTCTATCAGCTGAACCAGTCTGGCCATTCTCATCTGACCTCTGGCATCAACAAGGCATTTTCACACACAGAACTGCTGCTCACTGGATATGTTCTCACTCAGTCTTACACTGCAAGCCTCATAGAGCTGAACTGCACCAAACCTGCAGGAGTACATTTGCCATGCAACAACGTAACTCATTGCTTAACTAACAATGTATGATGCATTGTTGGAGAAATTAACTAGCTAGTTGTGACTGTTTCCCAAAACCGTGGTGACATAGTTGGACCTCCATTGTTTGAACCACACTGGTTCAACAATTGTTCATGATGTTGCATTAATTAATCAATTCAAGATTGTAATTAATGTCAGGTTATCATAGTTAATTTACACAAAACAACAGAAACCCATTCATTCTGTTTTTAAATCACATATATATGCTATGTAATTGGCGTACTCCTGTAATCTATATATATGGGTTTCATTCATTCAGCTTTCTTTACAACATTATGGCATTATAACAAACATGGCTGAGGACTACTTCACTTTTTTTGATCCACGTCATATTGCTTTATTCAATGTTGATTGTAAGTTCTCTTTTGCGTCATAGTCCGGGGTTTCCTTATGCATTTAGGCACAGGCTGCAACAGCGCATGATTGTTGACATGCTAAATTTTTTTATATAATTTAAATGGAATGAAAGATATAAAATGTACTGCATGATAGCTTGCTTATTGTACCCAAGAGCAGATTGTCTCTGCTGTTGACAGAACCATATAGTTTGCTAACAATGCTTTTGGGAAAACTACCCCAGGTCAGACCCTAAGAAAGAAAGAGAGATGTTATATGGGCAGAGGGCATGTGGGCTGATGTGTGTGAGTAAAAGCAGAGGCGTCAGTGGGCAGGTTGTATGTGTACAGTAGCGAGGTGAAAACAATCCACCGATCAGCTTGTACACTCATCTCTATAGCTGCGGTCTCCAGGGTGACTCAACCACATTTTCACTCCACCAGCCGGAGTGACACACTCACACGACACCACTAGCATGCACTAACCCTGCACTAAAAGCCCTCTTTTCTGCACCCACATGGGTACAGGATGTTACAAAAACACTACCCTTCTCCTCACCTTCTCTCACTCTCCTCTTTCTCCTCTCTTCTTTCACTTACTTCTTGTCCTCCATTTCTGATAAACAATGAATATATTTTATATATACATATAACACATTTTTTCTTAAATATATACATGCATGTGTGTGTAATTATACATACATAATAATTATACACAGCACTCACACATATATTATGTAAACACAAACTTTTATTTTGGATGCGATTAATCATGATTAATCGATTTGACAGCACTAGTAAAACTTCTAATTTGACATTTTTAAAAGTGTGTCAAGAAACATACCCCCCGTTTCACAGAGAAGGCTCAAACTAGTCCCAGACTAAAATAAATGTTTGAGCTTTTTTAACTAAGAAATTGCACTGACATACACTATATTGACAAAAGTATTGGGACACCCCTCCATGCACTAGGCATGCAGATGCTTCTACAAACATTTGTGAAAGAATGGGTCGCTCTCAGGAGCTCAGTGAACTCAAGCGTGGTACCGTGATAGGTTGCCACCTGTGCAATAAGGCCATTCGTGTAATTTCCTCACTACTAAATATTCCACGCTCAACTGTTAGTGGGATTATAACAAAGTGGAAGCAGTTGGGAACATCAGTGACTCAGCCATGAAGAGGTAGGCTACGTAAAGTCACAGAGCGGGGTCAGCGCATGCTGAGGGTCACAGTGCGCAGAAGTCACCAACTTTCTGCAGAGTCAATAGCTACAGACCTCCAAACTTTGTGTGGCCTTCAGATTAGCTCAAGAACAGTGCGTACAGAGCTTCATGGAATGGGTTTCCATGGCCGAGCAGCTCATCCAAGCCTTACATCACCAACTGCAACGCAAAGCGTGGGATGCAGTGGAGTAAAGCACACCGCCACTGGACTCTAGAGCAGTGGAGACGTGTTCTCTGGAGTGACCAATCATGCTTCTCTGTCTGGCAATCAGATGGACGAGTTTGAATTTGGTAGTTGCCTGACTGCATTGTGCCAAGTGTAAAGTTTGGTGGAGGGGGGATTATGGTGTGGGGTTGTTTTTCAGGGGTTGGTCTTGGCCCAATGCTTCAGCATACCAAGACATTTTGGACAATTTCATGCTCCCAACATTGTGGGAACAGTTTGGGGATGGCCCCTTCCTGTCTCAACATGACTGTGCTCCAATGCACAAAGCGTTGGTCCATAAAGACATGGATGAGCGAGTTTGGTGTGGAGGAACTTGACTGGCCTGCACAGAGTCCTGACCTCAACCCGATGGAACACCTTTGGGATGAATTAGAGCGGAGACTGCGAGCCAGGCCTTCTCGTCCAACATCAGGGCCTGACCTCACAAATGCGCTTCTAGAAGAATGGTCAAAAATTCCCATAAACACACTCCTAAACCTTGTGGAAAGCCTTCCCAGAAGAGTTGAAGCTGTTATAGCTGCAAATAGTGGGCCAACTCCATATTAAACCCTATGGATTAAGAATGGGATGTCATTAAAGTTCATGTGCATGTAAAGACAGGCGTCCCAAAACTTTTGGCAATATAGTGTATCATATGTTGGTGCCATTGGTTTGTCTCAAGATGCATACCAGTAATGTTTTTTTTTCTTCTGCATGCTTAGAAAATTCTTAATAGCTCATAGCTTAATTCTGGCTTTGTCTAAACCCTGTCTGTGAAACCGGGCCTTAGTCATGAAAGTGTTATCTTTATAGGGTTTTTCACACTTGAAGTAGTTAACCCTGGGTCATTCTAAACCCTGAGAAAACAATCTTGCTTCCTGTTTCACACATAACTGCTCATAATTTACCTGGGTTTAACAATTAATAATAATAATAATTCTAAACCTTGGCTTAATGATCTTATTTGCAATGTCACTGTCATTGATTGGACGAGCACAGCACACACCCTGTTTATGTCAAAGCTCTAGCATTGCAAGTTCTCATATTATACATTGCTGAATATACTATCAAGTTTTTTTCTGAATTGACTTTTTGGACTATAGGCAAGAATTAAATGGTCTCTTCTTCCCTCCAATTGTCACGTTTTCTTTCACCATTTGTTAGAACGATGATAATTCTGGTTTAAGCATGAGTCAAAAGCAATGCCCTTTTAAATATAGCCTACTTAAGTGGCCTTTTATTTAGTTCATTTTATATTACCTACAGTACAGTTTTTTCTTTTCTTTTTTTTTTTTTTTTTTTTTAAAAAACACTTTAAAAGGTTAGTTCAACCAAAAATTAAGACAGCTAAAACATGCATTTGTCTGAACTAGGCTTAAACCTAGTCTGTGAAATGGGGGATTATGAATTTATCCATAAAGCAGTTTTTATAAAGTTGCTTTTTTTTTTTTTTTTTTACATACACAAACTCCTTCCATAGGAATTAAGTTAATGCATTATCAGAAGTAAAAAGAAGACGAGTCATAGTTTACCTGTTGTGGTAACTGGCAGCATGCCACAGTAGCTGTTGAAAGAAGGTAATTTTCAACCCAGAAATTGCTTTAAAAATGTAAATCATGCTGAATTGCTTTACGTTTGCTTAATCTGTAGTCCCTATACTACAGAAGTTATGTTTGGTTAAGCACCTTGTTTTTCCCTGACATTCACTGGCTGAACATCAGAGATGACATTTTCATTATGACAGGAAAGTTGAGTGCCATCATTTGAAACCGCTCATATCAATAGTTAATCTGAATGTATCACTGAAGTCATGGTCATTGAATTTTCAGTCTTACACATCAAAAAACCTGATGACAGAAAAATGTCTATTCTGTGCTGTGCTTAGGGGCTTTTCTTTATTTCAGAAGACTCTTATTTGAAGTCTAAACATCAGTCATTAGATTTGTAAAGGGAACTTCCATTCAGGGGGGAAGATTCAACTTTACTGAGCTATACTTGTATTTTGACATGTGCTGCATATCCAAAGCATACAGCCAAGTCATTTATATTAAAGCATTCATAAAGAAAGCGGGCGCAAGATGCACTCTCATTTCAGCTCATCTTATTGGATGTCGCTTCATTCTGCAGTCCAGGAATGACTTCAGGGTAAATACTTCAATGCCATCATTATTGGAAGTTCATATCAGGCACCTGTTCGCACAGTACAAACCCACTGACCCAGTGACCCATATCAAAGCTGTGTATCAAAACGCTTGACAGTTGGCATGTTTGCAGCCCTTTTTAAGTTTACAGTGTTTTATCACCGGTTGCTATGTGCAGTCAAAGGGGCAAAATTCCAACATTTACAAAGACAGATAATCTCTTGGTTTGCCTTGCAGGCTAACTTGTAATTTTCACTTTCTTCCTCATTGTTATTTCCCCCTACTCTTTCCCACCACCTGCCAACTCAGAATGGTTTAAGGCTAATTGAGTGGGTGCACCCCTCCTTCTTTCCATCTGTTTCCCTCTATTTTTCTCTTTTTCCCTCCAAGACACAGTTCAGGTTACAGGAGTTAAAACATTTTTTTTTTTTTTCAAGATCTGCCAGGCTGATTCGTTATCCTTCAAAGCAATATATCAGATTGGAAAATATCATTCAGAACTCTGTAACGGCAATATTAGTAAACTCAATTTATCACAGCAGGTGCACTCAGTAGAACAGTATCAGTGATGATTCAGGGTTATATTATTGAACTTTTAACTGGGACCATTTCTGCGCCTCAGTGACGTCTGATGATGCAGTTGATGATGAGTCAGTGTAGAAGAGCAATTCAGATTGACATTCACTGTAGGAATTATAATGTTTATTGGTATTGATTTAATGTGCACTTATTTCCCCCCATGTTTGTAATTTGCAGAGCTATTAATCTGAGTGATCATTTCAATTTGACTAACATTTGCCTATTTATGTCATAATAAAGCTGGAATGGCTTCCTGTGTGCAAGTGGCTCACTTCACTGATACATTTTAAAGGGATTAGGTTCTTCAGTCTGTTTTGATGAAAGTGATCATTATCCCCCGGTTTCACAGATAAGGCTTAAGACTAGTCCCAGAGTAAAATGCACTGACGTATCTTAACTTGCAGTGACGTATCTTAAAATAGTGCCATTGTTTTGTCTCAAGATGCACACCAGTAATGTGTTTTTGGGTTTTTGTTTTTTTTTCATTCTAAGGCATGTTTGTAAAAGCCACTTAAATACCCTAATTGAACTAAGGCCTAATCCTGGCTTAATTTAAACCCTGTCTGCGAAACCAGGCCCAAGTGTTTTCTACCATATGGCTATGATGTGATTTTGGAGTGCCATATTTATGGACTTTGAAAAACACAGTAATCTGATAATATGTACTGATACCATTCTACATTAATTAAATTAAACACCATGAAGTAAAAAAACACTGTAAAATCCAACAGTTGTTCTAACTAACACTTTTTTTACTTAATGTCTTAACTTTAAGTTACTTTAACTTTAACTTTAACTTTAAGCGACTTACATTGCATTCAAGGTACACATTTTTAAAATTTTGTCAGTTCTTGCTTTCCCTGAGAATCGAACCCATGACCTTGGCTACAGGAAATCTTGATACTTTCACATACTATGCTTTGCACATACTATGCACATACTATGTGCTTTTCACATACTATGCATCTCTACTATTCACATACTATGCTTTGGTTACCCAGAAACCCAAGCCTGCCTGCTGATGGATTGGTGTGAAGTGGCATTTTATCAAGCAAAAAAAAAAAAAAACACTTTTGAGGCGGGACAATTCTTAAAATTTCACTCTGGGTTTGGGCCAAATTCTGAAGCTCAAAGCATGCCAAATGCACATTTAAATTTACTCTCCATAATGTAATTGTGAAATAGGTCGCTTTTAAAAGGTGACCTAACTTCTACCTAAATCATTAACTAGTCTATTCTTCATGATGAATAATGATCTTTTACAATTGTATTGCTAACGCTTTGTGAAACTTTTAATTGGGTTGATATAGTCCCTTTATATTTGTGACAACTGATCGCGTTTGAGTCACACACACACTTCAACATTCAGCATGCTAAACTCAAGAATGGTAGCTATACTAAGTGAAACAAGAGTAAACCATTAATAAACCATTAATATTCTTATGTTGCTGACTTACATTTACGTTTGTTTTTGGGAGTACAAGTGGTCTCACAGATGTGAGTCATACTCACCGCAGGCGAACAAATAAAACAACACTCAAACACAATCACACATGCAGCGATGACATCAGAGCTGGCCTGCTGACCTCATCAGCGCAGGTCTCATGAGAGGTGGGTGAGCGTGTGTCAGGCTTTAAGATGGAGTATGACACTCCCTCCCACTCCCCCATCTTTCCCTACCCTGAGGGTGTTAGGATTCAGAGGTTATAAAGAGCTGCTCTGGAGTATGATGGGTTTTGTTTAAAGCATTAATGTCCGGAGTTTACAGGCTCTAAAAGACAAATTGTTGATATGCTGTACATATAAATCCTATTTAAATCTCAGGGTGTAAATGTAGGTAGCACAGAACTCTGGTGCCTGACTAATTGCAGTGTTAACTCACAAAGTCATACTACTGACAATTATGCAAATTACACCAGTGAGTACTGTAATGACTGGGACATTTAGGTTTTCATTGGCATATGGGCCTCAGCCCATCAATTCAGTCAAGAAACTCCTTTGAATTGCATTGGAAGTAAATTAGCTTTGATCAGTCGGTTCGTCTCAATCAGCTCCCTAGCTTTGTGAATCAGTATGTAGTGCACTATTAAGGATTACTACACATTTGGGACACTGATGACTCTATTTCCAGCAACATGACTTTATTGTACAACATCACTAGTGGTATTTATGCAAAAGAACTGATATATTTCTAAAATATATTTTTTATGTTATTTAAAGTACATTATGATAAATACTTTGCTTGTTAAATATACATGCAACATAAATACATTATAATCGTTAGCTAGATTATGTTCATTACCTGTGATGTAGCTATATGTTTATGCTGACATATTTAAATAATGGTTTGTATTTTGAAAAACATAAATTTAGTGTCATTTTGTATAGTGAGTTGGCTCACGTGATTTATGTTTCGTGCTTCAGAACTTCTGTTAAGGGAATAGTGAGCATCGATGAGTCTTCGTAGTGCATTGTGGGACTTTTTAGGGAGTGGATGTTTTAGTGCACTGGGCTGCATTCTAGTTTGTTTTTATTATGCCTTTCAATCGCTAACTTCCCTCCGTCTCGTTCACTCGGATGTGCGTCATTGCTTGCGTCACATGAGTGCCCACTACCTTTGCAGTGGACTGAACTGGAACGTCCTAAGCCCTTGATCACTTGGAAACCATTATGGAGTTGATTTATTATTCATTTTTTCCCTTACGAAATTGTTTAATGCAGCATTCTATATGTATATAGGTGTGTTTGGGTTGTTTTAAATATTTAAAAAAAAATTCATATATCATAGAGTTGTTTGTGGTGGGGTAAATTAAATGCGATATGCTGTGACGTCACATTCGTGTTGCATTGTGGTATATGAAGCTGCCTGAAGTGTACATATGAAGTAGACTCGATTTTGACCGAGGGAGTGAGATTCTGTCCATATAAACTTCCCTCGTCCACTTCACTTTAGAGAAGTTTGCAAATGTGTGTCTAAAAGTGGAGTGGAACCTCATATGATTTTGTTATTGAGAGTCCCTGATCAGTTCCCTGACTACTGTTAATGGCACAGCTGACTGAACTGTGATAACAGATTTAGATTAAATTCTCTCTTTTATGGATTAAACACCAGATTAAAAAACTTAGCTACTTTAGCAATTGTTGTAGTTCACCTGTGACAAGTATACTTTCTAATGTAGGCTAATTCTGTGTGTTTGCATAATTTTAAACACATTTTTAACTGTTCCTATCCCAGTATAGCCTATATCCCAAATTATTGCAATTGCGACTGTTTAAAAGAAATTAAGATGCACGGGATGCAAACAAATTTGAAACTAATTTAAAAATAGTCTATAATTAATTTTCATATACATGCATGTATTATATACAATTATGCATGTGAACACTTGTTAATTTATTTATTTATAGGCCGATTATATCATATTTGTGACCCTGGAGTACAAAACCAGTCATAAGTCGCACGGGTATATTTGTGGCAATAGCCAACAATACATTGTTAAAATTATCGATTTTTCTTTCATGCCAAAAATCATTACAATATTAAGTGAAGATCATGAAGATATTTAGTAAATTTCCTACCAAAAATATATTGAAAATTTATTATTAGTAGTAATATGCATTGCTAAGGACTTCTTTTGGACAACTTTAAAGGCAGTTTTCTCAATATTTAGATTTTTTTGCACCCTCAGATTCCAGATTTTCAAATCATTGCATCTCGGCCAAATATTGTATCCTAACAATCTAATGTATTCATCTTTCAGATTATATAAATCTCAATTTTAAAAAATGTACCCTATGACTGGTTTTGTGGTCCAGGCTATGTGCATTTTTTTTTTTTTTTTTTTTTTCTATGAACACTGAATATTGCGTATGGACCCTGTGAATCGGATTCAGCTGTATTATCATTGTCATAAAGACTGAGGTGAGCGTGTGTCTGAGCGTCAAGTTCACTGTTCAGCCCACTGTGTGCGTAGCGGAGAAACTCGCTGCGTTGAGTTGTTGAAGTGTGGGCGTAGCTGTGACAGTGACGTTTGATCGTTGCTGAGGGGGATTGCCTCGTGAGTGGGCGGGAGACTGAGACCAGACCGCCAAAAAGCAAGCAGAGAACCGCGCTCCGTAGCGGAACGTTCTCGTGCGGTTACCATGACGCTGAGAGTGGGTGAATCCCGTCCTGTCGCGCTGTTCTGACCTCTGGGTTGGTATTTGTTTGAGGTAAACGGAGGGATTCCAGAGGTTTGTGTATGTGTCTGTTGTGGGTGCGAGGGAAGACGTGGTACTTTAAGAGATGATGCATGATCTTTATGTTTATGGTTGAGCTGTTTTCATGACATAAAGCCAACCTGACATACGGTGAAGACACTGGACATCCCTTAAGAGTGATTCTATTAGTCAGCCATGGTGGTCCAGTCTGTGCCATTAAAACATCATTCAGCTAACTTGCTTTAAACATGTTGACTTGCTCTGCAAGATTTGTCTACGAAGGCTCTTGCAATGACACCAAAATGATATGCATTTCTAACCAGTCATCAGTATTGAGGAATAGACCTTCTTCAAAAAGGTGTCACTGCTATTTTCTGATATAGCTATGATTGGTATTCACAAGCTGCACCCAGTGTGACTGAAGTGTCTGAATAAAACTGACCTTTCTGCAAATCCGTTTCAACGATTAGATCAAAAAAGTGATTAATTGGCAATCTGGGATCGCTAGTTATGATTTTGAACAGCTGATAGAAAACACACACATTGGTTGATTAAGTGTTATCAGGGACAATGTTTCATGAGTATGTCTCAATTGACAGAAAAGGATTTATCAGTAATATTTTACTGGTGCACAACAGTATTTCACTGGGGTTCCTTCCCTAGTTAAAAGAGTCTAAAACGTTATAATGTAACAGTAAAAATAATTTCATAATGAAATTGAGCTACCATATACACTACAAGGTTTTGTGAAGAGCGTTTTTTGAGCCTAGTGGTTCGGTAAATTCCCAAAAGTGCAGTATACCTATGGGATTAAATTCCCACCAGATGTACTGCGGTCAAGGATCAAAAAATTAAAAACGCGTGTAAAAATATATTGCACAAAATGAAAACAACAATGCAAATTTATTATTATAAGTGTGAATCAAAAAATTAAAAGCGGATTTTTAAAAAATTAGCATGAATCGACTTTAAACACGTTAAAAATTGTATTGCACAAAACTTAAACTTATGTAAGGTGTTCTTAAACATTATGTTTTCCTTGGTTTTATTACTCTGTATTGTGTGCTCTCTTACATTTTTCCAAATCTTGCAGTCTGAGCGTCACCATTGGTCCACTAGTTCTAGATTGACATTGAAGAGGGGTAAATAAAACCAACGAAAAAAACAGCATTTTAAGAACACAACATAGGTTTTGTGCAATATAATTTTGAATGTGTTTAAGGTTTTGATTCATGCTCGTTATTTTTTAAATATTTTTTTTTTTGATCACGCTTATAATAATACTATTAGCATTTTTTTTTTTTCATTTTGTGCAATATATTTTTACATGTGTTTTTACATTTTGAAATCACGCTTATTGTTTGTTGATCCTTGACCGCAGTACATTTGGCGGGAACTTAATCCCATATTATACAGGTCAGTTTACCCAAATTCATAGTGTGTGTTTAATTTTGTGCATAGGCCTATATTTGTTTGTATGCAACTCGCTTTGAATTGTACTAGCAAACTATTTCTCAGGACCTCAATCTGGCACTAAATTACAATTTCAAAGTGATTCCTCTACTTTAAGTGTGTGTATTTGATGACAGACTGCGTACATGCAACTTTTTAAAGACAAAATGTCACATATACTGCGCCATATCTAGTGAACTTGGCAAGCTGCGGTTGACCCTTAATGCTGTTAAATAACCACATTAATCTTCAAAAAGACCTGTTTAAAATATATTAACAACTTATAAGTTTAAACTCAGGAGCAGCTATCTTTCCCATATTCTCTGCACCAGTCTCATTTACCAGAAAGTGTATTATGAACCTGCGATTGCACTTGCTTGCACAATGTTTTTGCTGTAAATGCCAGTAATCGGATTACAGCATTTGTTAGCATAGAGATTGGAAGAGGACCTCATGTTACTCTTGCTTGCTTCACATTTGAACTGATCAATAAGTGCCCTAATGATGACACAGAAGAGAGTGCATTTTGTTGTAGAGAGAAAAACAGCAGAAGGGAGGGGGGAGTGGAAGAGAGATATTTCAAGACTGTACTGGAAGTCATGTGGTATTTCCACTAGAGGACCCCCTACTTCCTGGTTTCTGCTGGAGTCCCGCCCATGCCCTAATATGGTCACTGTTGAGAGTAGCATGAATGTTGCGTCACTGCTGAAATTATGCAGCTCCTTCTTTCTCACCCCCACCCCATCTCCTCTCCACATTGTTTTTGTTCTCTGGGAGTTTGGCTGTCCTCCTATGTACTGCCTTTTACGAGCAACTGCTTGTTCTTTCGTACAGGCTGTCCTGCTCCTGCATGTTACTTGACATTTTAAAAAAAAAAGTGCTATTGTTGTGAGAATACAGATATTGAACTTGTATCTGCTGTAATACAAAACAAAACAAAAACAAACAAAACAAAAAATGTGTTTTGCATATTGAATAATATTCTGCAGTAGTATAAAGAGGAAGTTTTCTTTCTCAGTAGAAGTCACTAAAGTCCATCCCACAGGACTGGTATTAGTATTTGCATAAAAATGTGAGATCTTTATTTGCGTAGAGAATCTTGTTGCACATGGGGAAATTTCTTCTCTGAGTAATGCAAATGACATAAATGAGTGTTAACAACGCATTGATGCTTTGTGTGCATCGATCTGACAGTGAAAAATTCAGTGTATAATTTATGGAATTGTATTGGTTATAATAAAAGTCCACCCTGCTTTAATTTGTGTCTCTAGAATATTTTTAAGCATTGAAGATAATTATCAATTGATCCATAAAATAATCTATGATAATAAGAGCAAATATTTACTTCATAAATAATATTTATAGTCATAGATTTCAGAGTTGCATATGGAGTAATTGGTCCCACTTTATTTTAGGTGTCTTTAACTATATGCACATTTCAGTTAATCATTTGATACAATGCACTTATTGTGTACATGCATGTTTTTACATTGTACTAATGTTTAAAAAAATAATACCTGCATGTGAATACAACTGTAATTATTAGTTTTTGTAATCACATCTATAAGTACACTGTTGACACTTCCCTCACCCCTTAACCCACCCTTAAACTTACCCATACCACCACACCTGTCTCTAACCTTACCCGTATCACACCTCAATGCAGCAAAAGTGTTGTGCAATACAAAACGAACACAATAAGTACATTGTACTTATTTTTTTATTTAACTACATACTTGTTAAAGATACCTAACATATGGGGCCCTATTTTAATGTTCTAAGTGCATGGTCTAAAATGGTTGTCCCTATTCTCCTAATGAGTTTTGGGCGTAACGTGCAACAAACCAACCAGAGTCTCATCTCCTATTCCCTTTAAAAGCCAGCTACGCTTGCGCCATGGCGGATTTGCTATTCACAAATGACGATCTGCTCGTCCAATGACGCCTTGCTCGTCATTACTGCAAATAGGTAGAGTAATTCTGATACATGCAATTACTATCCATTATGACATGTAGGCATTTAACGGAGGCCAGCTAGTAGTCGCTGTGCGAATAAAACCTCACTCCTCTGATCTCAAGAGACACTCTAGCGACTGACACTAGAGGTTGCATCCTTTAGTGTCAGGTGCTCTAACTGCTTGTTAGAGCGCCTGACTCTCATGCCGGCGGACCCGTGTTTGAGTCCCGCTTGTAGTGGGTGGTTCGAACAGGAGGGGTTACATACACAATAATAATATTTGACATTTTAATCTTTTAATTTTTCATATTTAAAAATGTTTGTGAGCCGCTGCGCGTCCCTGTGTGTGTAATAAGCAGAGTGTATGCGTGCTGTGCACCGCCTATAGGCGCATATTACTAACACACCCTTTAAATAACACATCAAATATGGTGCAGTCGTTTTCAGTTGCCTCAAAATAGCAACGTGCCAACAATTCACCGGAACACCTCGTTTTCAGACCATCACACCCATGGGTGCACAAATGGGCGCAAATGCATTTGCTATTTAAACAATGTTGCACAGGCACAATGATAATAAAAAATAAACACTTGTGTCACAGAGTGTGCCTAAAGTTGCAAGAAATTAATAATAAAAAGTACCTGTAGAGGTCTATAAAAATGCATTGATATTTAGCAATATTTGCCTGTTTCAGTAGTGTTGCAATAGACACACATGTAACTACCTTCAGCAGAACAGAAATTAGCAAAAAAGAGAAAAAGAAATTAGTAAGATTTGTTAACAATCCGATTTATGTAATCTGTCTCTGGTGTTTTCCACCTGCTGCTTTCTCCTTGGGGTGAGAGTTATTCTAGAAAACCACAAATGTACGGTTGTGACTGTGTCAGAGGGACTTTGGACTGCCACATCATAGTCATCTTACAGAGCTCCATTTCTGTTTTTGTGTGTAAACTGCTTGTAAACACTCTTCATCTACACTGCCCATCAGCATCGCCCACTTACTGAGTGGGCCTAGGATGGCTCTCGTGGTTTCGGTATGAGAGACCTTTGAAAGCCCACATGTATGCAAACATGTATGAACACACACTGCGATTTTCAGACATCTTATTTGCACAGCTAATGCTTGCTTTCTTATTCAAATGAGATACAAGGGATTGCCTGGACGATTATGAAAATGAGATACAAGAGGAAGAGGTATTAATGTTGAATGAGGTTGTTTTGGTCTGTGTTAACTCTGGATTTACCATTGACTTACCACTTACCACCGACAGTTGCAGCCTGCAAACTCAGAGACGTAGAAAAGAGTGTGAGCATGGATTAAGGCACTTTAATGTAACTTACATGAACAGTGCATTGAACTCTAGTGTCAAGCTACTGTGTTACCCCTGGTGCTGCACTGCACACAGGTCAAGCAGTCTAACATTTCAAACAGTGTCATCATTTACTGACCTTTCAAAGTGCAGCCAGCGATTACCCAACAGCTCACGTTCATCATCCATGCTTTCATGAAAATCAAAACAAGAGAGACTATGTACAACATCATCAAAGCCAGCATATCATGACATTGAGAAAATATAGTAAAATGCTCTTCCATGCAGATCTGCAAGGTTTTTCATGTGAAGGTCAAAGCACTGAGGTGCTTGTGCTGAGAGGTATGCAAATCTTTGGAAGTTGAAGTTCAATATATATGTGTATATATACACATATATATTCGCTGCCTCTCATCTCCTCCCATTCCACCTGTGCTGAGAATCTTGAGTCTGCCAGGAACCCTGGGCACTATGCCCGGGTCAACACTTTGCAATATTACAGACTCAATGTGTTCCCAGAGTGCAGCTCAGATAACTGCTGTACGGTAGATCTGTCTGCATGAGTCTGTTTAAAGGATTGGATGTCCTCGTGGACCAGAACTGAGGTCAGTTTTGATGCTTTTCAAAGATTTGCCTAACAGTCATAATGCAATTTAACGTAAAACACTAACACTGAACCTATTTGCTTTCCTTTCCAGAGAATTTTTAAAAGGGGAGAGAGTGTTTGAACGTCTTTGTCCATAGTGCTGCACATGAAGGGCATATGCAAATTCCCTGCTCAAGGGAAAATGTTCTTCCTCCAGAAGTCACCAAAGTTCATTCCAAAGGATAAGTAATTGCATAAAAATGTGGGATTGTAATTTGCATAGAGAATCTTTTAGATGCACACAGGGAAATTCTGTTGTCTTAGTAATGCAAATTAAATATAGGCCAGTTTTTAAATCTATCACAGACTATAATAATGGCTATATATGTACAAATTCATTACTTTTTTTAAAACTTTTACTACAATGTAAAGTCATATTTACAACAACACCTTTATATCCTGAACTATGTTTGATTCATCCGCATATATGGTGAATGCAGCATAACACATCATGATATCTCAGCCCGTTAAAAATCATGCTGGGAATTGCATGTACCAGCATGTCCTTCTAGCCTCTGTTCTCACACTTTTGTGGAAGTACATTTTCACACAGCCAGTTTTTTTCCCCTCTCCATTGGGAACGAAGCTTTCCCTGAATCCCAGCATTCTCTTAATAGGCGGGGACATGTAGTTTCTGCCTGCAGGCAAGAGTTCTTCATCAACCTGAGCTGTTTTCGTTCTCTGCCAAGCATGCTTGACCCGTTTCTCCTGCTGCAGTCCCGGAGGAACTGGTTCCTGTTCCTGAACACCAGTGAGGAGCTGGGGACTTGTATGTGTGTGTGTGTGTGAGAGAGAGAGAGAAAAAAGAATGCATCTCATTCCTTTTGTAACAGACAGATAGTTCCATGTCTGTTTAACTGACCAGGCCTGTTCTGTGGTCCTACTTTAAACAAAAACGATTGACATTAGTTATAATGGATATTAATGCTCAGATATGCTTGGCATTTGTGGAGAGTTTCTGTAAATGTCTTGTGGTTTAAGTCTGTTATGGAATGTTTATGGAAAAGTGGTGCTTACTAGGGCAAAATTTGCACCTACAGTAGGGTGTTGTGGATGTTAAGCTACTGATCTAAGTCAAAAGAGCCCCTCAAGTCTCCAGTTGTTCCACACCTGAATTAGTGTCTTCCTTCTGCTGAACACAAAAGAAGATATTTTTAAGAATGTTGGTAACCAAACAGTGGATGAGTCCCATTGACTTACATAGTAGGGGGAAAAAAGTACTAAAGAAGTCGACTTTTTGGTTACCAACATTATTAAAAATATCTTCTTTTGTGTTCAGCAGAAGGAAGAAACTCATACAGGTGTGGAACAACATGAGGGTGAGTAAACGATGACAGAATTTGCATTTTTAGGTGAACTATCCCTTTAATATGACCTCCTCTTTCAATGTCAAGTCTATGGGGGTTTTATAGTTGGATAGGCCATAAAGGTGTGGTCACATGAGAAAAGTTTTGCCAAAATTTTGCAGGCAAAAAAGTTCCACTGTCTATTGTAAGTAACGATGCACAAAGCACTACTAAGACAGAGGACACTTTCAAACCAAACAGCTTTTTGTTGGTAAACACTGCAAATTCGTGTGACCATCTTAAGGTAGAGACTCCCCAAACTGACGCCAAAGAACTAGCGCTGATGAAAGCGGACTGTGTTGTCGCCTCATGTCACCTGTGTCGGGGGAAAAAACAGCACCTAAACACGGCAAAAGGACTCCAGGTGAGTGCCAGCTAGCACGTGCGTTCTGCACCTGTGTGTGAAGGAGATAACTGTGTATTTAAGCAGATATATTCATCTACATTCATCATTCAAAAAGGGAAGGCAAAAGTAAGACTGTAGGTATACAAACCGTAAACAAAGCAGCGCCTGCTTTGAATATATTTCATGCTGATCACATTCTTTATTCCACTCCGCTCATGTAATTATGAAAATATTCCAACATCTCAGGTAAGATGATGTAAAATTAACAGCCTTCTGTCTGTTTAGTTTTTATTTACTTGCAGTCTTACCTCTGTCTGTTGACAGTTTATCAGGATCCCTCCACCACTCTTTCTCCAGTCCACACTTTTAGTTCTAACCACTTACACACGGGGGTAAAATTGCATTTTCATTTAGTCTCTGCTATGTTTGTTTTGTGCAGGACAGGTGTGTCGCATGTAGCATAATTTCACAAAGCCAAAGTCAGACCATGCTGATTTTGCTGTAAATCTTGAAATTATTAAATCTAATTTAAATAAAAAACAACTGCTCGTGCTTGTAGCATCTTTCTTTGGATTGTGATGGCTACACATTTTTGTTTAAGGTCAGTTTGGTCTGCATAGAACAAATAAACAATATAATCAACAACCAGTATCACTAGTAAAAACGTGTGTAAAAAAAAAAAAAATCTTTTAGCTGTAAAAATGATTTTGTAGTTTGTATGGTTAATATTAGTAACGTAACTGTTAGCGCACTAAAGCGTAAAAAAAAGTGCAAAAAAAAGTAATTCAGCTTGCACATGGTTATATTTTTTCTCATCCAGCCCTCAAACTAAAATGAGTTTGACACCCCTGGCATAGAGGGTTGTTTAAATAGTGATGTTTGTCTTAGCAAGAAAAACTATGTATAAAAACTTCTAAGATTTGTGGTTCAAGGTAAGTATCACTTATAAAATGGATTAAGTATCTTACCCTTTTTTTTTTTTTTTTATATCAACAGCAAGTTTACTTATTTGAGAAAGTTTCCCTTTGAGGAACCAAAGCTATGGGGCCTATGCTCAGTCCAAAATAGCCAAAAGAGATTTTTTTTTTTTAAGTACTGATTTAAGGTCGGTGCTGTCCAAGCTGCTTTTTTTCTGAATCATTCGCTTTCATCTCTGTTTCCTGTTTTGAGTAAGGCTATGTTGCATTTGCAGGTGGTGGGAAATCTCACGCTCACCCACTTTGTGCCCCTCAGAAAACACGGCAGAAGCAAAAACATCTGCTGTAGTCTGTGTTGAGAACAATGAATTAAAACTAAAGCCCAGAGCCAAACACAAATATACATGTTCAGGGTTTTTTTAGGGTCTTTCCTGGGTCTGTTGGTGCATGAGGCTGCTGTCAGCCACTCACTGTGTGTGAAGACCATGAGAGCTGAAATTGTACAAGAGGTCACATGACTTGAGCTGTGAGAGAGTGCTGTAGGAAAACAAGCACAAGCTTGATATGACTATGCTGTCTTCACCACCTTTTGGACCATAGTTGGGCCCATGCAAATTACAAACGCCTCAATAACAGTAAACCAGGGGTAGCCAATCCTTCTCCTGGAGGGCTACCTTCCTGCAGAGTTCAGTTCCAAGCCTGCTTCAACAAACCTGCCTGTAATTTTCAAGTAATCCTGAACAGCTTGATTAGGTAGTTCAGGCCTGTTTGATTCAGGCTGGAGCTAAACTCTGTAGGATGGTACAGTGGCCCTCCAGGATTAGGGTTGGCTACTCCCGCAGTAGATGGTGTCGCATCTATTAACTTATTTATCTTGTCACTTGATGGATTGAAATGGCATTTCTCACAAACACTTCCTGTAGATTTTGCAAAATGTGGCTTGGTGTTTGCTGAGGAAATGAAAATGATTATGAGGCATCAAAAACCTTGGACCAGAACACATTTGTTGGGACATGGATTCTCTGCTAATCTTCCACCTGGAGCTTACTAAGGCCATGAGAGCCTGCCCACTAAGAGTCAACAAGAAAAAAACACATTATTCATTGTTCCCAGAGGCTGTGAAGAGTTGGCTGGCCATTAACTCAGCAGGGAGTTGAGATATTGGGCAGTTAACTTCCCCCTGCTGACAAACACATTTGTGTGCACCAACTCCCTTCATTTTTTCAAATACTTATGCAAACTAGGCTAATGGCAAAAGAAAAATGGTTAGTGAGGAAGAGTGTTTATGCGATTTGAAAGTCTTTATGTGATAAACCTGTCCTGAATGAATAACCTACTGCACTTATTTGACAGCTTCCCCTGGACCAGCTTCATTGTCACCTAAGCCCAATTCCTGCTCTTCAGCCTTGGATTTCAACGTCTGATGTCTCATCCACAGGAAGATGCTCAGAGTTGATTTAGGATACAGATGAACCAACCTTAGTCATAGTGTGAGCCGAAAAACAGCTCCAGAGGTTTGAGTGTAAGTCAGAAGTGTATTTTATTTAGCCCCTCTGCTAACACTGGAGTACTGACCTTTGAGTTAACCCGATGAGAACTAGCATTCTTCTAGCTGTAACCTAGCTTGCCCTGAGAGTTCATGTAGTGGCTCTGTCCACCTGAATGTGTGTCCTGGCTCGACCCGGGCTTTCTAGCTGGCTAGAAATGTAAATCTCCTCAACACATTCAACACTATTTTCCAGTTACTAGTAATCTCCACAGGAGCCTTACTGAACAACACAGTTTGATTTCAAGCAGAAATATCTCCTTTCATTTCTTGGTCAGCTTTGATGTGGCAGCAATGTCCTTAGTTGACCCTTAAAGTCTTGAGAAAGAGAGAATGCTTATTTACTTAAAATGGGGATGGGAATCTGTTTTATTTCATCAAATGATGCATCCGTTTCAGGACACAGATGTTCCTTCAAGTCTGACCTTCAGCTCCCATCACCATGATGACTTAGTTCCCAATGACTGCAATGTTTGAGACACTTTTATGAGCATGCAAGGCCTCCATCACACATTCAAATAAAAGTGCCAAACCCTTTTGAGTATTTCCTTTGGCTGGCACTTCACAAACTAAGGGTTTGCCCTGTTTTGAAGGAGAGTTGGTGTAGTTGTACACAGATGAAATATCATCCAGGCTGTGCCTCTAATGACACAGCACTTCAGAGAACTGTTATACGGTGACCTCACTATCATTGTTTAAGTGAGATGGAATATTAATGATGGTGCTGTTCCACCTTTGTTTTCAACTCTTCTCCCAGAGTAGAGTGCTTGCGCAGAGTGCTGGCTATGTTTGTGTTTGATTTGTGACGTCTGTTGAAGAGGTAACGTGCCGAGGGTCTGTTGTATAAACATTGCATTGAACATGATGTGCACAGAGCCCTGCATTGATGTCAAGAAAAAACTAGGAATCAAATTCCTATTTAAAAATGCCTATGCAGATCATAAACATGCATATGGGTAATTGTGCAACAATGAGCATTTTAAGTACATTCTTTTAAGTTTGATACAAAGAATGTGTTCACTGTTTTTCATACCGTTTGTCATTACCAGCATGTCCAAAAATGTGGTGGTAATGACATATTATGAGCTTGCAGTTATGATATTTTCAAACTGGTCCGAGAAAATCAGCTTATTGTAACTGCTGAGGAATAGCTATAGTTGTAAAAAATTATCGAGATTTTAAAGTAAAAGACTGTAAAAATGCTATAGTGAAAAACAGTTCATTGGCTAACAAAGTTTTTGAACTATCTACGGTGAATAACTATAATAGCTCTACCCTTACATTTAATGTAATTTTACAGTAAAATACCGTTAAATGTTTTTGGAAGTGAAAAAGAACAAGTCATTGTGTAATTTACAGTGAAAAAACGTAAACATTCCCAACGTGACATTCCCAGAATTCCCTGTGTGGCACTTCACATTTGATGTATTTTAGTATCATTTATGTTTTTTCTAATCAGTTATGTATATTAGAGTTTTATGTTATCTAATGTTGTTAAATTAATGTTTATTGCATTTTTCATGTGTGTTACCATGATGGTGTTTAGTGTTTGTGTGAATGACACTGTGCACCTTCTGTATATTAGTATTGTCCTCCTAAAAGCTGCTTGTGATGGGCTTTGATTCATCACTGTGATTGGTGGTTGTCAGTATATATATATCAAAGATACATAACAGATATTAGTATTTCAATTGGTTGACAATTTAACATTATATCAGTTAATGAAATAAAGTTTTTTACTGTACATTTTACTTAAATCTGTAAAATGTTATTGACATATTTTTTACTGTAAATTTCTGGCAACCACAGCTGCCAGTTTTTCACTGTAAATTTAACAGAATTTGTTTTTTACAGTGTTAACATAAACTGTACTTTTTTTGTCCCAAAAATCCCTTGTACATGTTTCTGTGCAAAATAACTGCGTTGTGGTGGAAGGGAATATGCATTCTGAAAATGTTGCAAAGAAACCATCCTACATTTGATTTCATGATATTTTTATATACGAGATGAACTCGCTTCCAGGTGTAAAATCTATAAATCGCAAATCATCTTGAAATTGTGCGCAGCTGAATGGTTTCAGACCTCCACCTTGTAAACGCTGGCTAATCCGTGTCATTAACATAACACAACACAATAGCATCAGTCAACATCAATACGGCGAGCAGCAAGAGTTGCTTAGATTTCCCAATACCTTCTAGCCTAGAAATCTAGACGCTCCCTAGTGGCAGCAAATATAATTTGCAGCCAGGGTGTCTAGCAACTCTCCGTTGGCTTGCGAACTTGAAATACCAAGTCAGGCCAATCACATCGTGTATAGAGTTGGTGGGCGGGCTTAACATAATGACGGCAGAGTTGAGACGGTTCCGCGTGCTACTTGAAAACAAAGAAGCTGACGAACAGCGGTCTTTCGAATCGGCTTTGGCCGCGACTCTGGAAGACTTGGAGTTAAGCTTTTCTTTGCCAAAAAAGGAAGACGTGTTCAGAGTTTTGCCGACCGGATACAGCAAAAGTTTAATCTATCAACTAGCTCTGCTTCATCTTCTTCATTGCTCTGGTTGGTTGTAGAGCTATCCTATTGCGTGCAGAGGGAATTTGCAAG
The DNA here is from genome assembly GCA_018749465.1 of Paracanthobrama guichenoti. Taxonomy (NCBI): domain Eukaryota; kingdom Metazoa; phylum Chordata; class Actinopteri; order Cypriniformes; family Gobionidae; genus Paracanthobrama; species Paracanthobrama guichenoti. The sequence continues at coordinate 1,192,336 of CM031953.1, forward strand.
ACAACCGCTTATCCCACCCCTCGGATTGAGCTCTGCCAATGGTGTTTTCCCAGACCAACATCTTGATGTGGGTCTTGCTTGTCAGGCTAAATACCTGCAGTACTCTGACTCTCTGCCACAAGGAAAGATATATATGTGTGTGTGTGTGTGTGTGTCAGCTTAGACCCGACGTGGCGCTAAGCACTTTGCCACGTCAAAGACTGTTTTTATAAATCTTGAATGTTGGCGTGTATTTTAGCGTATGCACACTCTAAGATCAAATCAGGTTTTATAAATGAGGCCCCTGAAGCGGTTTGGTTTGATACATTTTGGATTGCTCAGGGATGTAAAATAAGAAGGCATTTTTGATAAAAAGTACCAAAAAAAAAAAAAAAAAGTCACAACCTAGTAGCCACCAAGCAATGCACCTAGAAACCAGAACCTCAAAAAATGACACAATTTTAAGAATCCCTGCACTTTTTTCCAGTACATTTATGCAGCTATTTATCATTTCTATAGGCTAACCCCTTCCCTGTCCTCCCATATGCAGATCGGATCAGCACATCCCTATCCACCAATCACAAGGGATCTTGTGTTGCCCTGAGCTCATGCACTGACTCACCAATCACATGATTTAAAAGGAACTCCTCATCTGTTTACCCCTCCCTTTCCTGCTTTTGCTTTGCTCCCTCCATTTCCAATAACATAGAGCCTGCTCTTCCGGGAAAGAGAGAGGGAGCAGAGATCTGAGGTCTGAGTATGTCTGCGCGTGCAAGAGCATCAATTTCCTCTTTTTCCTCCATGAGGTCAGACTACATTTTGTGTTGCTGTTCTCAACGCTGGAAAAGTTGGTGGCATGAGCCAACTGAGTCAAAGAGTGAGGGTGTGTGTGGACCACTGAAGTGACTTCATTGTCCACTTCATTGGACTGCTGTTATTACTCTTCATTATCATTCACTTGTTTTCCATGTATGGTCATTTGTTGCACAACTCTTTGTAAAAAGATTACAAATCAGCCCAAATGGAGGGGCTTTCCAGCACTAAACACAAAGACGCTTGAGACAAAGCAAAGACAGTGTGACATCATAGTTCTGAGGAGCTGGCAGAAGCTGCTGTCATGTGATGCTGAGTCAAGTTGAGCTCATGACAAATAAAACACCTGACATGCACACTGTCTCTCTCCAGATGTTTGAACTTTATAGCCACATGCTGGGCTTGCTGATCTGTTCATCACATTTCTGCTGATGTAATTTACAGGAAAGAGCTCTCAAATGCAATAACTAAGGGTTAGTAGTGTTTGCTAAAGCCTGTTCACACGGACTGTTATTAAATCATCCGATGTTGCTGATAGCGCTTGTAGTCATTTCTACTTAAGTATCTGACTGTATCTGCATTTCCTTTGTTAATCGATACATCACATCACTTTATTTGCATACATTTATAGGGCTGTAAATATTTGTTCTTGATTTACTTAAAGGGATAGTTCACCCAAAAATGAAAATGATCCCATGATTTACTCGCCCTCAAGCCATAGGTGTATGACATTCTTCTTTCAGATGAATTCAATCAGAGTTATATAAAAAAAATGTCCTGGCTCTTCCAAGCATTATAATGGCAGTGAATGGCAGCCCAAAATTTGAAGACCAAAAAGTGCATCCATCATAAACGTATTCCACGTCGAATACAGAAGGCGGTCCGCCGGAAGCTAGATATTAAATATGGATATTTTTATATCCATATTAAAAACGTGTTAAATATGGATATTTTTCTTACACAAACCCATCGATTCACTTCAGAAGGCCTTTATTAACCCCTGGAGCCGTGTGGAGCACTTTTATAATGGATGCACTTTTTTGGGCTTTAAATTTTGGGCTGCCATTCACTGCCATTATAAAGCTTGGAAGAGCCAGGACATTTTTAATATAACTCTGAAAGTTAAAAAAAAACTCTAAAAAAAACAAGATAATATTTTGTTTACTTTTACCGTTGTAGATAATGTTGTTTTGAGTTATTTCAGGTCAACCTGTAGTTTCCCTAGTAGATAATGATCTATCAACCTGCTAATTTCAAAGCACACACACACACACACACACACACACACACACACTACCCTACCCCTAAACCTACCCATCACACACACACACACACACACACACACACACACACACACACACACACACACACACACACACACACTAAACCTACCCATCACACACACACACACACACACACACACACACACACACACACACACACACACACACTACCCCTACCCCAACCCCTAAACCTACCCATCACAGAAAACTGCACATTTTTACTCATTCTGTATGATTTATAAGTCTTTTGAAAAATGGGGACATGGGTAATTTTCTCATAAGGCACCCTCTCCTTGTAATACCTATGTCATACCCATGTCAGTATACACATTTGTGTCCTGATAAGTCACAAAAACACACGCACACATACACACACACACACACACACACACACACCCATATGAATGCACAAACGCACACGTGTGCATGCACAAACACACACAATATGCACATACACGCCCCAAATTCACACGTTGTTGCAGCAATAAAACAACATGTTGTTGTGGCATAGCACTTGGAGTACCCTTAGTTTGTGCATTTTGTCTACCTGTTACAACTTACCCCAGTATGGGTAAAAAACTAATTGGTCCTTTGTTACAACCTACCCCACTATTGGGGTAGGTTGTAATAAAGGACCAATTAGTATTTGTCAAGCATTAGTAGAGTTTCAGACTTGTAGCTAAAAAAAGGGTGGTTTTAGGTGCTGAAGGAAAAAGTGTTACAACCATATTCTAAGCACACGCTGCACTTTTGTCTTCTGCCGCTTTAAATGCTCAAGCTCTTTAAAGCAGGATGGATTCTGATTGGCTGTCAGTGTTTTTATCATTCATCAGCGTTATTGTTATAATTGTGGTGTGTACTCTGCTATTCTTTTATATTTAGAACAGTTTTTAGAACTATATCTTTACCGTTATCATTATTAGTTATCATCCTTGGTGTCAACGGGCTTTTAGCCACCAATTTGCCAAAACTTAAAATAGTTACAAATTGCAACGAGATTTTGTTGGTATAATCTCTAAATATTCTAGAATATTGGGTTTTATTATAGTCAGTATAATCCGTTATTAAAATAATTACATTTAATGTTTTATTAACGGATTGATGCACACAATGCATTTTAAGCCTTTTATCCATACTGTACATCCCAGCGACCACCTACAACACTTGTTAGGTTTTGCATGAGCTGATTATTTTTGCAGTTCCGTTTGGTGCCACTAGTGGTGTAGAAATCACACGCTGCACCTTTAAGCACTCATGCTTAAGTTTTATTATATTGCAGAAATTAGAGAAGAACTACTGCAAACTGGTGATGAAATATCCTCTTTCTCTGAAATGAACATGTGGTTTTTTGATGAACATGTGGAACCATAGACACACATACACACACATTCACTGCTTCCTGTGTTGGAAAGCAAGTCAATGTCACAAGAGAGATGGTGCTGGTCACGGTGACATTGCAAATCAAAGTCACAGTGAACGCCATGTGTGCAGTGTCACTCTGCCCAGAGCATCTGTGTGTGTGACAGTCACAAATCACATGCTCAAGATGCAGTCCTGCGCCGGGATAATTTACTCTGTAGGGACGAACTTAGCACCTGTTGGTTAAACACATTTGAATACGTCCAGCCTCAGGAACATCCTTTCATGAATGAACATAGAGAGCCTAGTAAAACTGAACAAATTTGTTTTTACTGACTTTAAATCATCTGCTTTGGTGATTCATTTTCTAAGACGGTTTAAATCTGAAAGTCACACATTACAGCGGCACCTTCATATCATTGCTCTCACATAGTCAGAATGATTTATGCAGATTTTGATTTTCTCCTACGAGGTTTGAATTATTTCTTGTACACCTTGTATTCTTTTCGTAATTTCGGTCATACCGAGCAACCATACGATCACAGGCTGATTCAAAAAGGTCTTCACGAAAATCATCTCATCATCATTTTTTCATCATCGTCATCAAAAAAATTAAAAAAAATAATAATAATCACCATCATCTGGTCATACACATCTGGCATACTACATGACCAGACACAATTTTGGATAATTAAATGAATTTATTTTCCCCTCATGATCTATAAAGGCTTCTGACTAAATGCTTGAAATTAGTTTTGTAGAGTAATATTAATTTAACTTATGTATGAAAATTGCTTAACAAAATGTGTTTATTTGTTTGTTTATTCTCTAAACCATTAATCATATTTATTTATTTAAACAATAATATATAAATGTGCAGCATATGGGAACTCCTTCAATAATTAAGTACATCTACATATTGGACTGGTAGTTTATTCTCAACATATTATGATTTGGGATTGTCACAGGCTGAGCTTGAACTCGGGTCTCTGGTGTGGGGAGTTGAGAGATCTACCACTTGGCCACAGAGATGGTAATGTTGGACCCAAATGAAACACTCCAGGCAAGGAAGATTTATTAATAATAATAAAAATCTAAATTAATAAACAAAAATCTTTTTTGTGACTTGCTAAGTTCCTTTTTTTTATTATTAATAAATCTTCCTTGCCTGGAGTGTTTAATTTTGTTATCCAACAAAAGTTCTTCTCAGACTGAGGTATTAATAAAAATAGTGATGCTGCAAAGAATCACAGGAGAAAATAAAAACTCCACATGGGGAGAAAACAAAACCAGAGAACGCGAATAACTCAGAACACCTTACTTGAGAGGACTTGGAAGGATGCCTCAGTGACAGAAGGAGACGCTTAGCCAAGACTCAAAAACTGAGTGAGGAGCAAGTGAAAAAACACTCTAGGAAAAACAAGGCACAGGTGACCTGGATGAGGAAGAACTAAGGCAGAAGGAAGCACAGGGGACCTCTAGAGGCCTGGAGACAAACAACAGGAGGCAGGATGCTGACAGGAACGCACTCATTCTAATCTTGCTATTTAGTATGTATATGCAAATTGTTAATATGTTTAGTCTTAAATGTGCTGTCCATTAATTAAAAATGCAAATTTCATGAATTATTATATTCAGCCATTATTGTACTGGAATAATTGTTCAATTTAAAACAACATTAGGTCATATTTTCTCATTTTTTTATTTTTAATTTTTAACTAAGATGTCAGAAAGGGACTTAGTAAAAATCATTGTAAAAAAATGTGTTGTATATTTCTTCCACAACAACAGCCTTTTATCAAATGTACCTACTTTTTACAGTGGGCGTTTTCTTTTTTCAACCCACTTTAGCACAAAGTCCACATCAGGAATATGGGATAAGATTTTACATAATGGAAACATTTCATTGCAAAGACACTTATTCCTTTGCCACCTTAAACACACACACACACTGTAGCTTACTCCTGCATGTTTACAGGTTTACTCAGAAACCTGAAGTCTTATCTTATTTGTGGTTCCTGCTGTGGAGTACCACCTTTTTCCATTTCCTAAGCGCTGGTTTTCTCTGCTTCTGGGCACAGAGACTCACTGGAAACAGGGATTTGGTGGTGCTAAACCCCACTGACAAACAGGTGTGGCTGTGAACTGGGCCTCAGACTGTCTTCACCCAGTTTGCTCCTGAATTCATCCTAAGGTTTTTATCACCGCCCTCCACCCTCTTCATACACGCTCGTCAGCCATGTGCACACAGTGCAAAGTGTGCAAAAAAGTGGGGGGGTCTAATGCTATTTCATGCATTCTGACTTATTTACACTGTTAAAGGGTTGGATTCTCATGCTAAACATGGCCAATTTTTTAAAAAACAAGTTGGACGTATGACGTCTGGCCACTCCCTGCATGGATAATGGAGCTGTTATGAGGCGATATCCTGTTCTTAAGAGCTGATTATTGAAATGCATGTGGGAGGGGAGGTTTAATCAAAGATCAAGCAGTTTATTTGACAGCAGTACAACATAATCTGCACAGTTTGCACAACATGTACAGTTTTGATGCCAGTCCTGTTCAAGTATTCCCTTTAATCTGAAACCGAGGGGTGAGTGCAGGCTAATGGAAGCATGTGCTTCATTATGCAATGCTTGTTTCTTTCCAAATGCCCATGTGCTGGAGTCCGTTAGGGCATGGACCAAGTTTAGATATACGCTTGTCCTGCAGTGTATGCGTCTGTGTGAGTGAGTGCTTTATGGATGCATGTGTGTTTATATGTGCAAATAAACGCTGTCTCCTGAAAGGGACAATTTCTAGGAATCAGTCTAGGAATACTGTGAACCATTATACAGTGCACAGTCTTTTACCTGGTTTCTGTGGGAAAGGCATGCCCAAACATGAAACACTGTACTTATTCAGGAGGGCAGGTAATTAATCAAGAATTGTTATATGCCGAGCCGAGACCAGTTTTGACACATTGCTCATGGGAATTTAGATAAAAGTAAGGTTTGTTTGACTGATCCAAGAACTGTTTTCTGCAGCTGTCTGGCTGGTTATCTAGGCCAGGAGAGTTAATCTCTCCTGTTGGTGACTCTAATAATAGTCCCTGCTGTAAAAACTCCAAAAAAGAAAGGTCACCAATTGGCTGCACTATTCACTTTTAGCTGAAATGTTTACTTCATCATAACTATTGTTTTATAATGAAACAGTGTTATTAGTTCAGCTGGCAGAATATGATGTTAACAACATCAGGGCCATGGGTATTTTATTCATTTCTTGTGTTGTAAGTCGCTTTGTATAAAAATAGGAATAAATGACCTACCAACTCTACCTACCAAGCAACACTACTGTTACTACTTACTACTGCTTATCTTTTATGCATTCTCTGGTGCTAAAATGCTAAGTGTGAAACTTCGACACATGACTCATCAAATTGTGCCAGTTATTAAGGAGAGGTGCACTAGACTTACACTGAAGGAGGAACTTGAGCCATTTTGAGGGAACAGAATATCATAAAGACTTGGTGGTGGCCTCTTTGGACTTGGACCAATAAGCAATGACCTAGCAAACACATTAGCAACACATTAAAAACACTCGGAACACCTTAACAACCACATAGCAATGTCCCAACAACATTCTACCATAGAGTGCCGCAGGGGTGACGTATAGGCCAAAAACTGCAAGCTATTTAGCACTTCCGATTCCATCATTCTGAAGTCAATGGGATTTTTGTTAAGGTCTGTGGTGAACACAAGTTCAAGTTATTTTCACGATTTATTTTCACGATTAAAAAAACAACAATTTATACTTTCTAAATTATCTTATGAACCACGACAACTCCTAAATAATTGGGTTGTAAATCAAGAATAAAGCATTTATATCTGTATTTATAAACTGCTTATTAGTGTTTATGAATGTTTTATAAATGACAAACTATTTATTAATGCTTAACTAATGATTCGTAGCATGAAATTATAATGAAGTGTTACCGACAATTTTCCAAATTCATTTTAATAAATTATTTAGTAAAGAAAAAATGCATGTTGCTAGTTACATGTTTAGTAAAATCCCCAGTATTAAACAAACACTGCTCAGTTTACATATGGCCACAATCTATAGAGAGTAAAAGTAACACTGAAGCAAAAGTTAGTGAAATAAAGATTCACTCTACAAGTGAGCATTATTAATGACACCTGAGGTTAACAAGCAGAATCACTGAAGATAAGAGGAACAACAAGAACAGAAAAAAAGACCAGTACCAGTGATTTTGATTAATAATGTAATCATAACTAAAACAAATAACAATTTCAGTTCTACTTTCAACAGAGGGAGGAAAAAATTACAAAGTTACAGTCATATAATTCAAAAACTCATGCTTTAGCAAAAACAATGCTTGTCCCCAAAACACTGCTTGCATACAGAGAGCTGGCCTACACACACTCAACAATGCAAGACCATGCTGGTGAACCAGCATCACCGGCTTCATTTTGCTTGAGAACAGCATGAATAGACCAGCATAAACCAGCCTGGACCAGCATGGAATCCATGCTGGTTTATGCTGGACTTTTCAACAGGGAACACATAGGTAAACTTATCCACTCACTGGTCGGCTTTCACTAGTCCACTTTAAATGCGCTCTTGCAAACTAGTTTAGCTCAAACTTTCTTTAACATGCACTGCCTATCTGCCTTTAAGTGCACATGAACTTTAATGACATCCCATTCTTAATCCGTAGGGTTTAATATGGAGTTGGCCCACCCTTTGCAGCTATAACAGCTTCAACTCTTCTGGGAAGGCTTTCCACAAGGTTTAGGAGTGTGTTTAGGGGAATTGTTTGCATTTGTGGAGGTCAGGCACTGATGTTAGATGAGAAGGCCTGGCTCGCAGTCTCCGCTCTAATTCATCCCAAAGGTGTTCTATCGGGTCAGGACTCTGTGCAGGCCAGTCAAGTTCCTCCACACCAAATTCTCTCATCCATGTCTTTATGGACCAATGCTTTGTGCACTGGTGCGCAGTCATGTTGGAACAGGAAGGGGCCATCCCCAAACTGTTCCCACAAAGATAGGAGCATGAAATTGTCCAAAATGTCTTGGAATGCTGAAGCATTAAGAGTTCCTTTCGCTGGAACTGGCCAAGCCCAACCCCTGAAAAACAACCCCACACCATAATCCCCCCTCCACCAAACTTTACACTTGGCACATTGCAGTCAGGCAACTACCGTTCTCCTGGCAACCACCAAATCCTGTGATTTTGCATGGCCTACCACTTCATGGCTGAGTTGCTGTTGTTCCCAATTGCTTCCACTTTGTTATAATACCACTAACAGTTGACCTTGGAATATTTAGTAGTGAGGAAATTTAGGATTTATTTAGTAGGATTTAGTAGTAATTTCACAAATGGACTTATTGCACAGGTGACAATCTATCACGGTACCACGCTTGAATTCACTGAGCTCCTGAGAGCGACCCATTCTTTCTCAAATGTTTGTAGAATCGTTTGTAGAATGCCTAGGTGCTTGATTGTATACACCTGTGGCCATGGAAGTGATTGGAACACCTGAATTCAATGGTTTGGAGGGGTGTCCCGATACTTTTGGCAATACAGTGTCTATAGCTTATTCTGCCGATTGTATTTAGACTCCAAAAAATTCATAAGAGTTGTGTTGTTTGTTATCCTGAACAAAATTTGTAAAAAAAATAAAAAATAAAAATTAAAAAACTCAACCTTTTGTTGGTCATGCAGCTTATCACTGCAACACTTTATTATGTGGACTGGTGAATGGAATCAAAGGAAATGGCTGTGTCAGAGTCTCTTGTGTTTCTCTCACTTCATGATACCTCTGAGTGGGTTTCTTTCACTAGAAACAGGTAAATCCAGAATGGCTCTCTGTCGCTCCATTCCACTAACATACCCTGTTCAGACCATTTTTTGTCTGTTTTGCTGTTGACAACACAAAATGATGTTTGGGTTCTCCTTCTTCTTCTTAATACACAAAATAACTGACTAACTTTTTATGAAAGAAAGTCATTATGTTTATGTTATTTTATTGTGTGGCTAATCGGGGGCTGGTGATTAGTTTCCTTTAATGGTTAATTTAGGTCTATGACACTGTTTGGTACAGAGGTCTGGCTGCAGTCTGATTGCATGCTTTTGTCTACCTGTAAATGAGGCCAGTCAAGCATTACGTGCATTTAGCATTGACGCACACACAACCTCTCTTACACTAACTTGCACCCAAACTGCCTATTTCATATGTTTTTTATGTTTCACACATATACAGACATGCCTTGCAGTCCTTGGCTTCCTGAGATAACATAACCCTACAGGATATATGACCATGCATGCACTCCAGTTTTTGCACTCATCTCAGAGGGGATTTCAGGATTTTTATCTCTGCAGGCAGCATGCTGTCCTTTCTTCAGCTGTCCTCCCCTGCTCTCCTTACACACTTGGGAAGAATGAGAGAGGGTTTTTCACAGTGTGTGATACTAATTGGTAGGTACGCATAGTACAGACAGAGCAAGGTGGGAGAGACTGTTTTCCAGGTACAGTATGTCAAAATGAGGACACACTATACCATCATATCATAGAAGATGAAACAGAAAACAGAAATATGCCTATTATTTAAATATACATAATGACCTAATAAGATTTGGGTGTATGTATGTGTGCATATATCACACACACACACACACACACACACACACACACACACACACACACACACACACACACACACACATACTCTTGAGGGTATAATTGTAATAGGGATATATTAAATCGTTTTATACAGTCAGATCTTGGGAAATTAACTTTCATACCCATAATCAAATTCCCAACGCCCATCTGCAGGTCCCATCTGTTCATCATTACTATTTACGTGCCCTCTGCCCTAACATATTTGCTTTAGACAAACCTCATCAAATGCAATATTTTTACAGTCACTGCGCTCATTTAATTACATTTTGCAAATGTTCTGAAGTGTATCTGAGGGGACAGTCTCCACGCTACCTGTATTTGTTGTTATTTGTTTGTGGGTCACTCTGGGTTACGGGGATATGGTAATACAGGTAAGAGATTTCACCTGCCTTGTGGTTTGTGGCATTAGGTGACACGGTGCATCATTTTACAGAGAGCTGTGGACATGCTTACTGTTTGAGCCACAGTGGTTCCTATGGGACCAGTTTACTAAACACTTAAACTCTTTTATATGTATCAATGGAGAAAGACTGTAGGCCAAATTAAGCGTAAAATATAATAAAGAGCATTTAAAAAATACTTACAAAAATCTGTAATAAGACAGATATACAGGTGCTGGTCATATAATTAGAATATCATCAAAAGTTTATTTATTTTACTAATTCCTTTCAAAAAGTGAAACTTGTATATTATATTCATTCATTACACACAGACTAATATGTTTCAAATGTTTTTCTTTTAATTTTGATGATTATAACTGACAACTAAGGAAAATCCCAAATCCAGTATCTCAGAAAATTAGAATATTGTGAAAAGGTTGAATATTGAAGACACCTGGTGCCACACTCTAATCAGCTGATGAACTCAAAACACCTGCAAAGGCCTTTAAATGCTCTCTCAGTCTAGTTCTGTAGGCTACACAATCATGGGGAAGACTGCTGACCTGACAGTTGTCCAAAAGACGACCATTGACACCTTGCACAATGAGGGCAAGACACAAAAGGTCATTGCAAAAGAGGCTGGCTGTTCACAGAGCTCTGTGTCCAAGCACATTAATAGAGACGAGAAGGGAAGGAAAAGATGTGGTAGAAAAAAGTGTACAAGCAATAGGGATAACCGCACCCTGGAGAGGATTGTGAAACAAAACCCATTCAAAAATGTGGGGGAGATTCACAAAGAGTGGTCTGCAGCTGGAGTCAGTGCTTCAAGAACCACTACACACAGACGTATGCAAGACATGGGTTTCAGCTGTCGCAGTCCTTGAGTCAAGCCACTCTTAAACAACAGACAGCGTCAGAAGCATCTCACCTGGCTAATGACAAAAAGGACTGGACTGCTGCTGAGTGGTCCAAAGTTATGTTCTCTGATGAAAGTAAATCAGGGTCCCAGAGTCTGGAGGAAGAGAGGAGAGGCACACAATCCACGTTGCTTGAGGTCCAGTGTAAAGTTTCCACAGTCAGTGATGGTTTGGGGTGCCATGTCATCTGCTGGTGCTGGTCCACTGTGTTTTCTGAGGTCCAAGGTCAACGCAGCCGAATACCAGGAAGTTTTAGAGCACTTCATGCTTCCTGCTGCTGACCAACTTTATGGAGATGCAGATTTCATTTTCCAACAGGACTTGGCACCTGCACACAGTGCCAAAGCAACCAGTACCTGGTTTAAGGACCATGGTATCCCTGTTCTTATTTGGCCAGCAAACTTGCCTGACCTTAACCCCACAGAAAATCTCGAGAAGAGGAAGATGCGATATGCCAGACCCAACAATGCAGAAGAGCTGAAGGCCACTATCAGAGCAACCTGGGCTCTCCTAACACCTGAGCAGTGCCACAGACTGATGGACTCCATGCCACGCCGCATTGCTGCAGTAATTCAGGCAAAAGGAGCCCAGACTAAGTATTGAGTGCTGGACATGCTCATACTTTTCAGTTGGCCAAGATTTCTAAAAATCCTTTCTTTGTATTGGTCTTAAGTAATATTCACATTTTCTGAGATACTGAATTTGGGATTTTCCTTAGTTGTCAGTTATAATCATCAAAATTAAAAGAAATAAACATGTGAAATATATCAGTCTGTGTGTAATGAATGAATATAATATACAAGTTTCACTTTTTGAATGGAATTAGTGAAATAAATCAACTTTTTGATGATATTCTAATTATATGACCAGCACCCGTAGGGTGATATCAGGTCATTGGGTAAATGGGCCATTTAAGGTTTGAGTGCCTTATCTCTTTAAAAGTTAACAGCCAATGACTGCAAATAATTTCAAACTGTTGCCATAACAGTACTTGACATTTAGCAAATTATTTTATTGGTTGTCAATGCCTAATTTTGAGACTGCACCAGAAAAAAAGCGAAGTGACTGGCCTGACATCAAATCAAAATCAAATCATCTTTATTTATATAGCGCTTTTTACAAGTCCAATTGTTTCAAAGCAGCTTCGGCTGTACGGCCGCTCTGGTGAAACGGTGATGTTATCCAGCTAATTTCAAGTATCATATAGTGTCAATGCGGGCAGATCGGTAATATAGAAGAAATTTAGGTGTCCCCAACTGAGCAAGCCAAAAGCCAGAGGCAACGGTGGCAAGGAACCAAAACTCCTTCAGGGTCAGAATGGAGAAAAAAACCTTGGGAGAAACCAGGCTCAGTTGGGGTGCCAGTTCTCCTCTGGCCGACGAACAAACAGTGTATGATTTATAATTCTGACAACATAGCAGGTACTAATTCATATAAGGTAAATAGATATTTGTAAGATTATTTGAAAGATTGGAGTCGTCACGCCGGAGACGGGTTTAATGAGGATGTCGTGTCGATGCAGCATTTACGGGGGGAGTTTATTTGACACGCTCTCTGCAGACACTTCAGGGATGCATTGGTCATGTCCAGGCGCAGGTCCACCATCTGATCTGGATATGGCCCGGATCCGGCTGACTGCAGTAAACCTCGGGATAAACAGAGAGACTAACATTAGCGTAGATGCCATTCTTCTTATGATGTAACGAGTACATCAGGTGTTATGGGAAGTGTTCCCGGTAATTTAAGTTATTTTGCATTTATTTATTTAGATTTTTGTAGTGGTTTATGTTTTTAATTGTATTTTTATTATCATTTATTATTTTTATTTTATTAAGGTGACAAAGATCTGCTATGGCATGAATTGTTTAACTGTGTGTGCTAAAGAAAAATAAATGTAAAAATTATACTTCAATAACAATAAGTGCCGGGCAATCGATTAATCATGATTAATTGCATCCAAGATAAAAGTTTGTGTTTACATAATATGTGTGTGTGTACTGTTTATAATTATGTATATAAATACACACTCCTTCATGTATATATTTAAGAAAAATATGTTAGATTTATATATAATAATAATAATAAAATAATAAATAAATATAATAATATATATATATATATATATATATATATATATATATATATATATATATAAGATCAATTATATAAATATATATATAGAGTATGTCAATGCAAATATTTCTTAAATATATACATGAAGGAGTGTGTATTTATATACATAATTATAAACAGTACACACACACATATTATGTAAACACAAACTTTTATCTTGGATGCAATTAATCATGATTAATCGATTGCCCAGCAATAATAATAATTAGTTTTTTTAAGAGAGAAAAAATATGTTGAGAGAATATGGCCCGAATCTGTCTCAGAATTCGATTCAACATAATTTGATGTGCCTTCAGAAGACATAAAACTCTAGTTATTGAATTAGAGTTAAGAGATCAACCAAGAGTTAATTTTTAGAGTTGGTTTAGAGTGTGACAAACAGAAAATTGTGTTGTGTAATATCAGTGCAGACTCACTGGAGCCCCACAGTGTGTGTGTGTGTGTGTGTGTGTGTGTGTGTGTGTGTGTGTGTGTGTGTGTGTGTGTGTGTGTGTGTGTGTGTGTGTGTGTGTGTGTGAGAGAGAGAGAGAGAGAGAGAGAGAGAGAGAGAGAGAGAGAGAGAGAGAGAGAGAGAGAGAGAGAGAGCGAGAGAGAGAGAGAGAGAGAGAGAGAGAGAGAGAGAGAGAGAGAGAGAGAGAGAGAGAGAGAGAGAGAGAGAGAGAGAGAGAGAGAGAGAGAGAGAGAGAGAGAGAGAGAGAGAGAGAGAGAGAGAGAGAGAGAGAGAGAGAGAGAGAGAGAGAGAGAGAGAGAGAGAAGAGAGAGAGAGAGACAGAGAGATGCTGGGAAAGTAGAGAAAGTGTGTTAGATAACCTTTCTAAAAATGAAGGATACTACATTTGTAAGTAGAAGAAGACACCAAAAACTCCAGTCAAAAAAATGTCTTTGAAATAAAGAGTGGGCTTGGAGTTTGGACTCTTGTGACACAACTGTTACTCACCCTCACACAAACATAATGTGAGCTGCGTGCATAGTTCTGTTGAGTTAAGTGCACTCATTGAGTGATAAAGTGACCCTGTCTCATGCTCTCATGATAAAGCTCTCATTAGTTTGTACATAAATGTCACATTGAGTGTCATACTGGAGCTTTGTGACCTCTTGAGATAAACATACACACTAGAGAGACAGTGCGTTCTGAAGAGCTGCTTCAGGGATGATCTGTGAGAGAGATCTCACAGTCCAGTTGAACTTTTTACGAACAGTAAATTAGTTCTTGAAGGAAACTCAAACAATGTACAGTACAACGTACATCAAAATCAAACTCTTACCATATCTTGCATGTTCTTGTCAGTCTATTCTGATCATTGCAAATTATAGATAGATGATAGACCCGGGCAACAACCAAAACACACTCGCAATGCATTAACAGTCAGCTTAAACACCCTAGTAACCACATAAAAACATGCTTAAAAACATGCAGAAAACCTTAGATGTGTAACAATGCCGTTCTAGTTGCTCATATACATACCTTTGTAAAAACCAAAACACCATTGCAATGCCCTATCAAGCACCCAGAACACCCATCCACATAGCACAATGATAACACCATGCAGAACAGCAACACCCTGGCAACAACCAGAACACCCTAGCAATGATCTAGCAACCAGCTTGAACACCCTAGCAACCACATAGAAACATGCTAAAAACCATGCAGAGCACCTTTAAAAATGTGTAGCAGTACCCTGGCATCAACTAGAACATCCTAGCAACGACCTAGCAACCAGCTTCAACACCCTAGCAACCACATAGAAACATACAAAAAAAACATGGTTAGGGTTAGGGTTAAAAATGTGTAGCAACACCCTACCAACAACCAAAGCACCCTAGCAACAACCTTGCAATCAGCTTGAATGTCCTAGCAAACACAAAAAAAAAAAAAAAAAAAAAAAAAAAAAAAAAAAAAAACACGATTAAAACCAAGCAGAACACCTTAAAAATGTGTAGCAACACCCTGGCAAACCCAGAACACACTAGCAACGATCTATCAACCAGCTTGAACACCCTAGCAACCACACAGAAACACACTAAAAACCGCACAGAATGCCTTAAAATGAGTAGCAACAACCAGAACACCCTAACAACAAGCTAGCAACCAGCTTCAACACGCTAGCAAACACATAAAACATGATACAAATCATGCAGAAAACGTCAAAAACGTGTAGCAACACCCTAGCAACAACCAAAGCACCCCAGCAATGAACTAGCAACCAGCTCGAACACCCTAGCAATCATATAGAAGCATGCTAAAAAAACATGCAGAACACATTAGAAAATGCATACCAACACCCTAGCAACAAACAGAAAAACCTAGAAACTTCCCTAGCAAGCTGATCGCAACACCCAAGCAACCACTTGTAACTTCTGCATATATTTATTTGCATATATTTTTTTTTTAATCTCTTAACCTTAATAATTTACTTTATTTAGTAAATAATACAATAAAAAATGTAGTCATTAAAAACATAATTTATATCAAAATCTCATGAACCCCCTGTTGCTTCATCACAAGACACTGGATTAAAATAAAAGGTTAAAACAAGTTCTATAATTTTGACTGTTCCCTGGAAACCGTGGGTGCTAATCTTGGTTGTCATGTGCCTTTCTGTTGTATGTGTGGTTTCTGTGGTTACTGGGCCAGTCAACAGCAGTGGTGGTGAGACTGCAGTGGTCTGTCCAGGGGAAAGTGCTGACTCAAAAGACCCACAGTTTACAGTCCCACTCACCCCAGAGTAAACGTGAATCCACTGCCGAAACCATGACCCATAATACCCTGCAGCCTGTGCCAAGAGGGAACCCCACAGCAGTAAAACAAACCCAGTCAGGCTGAGCCAACTGCCCCCTCCTTCAGTCACCATCCCCAAACAATACAGTTGCCAGGGCCCTCTCCCATAGCAACCAGCAAACCGTTGTGTCTGGCTATCTGATAACAAACAGGGATTGGTTTAGAAATATAGGATTACATAAGCTGAGTAACGTTTTCCAAAATCCAACCTGAAGTGAAAACAGGACATTTGTTTTCCTCCATTAATCTCCCTCTGTTTCTCATGATTATAATGTATTTCCATGGGGAAAGACACAAGAGTTCCTTCTTGTCCTGCCCCGCTGATCACCGGCCCCACTAAAGGTTACACTAATTCCTTGGAATGAATTTATCACATGAACTTCCTTCAGTACAAGAATGTTCCAGTGTAGTTTGGTGTGTATATGTTCTAGAAAGATTACATAAATAAGTTCAGTTTTTATGGGTTCAAGAGATATACACTACAGTTCAGTGAGATTTTGAAATGTTTTTGAAAGAAGTTTCTTATGCTGACCAAGACTGCATTTATTTGATCAAAAATGCAGTAAAAAATGTGAAATATTATCAAAACCCACTATAAATTCCCTGCAATTGTACTTTTGGTATACAATAACAATGCCATGGCAACAACTAGAACCTTAGAACCCTAGGTGACGTTCTAGCAAACTCATATACATACCCTTTCAAAGACCAAAACACCATTGCAATGCCCTATCAAGCACCCAGAACACCCATCCGCTGAAAACATGTAGAACACCTTACAAAATGTGTAGCAACACCCTGGCAACAACCAGAACATCCTAGCAATGATCTAGCAACCAGCTTGAACACCCTAGCAACCACATAGAAACATGCTAAAAACCATGCAGAACACCTTTAAAAATGTGTAACGGCCTCCTGGCAACAGCCAGAACGTCCTAGGAACGATGTTGCAACCAGCTTCAACACCCAAGCAACCACATAGAAACACACACAAAAAAACATTCAGAACACCTTCAAATCTGTAGCAACAACCAGAACACCCTAGCAACGACCTAGCAACCAGCTTCAACACCCAAGCAACCACATAGAAACACACACAAAAAAAACACACACAAAACACCTTAAAATCTGTATCAACAACCAGAACACCCTAGCAACATGCTAGCAACCATCTTCAACACCCAAGCAACCACATAGAAACACAGTAAAAAAAAACACGCAGAACACCTTAAAATCTGTAGCAACAACCAGAACACCCTAGCACTGTGCTAGCAACCACCTTCAACGTCCTAGAAAACACATAAAACATGCTAAAAACCATGCAGAACACCTGAAAATGTGTAGCAACACCCTGCCAACAACCAGAACACCCTAACAACGATCTATCAACTAGATTGGACACCCTAGCAACCACACAGAAACACGCTAAAAACTGCACAGAATACCTTAAAATGAGTAGCAACAACCAGAACACCCTAACAACAAGCTAACAACCAGCTTCAAAACCCTAGCAACCACATAAAACGTGATACAAATCACGCAGAACACGTAAAAATATAGTACAAATAGTAAAAAAAAAAAAATTATATATATATATATATATATATATATATATATATATATATATATATATATAAAAGGTATATTAAAATAGTTATTTTATGCTAAACATAAATATATTTACATATTTATGCACAATAAAGTGATATACATCTGCTAAATTGGAACAACTAGTTTTATACTTAAAGGTGCAGTGTGTAGTATTTATGAGGATCTATTGACAGAAATGCAATATATACATAACTATGTTTTCAGTGGAGTATAAAGACCTTATGTAATATTATGTTTTTATTACCTTAGAATGAGCTGTTTCTATCTACACAGACCACGGGTCCCCTTACAGAGAAAGCATTTTGTGCCGTCATGTTTCTGCAGTAGCCCTAAATGGACAAACTTCTCTACAGAGCGCTAGTCACTCTCTGCTCTCTCTGACAAAGACACTTGTCCTGTGTCAGCCACCGTAGCTTCTCTATGTGCTTCAAAAGGGAGGGGTGAGCGGTGGGAGATTGCAATTCACAACCTCACCGCTAGATGCCGCTAAAATTTATACACTGCACTTTAAGCCGGGCTTAGACTACAGGATTTTTTTAATCTTAACCGATTGTAAAATCTGGTTGCATCATGCACATAAGGAGAATCTCACAAACTACCTTATAACCAATCATGTCAACGTGTGGGCGGGCTCTACCATATCATTAACTATGACCGCTCTGAAGCAGGCAAGTCTCAAGAGAAGCCAGGTTATCCCGGACCGTATTTTTCTGTTGATATGAAAAATCGGGTACATTTAGCAATATAGCGGGTGAATTATGTATATGATGTACACTCACCTAAAGGATTATTAGGAACACTATACTAATACTGTGTTTGACCCCCTTTCGCCTTCAGAACTGCCTTAATTCTACGTGGCATTGATTCAACAAGGTGCTGAAAGCATTCTTTAGAAATGTTGGCCCATATTGATAGGATAGCATCTTGCAGTTGATGGAGATTTGTGGGATGCACATCCAGGGCATGAAGCTCCCGTTCCACCACATCCCAAAGATGCTCTATTGGGTTGAGATCAGGTGACTGTGGGGGCCATTTTAGTACAGTGAACTCATTGTCATGTTCAAGAAACCAATTTGAAATGATTCGAGCTTTATGACATGGTGCATTATCCTGCTGGAAGTAGCCATCAGAGAATGGGTACATGGTGGTCATAAAGGGATGGACATGGTCAGAAACAATGCTCAGGTAGGCCGTGGCATTTAAACGATGCCCAATTGGCACTAAGGGGCCTAAAGTGTGCCAAGAAAACATCCCCCACACCATTACACCACCACCACCAGCCTGCACAGTGGTAACAAGGCATGATGGATCCATGTTCTCATTCTGTTTACGCCAAATTCAGACTCTACCATCTGAATGTCTCAACAGAAATTGAGACTCATCAGACCAGGCAACATTTTTCCAGTCTTCAACTGTCCAATTTTGGTGAGCTCGTACAAATTGTAGCCTCTTTTTCCTATTTGTAGTGGAGATGAGTGGTACCCGGTGGGGTCTTCTGCTGTTGTAGCCCATCCGCCTCAAGGTTGTGCGTGTTGTGGCTTCACAAATGCTTTGCTGCATACCTCGGTTGTAACGAGTGGTTATTTCAGTCAAAGTTGCTCTTATATCAGCTTGAATCAGTCGGCCCATTCTCCTCTGACCTCTAGCATCAACAAGGCATTTTCGCCCACAGGACTGCCGCATACTGGATGTTTTCCCCTTTTCACACCATTCTTTGTAAACCCTAGAAATGGTTGTGCGTGAAAATCCCAGTAACTGAGCAGATTGTGAAATACTCAGACTGGCCCGTCTGGCACCAACAACCATGCCACGCTCAAAATTGCTTAAATCACCTTTCTTTCCCATTCTGACATTCAGTTTGGAGTTCAGGAGATTGTCTTGACCAGGACCATTGGTCACGAGACATAGGACAGCCAATGACATTTTACAGTCAAAGCTGACGTAATGACGCAATTGGTCATGAGACATACGACAGCCAATGACATTTCACTATCAAAGCTGACATAATGTTTCTTCAGGGGGCAATTTTTGAATGTGTTCTTGATTTTCGGCGGATGGAGACGCTGATAGCGTTTGGGGATTTTCTTCATACAAATCAATCGTTTGGCCTCAGAACACTTTTTGAATAAATTGTGGTTGCAGTCGTATCTGGGTAGGTTTTGGGATGGGGTTGGGTTATGTGTTCAAACTTGTCTGAATAGTGTAAATAAAAAGTCAAATAAATGTAAATGAAATTATGCTGGCTTATTAAATTGAGAATCACACTCCAACATGTCATAATGGCAAAATCATAACCCAATATATTATTTCATCATGACGATAACATTCTCATGCCCAACACATCTGTATATGACGGCAAAAGTTTCTCATTGAAATCGATGGAGCACCCTGCGCGGCGAAAAATGACGCTAAAGGGGTACCCTGTGTGTTAGAAAGTGACGCCGAAGGGTCTTGACCAAACATCAATATGTGACGAGTTGGGTGTGAGAATATGTTGTAAGATGATCATGCCAGATTTATCACCTTACGTGATCTCACAGGGAAGTGGATGTAAACAAAATGGATACTGTGTCACGGCAACATGCTGTATCAATACTTATTCTTTGTAGAGAGAAAAAAACAGATGTGTTTTTTCTCCATCTCTGCTGTCTGGACCCGTACAGTTGCTTGTTGTTTCAGAGTCGCCATTTCAAAAGTTCCATCTACTGGTTGTTGCGTAAACATTTTAAATACAATCAACTTGTATGTTTAAGTCAATTCAACTTAAATTACATTAAAGTGACTTAAAAAATGTGTTGAATCTTGTATAACTTATAAAAAAAAGCATAATTTATTTTGAAAAAAACATAACACAACCTTTTCCTAATAATTCTGACTTCTTTTCTCAATATTATAGATATATACTAAGTTTAGATATAAACTTGCAATTGTGTGTTATAAAGTCAGAATTGCAAAATGTAAATTGAATTGTGCAATAAAAGTTGCAATTATACCGCTTTTTTTATTCTGTGGTGGAAACAAACTTCAATAAATAATAATAATACTTGATCTTGTAGTGTACACATGAAACTTTTCCCATACAGGAGATTCCAAGATTAGTAGGAATGGCAATTGATCTCTATCTTAGAATTGATATAGCAGAGTTGGGAATGGCATTAGCTTTGAACAGCTGAGTGATTCACAAGTTTACATAACTTCTCCTGCTAAAATAGTTTAGTAGATTAGAAAGAAAAAAAAAAAAATGTCCTGCTGCATTCAGTTATATTTAGTACTGTGTGTGAGAGGGAGTGTGTGTGCATATGAGACAAGGGGACAAGTTCCATCTACAACAGGCAGTTTGAGCGGCAGCCAGTAGCCGCTCTCTGTACAGTACAGTATGTCTTGCCATTAGGAAATGGCTATAAATATCAAGCAGAAGAATAGCATAATGGCAAGAGAAGAGCTGCGGGCTATTCTAGAAAAGGGTGTGTTTGTTTTGATGTTGCTAGATGCGTCTGTTCTCTCTGGGTGTCCCTTGATGATTGTAATTGGTTTTATGATGCATGACTTAGCGTTTTCTCCAATAAAGGATTAATTTATTGCATCCATTTCTGTTGCTTTAATTTCCCCAACATTTTCATGTCTAATGCCACTTGCATGCATGAATGTAGATCACTAGAAAGTAGCTCTATTCAAAAAAAAAAAAAAAAAAAAAAAAAAATGGGCTGCATTTGCCCTCTTGTAGGCCAAATGCAGCACTGGATCTTCATGGAGAAGGCAATCTCAGAGTGCACTGCAGCAATCTATTGCATTTGGGTTCTGGAAGTAAAAATCCAATTAATTTTCTCCATAGAGGAATTTTTTTTTTTATGATAACTTATACAACTATTAAAGACAGACCTACTGTGAGCTACAAGGTTGTTAATTGATGGTATATGCTGTTGTGGAAACCATCAGCTGTTTAACAGTTTCTGACTGCGTCAGAACGATACTCTGGGGACTGCGCATTAGCATTGCGCGTCTGAAGCATGAATGAAACTAAGACCGATCTTGATTGGTGCTACATCATGACATAGTATGTGATGGCATACTCGGAAGTATAAAGGGACGCCGGTTCACAACAAGGAGTCTGTCAAAATGGATTTCCAGGCAACACTGGCCCCTGGAACAAAAACCAAGGTTTCTTCCATATTGATAGGGAATGAAGGCATCTGCGCGTTACCCTGATCATACAGAATGGATTCCCCTTGGCTTTCAGCCACCACTGTAGGGGTCTCATGTACAGCAGGCCGAAGGGTATTACATTGGACACAGTGGAAAAAACGTCCTCAGCTGCTTCTCCCAGGAGGGGACTGCCCTCAGATGTCCTACCACAGCTAGGACCTCTTTCCTGAAGCCTTCTTCCCTTCCACTCAGTCGGCTTCGGGCGAGAGCGCTGCCAAGCTCCCTGAGGAGGGGCTCTAGAAGTGACACTCTCTTTTTGTACCTGACGGTACGAGGAGCTCAATGACGGCTGGGGCTGGTCGGTCTTAGATCCAGCCCCTTTAGACTTAGAGCGGTGAGGGATGAACTGCTGAAATGCCACAGACTGCCTCTTCACCTCCTGAAACCTGTCGACAACCGCATTAACAGAGTGCCGAACAGGCCAGAAGGTGAAAGAGGAACATCAAGGAGGAAAGCTTTGTCCTTCTCCTTGATGCCTCATCAAGTTTACTTTTTAACATTGTCACTTCCTGCACTTCTGATGGCCAGCTGATGTTTAGTCTGGCCACTGCACGAGTCACAACCTCTACAAGCTCCTCATAAGCGGGCACGTGAGGTGACAAGTGAGCCTCAACGTTACCCGCCGTGATGCTGAGCACATCCACATCCTCAGATGCAGATAGCTCAAACATCGGACCCTCTCCTCAAGTAGAAGAAGCCGCAGCGCAGTGCTTGCAGCCAGCCCCCTTGAGAGCTGACAGAGCGTGCTGCGCTCCCAAGCAGTTCACACACATTAAATATGTGTCCCCACCTGTGATGTAGCGAGGGCAGGGATGCACACATTTTCTAGATTCCTCACTCGTCATTTTCTCACTTCTTACACACAGTTTAAATTACTGAACTAGAAAATACAGTATTTCAGTCACACAACCCACAGCGCACTTGCTGAAGAGTGAAAAAGTTAGCGCTGTTGTGAACCGGCATCCCTTTATACTTCCGGGTATGCCATCACATACTACATAATGACGTAGCACCAATCAAGATCGTTTCATTCATGCTTCAGACACTAAGGAAGCGTCCCCAAAGTGTTGTTCCGAGGCAGTGTGAGTTCCCTTTGAAAGGTAGCTACATCATTTTGATTTTGCAAAGTAATCTTCAAGATTTCTTGGGAATCAGCTCAATAGCTTTTGGAACAGAGAGAGTTCACCTCAACTGTCCTCAATAACATGGATGTTGCAACTGACAGAAGTGACCATTAAAGACCTCTGTGTCAGAATGAATAAATCTAGCCACAAGGTCTGTCATCCTGCACTGTTTTTAGCTTCCCGAGGGAATTCTGAACTGCAATGGACACAGTACAAAGAGACATTGAAATGTTTGTGCTGTGTTCCATTCCAGCCTCAAAGAACTTCCAACTTTGAAAAGTGCAGTAGAATATGACTTGCAGTCTGACTTCCAACTTTTGCCATTTTTATCCAAAACAACATTGCATAGCAACAAACATTTCATCCTAGTCTCTTAATGAGACATGGGTGTGTTTTGGGCATAATGTGCAATAAACCAATTGATGCCAATTGAGTCTCATCTCCCATTCCCTTTAAAAGCCAGTTGCGCTTGCACCATGGTGGATTTGCTATTTACATGGCGGACTTTGGTGAGCGGAAAGACTGAACGCTTCTCCAGAAAGGAGATTTTATTTTTTATATTTAAAAATGCTTGTGTGCTGATGCATGTCCCTGTGTGTGTAATAATCAGTGTGTATGCACATACCTGCCTATAGTCACATATTACTAATGCGCCCTTTAAATAAATGGTTCGGACTGAAACTAACAAAAAACACCTAGCGTTGCATTGCTCCGGGTGTATGATAGGGCCCATGATCTTGCTGTCCCAGACAGCAACAATAGATCCAACTCTCTGTTGATAATCTTTCTTCTGCAAGAAACAAATGGCTTAGCATCAAATAGCATAATTTAACCATTTCAATTTTGTTGCCAAATTGTCTGAAACATCGAACGCCTGCAAAAAAAGCATTAGCATTGCCATTTCACTTTTATGCATCAACTCTTATGTATCACTTTAAATGCCATATCCAACTTTGAACAGAGTGCACCATTACATTCTGTACACATATCAGACTGTGTTTTGCACACCCTGTCCTCTTGCCCCCTTCATTTGAACACATGCTTTAATTCATGCATTGCAGGTTCAATGATTATCTTGATGTCCCAGTACACACCTGCAGAAAGGCACCCACCGCACCCTAAAACGTGAACGTATCAAGAATTTATATTGGTGCCAAACATAGTTATGAGATTGCCCGCAGCATGTTCTTTTGAAGCAATAGAGCAAACTAAGAAAGCATTGAAACCAGAATGGAATGTCTCAAGTAAGTATCCTCTGCAGAGTACTATGATTACTTGAACCAAAAGTACAGAGAAGCACAGAGAGTGCTTTGAAGATGTGTATCAGATGCATACTTGATTGCCACAGGCAGAAACACACTGTGTCCTGTTTTTTCCACTCACAGCCTTCAAAAACAAAGGCCCATATGCTGAAGCATATCCGGGGAGGGGAAGGGGGGGGAAGCGGAAAAAGAAAAAAACCGTATCCAGACCCCTCCTTCCTTCCCTAGACCCTCCTTCCTCTCTCTCTCTCTCTCTCTCTCTCTCTCTCTCTCTCCTCTCTCCTGGCTATTTTTGCTGGTGTTGTTTTCTCCAATATGTTACTGATATTTTCCTCATTGCTGCTGTGGACTCTGCACACACACTGCTATTAATAGACTATGCTCTGCTTGTGCAAGCACAAAAAGTCATGCAATAATCCTGTTTATTGTGGTTTCTTGCACTTTAATTTGCAGTGACTAATGAAAGTGAAATCAACAACACACATGACACAGTGTCACACATAGCGTGCTAGTTTTCTCTGCAGACGTGTTCTCTCGGAAGAGAACCTGTTGTGTACAATGCTAATTAAGCTCCACCCAGAATACTTTGTTATGCCAAGTCTCAATTTCCTAGCATTTCTTAAAGGCAAAGTGAATAATTTCTTCGACCATCTGCATCAACAGAACTGCACACAAAAAAATTCTAACTGGCTTATCAGCACTCCTCTCTCTGCATTGGTTGGACAAACAAATAGCCCCACCCCAAATGCATGCCATTGGTTGCTGCTGTGCCAGGCTAGTTAGGGAGATATTTTGAAAACACTGTAGCCCTGGCATGTGACACTAACATTGTTTAGGAATTCAACCTACAAATGGCTTCTCTAAGTGCCTTCAAGGCAAGTCAGTTCACCAGGCAGCCTGGTCATGCCTCAGGCAGCTAATTTCTAGCAGTAGGCATACAGATACAACTCTTATCCGAAATCAGCAATACAATCTGGGGTCCCATTTTATAGTAGGTGTATTTAACTACTACGAAAGAAATGTTAGGTTAGGTACTATGTAGTCTGGCATAGCCAGACCTTCAGACTGACAGCAGAAGGTCCGGACTTCATCGCAGCTTTCATTGGCCAAGGACCACCCAAGAGAACGTTTGACTGACATCATGTAACGCAACCTATCACATTTTGTTTTGTTCTATGTATTTCACATACTTTCAAAAATCCAGCGTTTAGTAGATCCTGGTAAGCGCTTCTTGTCACAGTTGTAAACACAACGGTTTCTTCAACGAGGGGGTTTGGCTTCACAGCATTTGTTTCCAAGCGGACCATTAAAGAACGCAACACACAGGTCTCGCGGACATCCTGTAGAATTCAACCAATCAGATGATGACTTTGAAACTCCTGTTTCCAGATAAGCGTGTCAGCATCAGATGTTCAGCCAATGGTCCGTGGGCGTGACGTCTGAGGCTGAGACTATATGATGTGCTTATGCTGTTCATGTTGTATTGCTGCTATTGAGGTAGGATACAGTTAAGAGTCCCTGCTTATAATTGACTATGCATTTTAAACTGGAATCTGAATTATTTCATTTAAAGGTGTACACAGTCATTTATGTTGCAGTGGATAACAAAACAATGCATTATGTTCATCTGACCATATTGTGTTAATATGTCATTATCCATGAAAAATAAAATATAACTAGTCTCATGTGAGTGTATATGCTTTTAAAAAAATCCTGAAATACTATTGATTCATGTCTTTGTGTAAAAGTGCATACTTTTAAAAAGAGCACATATTACTGAAATAATATACTTGAAAAGGATATAATTAAGTGTGAACTGAATGTAATGTTTTTGGACACTTAATTGCA
This sequence comes from Paracanthobrama guichenoti, assembly GCA_018749465.1. NCBI lineage: Eukaryota > Metazoa > Chordata > Actinopteri > Cypriniformes > Gobionidae > Paracanthobrama > Paracanthobrama guichenoti. The sequence continues at coordinate 1,218,711 of CM031953.1, forward strand.
TGTAATTTGCAATTAAATGAAAATGTATTATAGTGTAGTTTAAATTAAATGCAATTAGTTGAACTTATGAGTGCTTTCTTGACCACCTTAAGTAGGACTTAAGTACATCTTTATAATTTCATAATTACGGTATTTCAGTCGTCTTTGAAATATAATTAAAGTGTACTGCTGAATGTACTGGCAAGCATTTATAGTCATCTAAAACATATTTTAATATAATTTTTATTGAAACGTGTATGTCGTGTATTCAAATATATTTGTTCCCATTTTAATACATTTAAAACACACTACATTTGTGTACAGTTGTTTAAGTGTTCTTCTTTAAAGCATGACAAAATATTATTTAAAAAATAATGGTTTAAAATGGCAATATTGCATTAGTGCTTTTTTTTAAAGTGTACTTAAGTGTGTTAAGAAACATTGTCATGAAACTGTACTCTCTTTAAGTATACACTTAAGGGGCCTTTTTCATTTAAGTAGTTAAGTTATACTATATATATATTAAGATTTGAAGTGCAGAAGGGCACTTTCACAAGGGGCACCTTTAAATAATCCAGGTTAACGGAAATTGCAAGTGGCTGCAAAAAACTACATTTTTGCACTACATGCATGCACATGAAGGAATGCATGTGTTTACATGTGCATAAACATGACACCAGCAAAAAACAATGTCCCATACTCTACCTTTTGCACACTTCTCTATATATGCACACTTTCTTTCCTCTTGGAGGACATTGCACAATAGCTGTGGCCTGTGCACAGACTAGGGTGGTTGGAAAGCCCTCCCTTCCCTGTTATTTTGGCTGATACCTGCAGTGTGACTGGCTGGGACTGGCTAAACATAACATCAAGCCTTAAAAGTGAACAGAGTGAGACAGGATGAAGACAGAACGTACTATGAACTTTACTGGATCAAGGGGTGGTGGAGCATGCAGGCACTAAGCTAAAGGACAGAGAGAGGGAGCTGTTCGCAAGAGCGACTTGTTCATTTGGCAGTTTTGCAGAATCACATCTGATGAAGTCTAACCAGCCAGTCAGATTTAACCAGATGATCTGGATGTTTTTCTGCACAGGCGCCAGATATACTGAGTGTTCTGCTCTTGACACACTGACTCTGACATTTCCACATTCATACATAATAACTGCTTCCACACACCCTTATTTAAAAACAGATTTAATGCAGTAAGTTTTAGAAACATCAGAAGTACACAGCCTGTGCCGTTTTATGCTAATCGGAAAAGGGGAGGGGCTTTTGTGCAATATGTTGGTCTGCAAGTCACTCTGACTTGTCACACATTAAACGTCAACGTATAGCCTATTTGAAAGTGAGTGGTCAAAGAAAATGTAGTTAGTAGTTAGTAAAAAATAGGTACAGTGTACTTATTGTGTTCATTTTGTATTGCAAAACACGGTAGCACTTTATTTTACAGTCCTGTTTCGCGTGAACATACTATGTACTTATTGTAGTAATGACACTAACTGGGTAATAACAAGATCGGTACTAACCCTGAACCTACCTTAAACCTAACCTTAACCCAGATAGTTACCTTATTACCAGTACTTTCTTTGGTAACTACACTGTAAGTACACATACTGTAAAATAAAGTATAAACCAAAACACTTTTGCTGCTATTGAGGTGGGATACAGATAAGGTTAGAGACAGGTTTGGTGTTATATATGTAGGTTAAGGGGTAAGGGAAGGGCCAATGGTGTAATTATAAATATAATTACATGAATTGATTACAACGGCATACATGCAGGGACTTTTTAAAAAAGTAAGTACTATGTAAAAGCATGCATATACACAATAAGTGCATTGTATCAAATTATTAATTTAAATGTTAGTACATCATAAAGACACCGTTTTTTTTTTTTTTTTTTTTTTTTTTTCTAATTATATTTGCATTTCCTAAAGGAAATACCAATGTTTGCAAGGCTCTCAAAAGTTTTGGGATGCCTGCCTTTACATGCACATGGACTTTAATGACATCCCATTCTTAATCCGTAGGGTTTAATATGGAGTTGGCCCAACCTTTTCAGCTATAACAGCTTCAACTCTTCTGGAAAGGCTTTCCACAAGGTTTAGGAGTGTGTTTATGGGAATTTTTGACCATTCTTCTAGAAGCGCATTTGTGAGGTCAGGCACTGATGTTGGATGAGAAGGCCTGGCTCGCAGTCTCCGCTTTAATTCATCTCAAAAGTGTTCTGTTGGGTCAGGACTCTGTGCAGGCCAGTCAAGTTCCTCCACACCAAACTCGCTCATCCATGTCTTTATGGACCGGCGCTTTGTGCACTGGTGCGCAGTCATGTTGGAACAGGAAGGGGCCATCCCCAAACTGTTCCCACAAAGTTGGGAGCATGAAATTGTCAACAATGTCTTGGAATGCTGAAGCATTAAGAGTTCCTTTCACTGGAACTAAGAGGCCAAGACCAACCCCTGAAAAACAACCCCACACCATAATCCCCTTTCCACCAAACTTCACACTTGGCACAATGCAGTCAGGCAAGTACCGTTCTTTGACTTCTGCGCTCTGTGACCCTCAGCATGCGCTGACCCCGCTCTGTGATTTTACGTGGCCTACCACTTCATGGCTGAGTTGCTGTTGTTCCCAGTTGCTTCCACTTTGTTATAATACCACTAACAGTTGAGCGTGGAATATTTAGTAGTGAGGAAATTTCACGAATGGCCTTACTGCACAGGTGGCAACCTATCACGGTACCATGCTTGAGTTCACTGAGCTCCTGAGAGCGACCCATTCTTTCACAAATGTTTGTAGAAGCATCTGCATGCCTAGGTGCCTGATTTTATACACTTGTGGTCATGGAAGTGATTGAAACATCTGAATTCAATGATTTGGAGGGGTGTCTCAATACTTTTGCCAATATAGTGTACAAAATCAATGCAGTGTAAATTTAATGCTAAAAACATTGCTGCTTTGCAAGTAATGTAAAAATAAAAACACTTGCAATGCATTTCGTGTAAATTGCAGGCTCTTTTACTTATAGTCATATTTACTGAATGTGCATGTTTTATTTATAGCAGTACAGTGTGTTCAAATTTGAAAAGGCCTTGAGTGGAACGCTTTACTAGCATAGCAGGTCACTGCGACATTTAATTGAATGTGTTGAATGTGCCCGGGAAATCTGTCAACAGCAGTCACAATGACCTGTGTTCCCTTTACATTATGTAGAGGGCAGTGTGGGATTTAAGTGAGTACAGATTGATCTTTCCACCACAGAACGCTGAAGTCAGCTGCCTGGCATTGGACCCTGGTCAGAATGTGCTGGCCGGGTGAGATCACTTGCTCCAACGATCCTGCATTCCTCTGCTGCTCTGTCAGTGCATTCCAGACATCACTACCGGGGACGCCTCTCATGACTGGTCGGAGTTCAGCCTGTCATACCTGTATTCTGACCTCACTATAACAGAGACAGGACTGAGATCAGGAGCAGATCATCATCCTCAAAATAGAAACACAGAGAGCTTCTACAATATATTCCCCTACTAACCCTGATGGATTTATGTAGGCGGCAAGCCGACACATGAACATGCTCTTATAGGGAACATGATCTCATGTTAATGCAACTGCATCTGCGCAACATTCCAAAAATTCACACAAATTTATGAATCTCATGAAAACATGTCTTGGTCATATTGCAACCCAAAATCGAAAGGAAATAAAAGAATAATTAATAAAATAAAATACACTTTATTTATTTATTTATTATTCAAAGTCAGATTTTTTGCAGTAATGACAATAGGGTTTGCTTAAAGGCTTATACTATACTTATACTAATTACAGGCTTATATTTATAAATGAATAATATAATGACAAACAATACAACAAACATTTTTGACATTATATCATTTTGGGGTGAACTATGATATGTTAATAGGCTAATGTACACTTAAAATGTACATAATATTAGTAATATAACGACAACAAACATAATAATAATAATATTTGTTGCTGTTATTGTTAACTTATTCGTTCTCGTTTTTAATTTTAGGGTGAAATATGACGTTTTATATACACTCACCTAAAGGATTATTAGGAACACCACACTAATACTGTGTTTGACCCCCTTTCGCCTTCAGAACTGCCTTAATTCTACGTGGCATTGATTCAACAAGGTGCTGAAAGCATTCTTTAGAAATGTTGGCCCATATTGATAGGATAGCATCTTGCAGTTGATGGAGATTTGTGGGATGCACATCCAGGGCATGAAGCTCCCGTTCCACCACATCCCAAAGATGCTCTATTGGGTTGAGATCTGGTGACTGTGAGGGCCATTTTAGTACAGTGAACTCATTGTCATGTTCAAGAAACCAATTTGAAATGATTCAAGCTTTGTGACATGGTGCATTATCCTGCTGGAAGTAGCCATCAGAGAATGGGTACATGGTGGTCATAAAGGGATGGACATGGTCAGAAACAATGCTCAGGTAGGCCGTGGCATTTAAACGATGCCCAATTGGCACTAAGGGGCCTAAAATGTGCCAAGAAAATGTTCCTATTTGTAGTGGAGATGACCCCGGTGGGGTCTTCTGCTGTTGTAGCCCATCTGCCTCAAGGTTGTGCGTGTTGTGGCTTCACAAATGCAAATCCCAGTAACTGAGCAGATTGTGAAATACTCAGACCGGCCCGTCTGGCACCAACAACCATGCCGCGCTCAAAATTGCTTAAATCACCTTTCTTTCCCATTCTGACATTCAGTTTGGAGTTCAGGAGATTGTCTTGACCAGGACCACACCCCTAAATGCATTGAAGCAACTGCCATGTGATTGGTTGATTAGATAATTGCATTAATGAGAAATTGAACAGGTGTTCCTAATAATCCTTTAGGTGAGTGTAGTACAATGTATTCTTGAATCTTACATCTATTGCAAAAAAAGGGAAAATGCTTTTTTTTTTTTTTTTTTTTTTTTACATGAAATATCTAAATATCTGTTAAATATTTATTTATTTATTTGTTGTTTGTTTCTGGTAGTAAAAAAATAAAATGTCTTGCAGTGAAGACAATAGAGAGCTGCTTGATTGTCAGTATATTAAAATTTGTATTTTTTATATTTTAGGTATTTTTTATTTCAGCAGATTAATTGGAGGCTGACATTTCCCATTTAAAATGTAAGTAAATACATAAATATCATCATCGCAAATTCGTTGTTTTATTTTTGGGGTGACATATGGACGTGTTTAGGCTAATGTATTCTTGTATCATATGCATGCATTGCTTTAAAGAGCGGCACAGACTTGTCTTAAAACGTGTATTTCTCTGAAGTTTGTAATCATGCTGCGGGATGCGTGCAGCGTGAGAATGAGTCTCATGAGCGGTGGTGACAGCAGCTGAGGCGGGTGGATCATGGGAACGCAGCGGGATCATCCATCTGTCTGTGGCGTGGAGCAGCGCCTTCACAGCTGTTTGACCGAGAATACCCGAATGCGATTGGGGCAAAGAGCGTTGCTTATAATCGACGCCCAAACATGACGAGTAATCTCAGTTCCTGACGACCATCTTAATTAGAGCTCAACTGAACAAGACTAATCTCTAGACGGACTCATTTGAGCGCTACTGATAGTCTGCATGCCGCTGTTGTGTGTCTGTCATGTGATGGATACGGGGATGATGGTTGTGCGTCCCCGCTGCTGGTCTGGGATCATCAGACAGACTCCCCACCCCAGTCACATCGTGATGCGTGCGGCCAATGAGTCGTGACCGGACATCATTCCCCACATTTCTCTCCAGCCCTCCACCCTCCTGAGCGCCAGACTAACCCTCCTCCCTCTTAAAGCTTTTGGTCATGCAGGTTTGATTTGTTTGCACTGCAACTTTTGATTAAAAACCTTAATTACTAATTATGTGACTAATTGCTGGGGAATATTTCATTTATGTGCATTTTCATTTAGGCTATTTTCAGGCTATATACATTTGTCCTTGTTGTGAATAAAAGTTAAATGTTGTATAATAGAAACTGATAATAGTGTGCATGACTGGGTGCAAAGGATTATGTCTGTTCAGCTAGAGGTCACTTCTGCTTTTAGCATGTCATGTGCGAGTTTGACTCTCACACTCTTCCAATTAGTACAGAGGTTGAAATTCATTCTCCCTGTAAAGTCATGGCATGATACCAGCACTCGGTTATGTAAGGCAGCAGTCTTTCTTATCCCAGCATGCCCTGGGTTTAAGAATAGCTACACCTTAAAATCTAATTTAACTTTGTACACTGCATGTGAACAGGCAATGAATGAATCTTTGTAGATCTGCAGAAGTTCAGATACTCGTTCATGCCTTGCCCCATAGACTGGGCCATATCCATTTTTTCATGACAATTAAGCACATTTCAGTGTTTTCCTGCTTAAAATTGAACTATAACAATATCTTATTTATTTATTTTTAAAGTTTGTTGCCTCAAGGCAACATTGTACCACAATTTACAAATTTAAACATTTGTCATTTTCATAGAAAAACAAATATATTTATTGAAAACATCCATTTCTTTAACCAGACACTTGAACAAACACATTTATCCAGTGTTTAATGTATTACAAATGTCATATTTAATCAAATAAAATAAAAAAGTAACATTTCAAATTCAGCTGTTGCTCTCAGGCAACATATAACATATAACATATTAACAATATCAAGTTATCATATCCAGCTTCATCCTCATCTCCATCTCTCTCATCAGCATCTTCCTCATCACAGTCTGACACCTCATCCTCACCCTCATCAACTGCAGTTGTGTTTTATACCTTTTTTAAGTGCTACAGAAAATGTGCAGATCATAATATGTGCAGTTATAGTATGTGAATAATGATAAGCGCATTACAAAATCATGCAAAATGCAAAAATCTTTAGATAATTCTAAATATATTTGTATCCAACCTAGTGTGTCTGGTATGGCCTTATGCGATTCCATTATGGTACAATGTTGCCTTGCCATTTTGTTATTTCCTCTAAAACATTTGATGATATATACAGTTCTTGAAAATATTTCTTTACTTACCATTGAAGGTGACTTTTTGTGGGTCATTAACAGGATGCAAATAAGTGAAAAATGCACTTTTCATTGGATATGGAGCCATGTGATCTGTGCACATGTGCTGAACCATGACACAAAATGGACCCCTGTGGGTCATGTTACCACTTTTTTGCACTTTCATTGATTAGTATTTGAGTTCTTCCCATAGATAGGTTTGACTAATAAATTGCTGTTTCAGTTTATTAAAAAAATAAACTAAAATAGACTAGGTTGCCTGGAGGCAACACCATACTCAAATAACAACAATACTTTCACATGTATATATTTGCATCAGGATCAAAGTAAGATTTAATCATTATTAATAATAATTTATCTTTTTCTCTTTAGTTCTTTTAATTTAAGTTTGAAATATGTTTTTACACATACGCTAATGTATCATACATGTATTGCACAAGTTACTCATTCCTGCCTTATTGTAATTTCATAATACTGCATAAAAAATTTATTTAATTTTTTACAAACTAAAGGGCATATCAAAATTGTTTTCTGCGGTAATGTGGTTTCAATGCTTCAATTCTCGATCAAAGTTAAACTCAAGGTCATTGACAAGGTCTTGTGAGGAGTTCACACCTCAAAGCTCCTTTATGCTCTAATATTTATGGCTGTCTGTCTGCTAAATCAGCTTCTGAGGGAGCATTATCTCTCCTTCCTCCCTAGTTTGTGGCTCTGAGAACAGCCAGTGGCTCTTTCCTGTAGGATGAGGAGATCATAATGAAGTGGAGAGAGGTTGTGTGCTAGCCTTGGCTATGCCTCCGCTCCCTATTCTTTATCTCGCCTCTGTGGGCTCTGTGAGGCTCATTGTCATGCCGGTCAATGCTGAGTCCTGGCCAGCCAGTTTGTTCTCAGGTCTTGCCCTCTGCTGTGGGCTCCGTTTGAGACAATGTGCCTTTGTCATTTGAGCCATGTTCACTTCCTGCCCTGCAGCCTTACTGTAGGACAAGAGCAGAGACAAATGATTCCCATGTGAACAATATCTTGCAGCTTCCACTTAACAATGGTATTAAAATGGACATGAAGTGCACACAATAGACTGGTGCATGGGGATTTTTTACTGTCTTTTTTGAATAAGTTGAATAAGTGACATCCTAGAGTGTTTGTCATAACCATTCACACATACAATGATTTGATAAAGTTACGCAAGTCATTCGTTTTCAATGAGAGTTTGTGATGTGTGGTGAGCGTATGCAGAAGAACTGTTGCAAATGAGCAGTAATCAAATGTGCCTGTAAAAAATTGTGCTGTAAAATAACAGTAATCTTCTGGCAGCTGTGGTTGCCAGCAATGTACTGTTAATGCACAGCCCTCTACTGTTTATTTACAGCTCTCCTTGTTTTTACAGTATGTTACCATAATAATACCATGAAAGGTAACTCTTTTCATTTGAAAAACTGATTGCTTCAAACAGTTCTTATTTTAAAACTAGTATTTATACGGTGTTTGTACTATAAACTTATTTCATCTGAGTCCACTGAAAAGGAACATTTCTTAATATAAACTGCAAACACATAATGTGTAGTAGTGAAATAATTAAAAACATGACTTTAACTTCAATCTTTGCAGTTCATCATTAGCAATAGCACACATGTATGTGATAAATTACTCAACAAACAGCTCATTATTTCATATAGCGCATTTCATCAGTAGTTCTCTTCTCATCCTGGACTGAAGCACAGGCTCTACACTTCAGCACAATGGTGAGGCACAAAACTAATTAATTAAACCAAAATATCTCTTCTATATCATCTTGTGCAACAACACATAAAAACATTCATTTATTCATTCATTATCTTCCGCTTATCCGGGGCCGGGTCGCGGGGGCAACAGTCTAAGCAGAGACGCCCAGACTTCCCTCTCCCTAGCCACTTCCTCCAGCTCTTCCGGGGGAATCCCGAGGTGTTCCCAGGCCAGCCGGAGACATAATCCCTCAGCATGTCCTAGGTCTTCCCCGGGGCCTCCTCCTGGTGGGACATGCCCGAAACACCTCCCCGGGAAGGCGTCCAGGAGGCATCCGAAATAGATGCCCGAGCCACCTCAACTGGCTCCTCTCGATGTGGAGGAGCAACGGCTCTACTCTGAGCTCCTCCCGAGTAACTGAGCTTCTCACCCTATCTCTAAAGGAGCGCCCAGCAACCCTGCGGAGAAAGCTCATTTCGGCCGCCTGTATCCGGGATCTTGTCCTTTCGGTCATGACCCACAGCTCATGACCATAAGTGAGAGTAGGAACGTAGATTGACCGGTAAATCGAGAGCTTCGCCTTACAGCTCAGCTCCTTCTTCACCACGACAGACCGGTACATCGACCGCATTACTGCAAAAGCTGCACCGATCCGTCTGTCAATCTCCCGTTCCATCCTTCCTTCACTCGTGAAAAGACCCCAAGATACCTGAACTCCTCCACCTGAGGCAAAAACTCTCCACCAACCTGAAGTGGGCAAGCCACCCTTTTCCGACTGAGAACCATGGCCTCGGATTTGGAGGTGCTGATTCTCATCCCGGACGCTTCACACTCGGCTGCAAACCGCCCCAGTGCACGCTGAAGGTCCTGGTCTGAGGAGGCCAACATGACAATGTCATCCGCAAAAAGCAGCGACGAAATCATGTGGTTCCCAAACCGGACACCCTCCGGCCCTTGGCTGTGCCTAGAAATTCTGTCCATAAAAATTATGAACAGAACCGGTGACAAAGGGCAGCCCTGCCGGAGTCCAACATGCACCGGGAACAAGTCCGACTTGCTGCCGGCAATGCGGACCAAGCTCCTGCTCGATCGTACAGGGACCAAACAGCCCTAAGCAAGGGGCCCCGGACCCCATACTCCCAGAGCACCCTCCACAGGACACCACGAGGGACACAGTCGAATGCCTTCTCCAAATCCACAAAACACATGTGGATTGGTTGGGCAAACTCCCATGAACCCTCCAGCACCCTGGAAAGGGTAGAGCTGGTCCAGTGTTCCACGACCGGGACGAAAACCACACTGTTCCTCCTGAATCCGAGGTTCCACTATCGGCCGAATTCTCCTCTCCAGTACCCTGGCATAGACTTTCCCGGGGAGGCTGAGAAGTGTGATCCCCCTGTAGTACACGCTCTCCGGTCCCCCTTCTTGAAAAGAGGGACCACCACCCCGGTCTGCCAGTCCAGAGGCACTGTCCCCAACCGCCACGCGATGTTGCAGAGGCGTGTCAGCCAAGACAGCCCCACAACATCCAGAGACTTGAGGTACTCAGGGCGGATCTCATCGACCCCCGGTGCCTTGCCACGAAGAGCTTTTTAACTACCTCGATGACTTCAGCCCAGGTGATGGATGAATCCACCTCTGAGCCCTCAGCCACTGCTTCCTCAATGGAAGACGTGTTGGTGGGATTGAGGAGATCCTCAAAGTATTCCTTCCACCGTCCGACGATATCCCCAGTTGAGGTCAACAGCTGCCCATCTCCACTGTAAACAGTGTTGGTAGGGCACTGCTTCCCCCTCCTGAGGTGGCGAACGGTTTGCCAGAATCTCTTCGAGGCCAACCGATAGTCTTTCTCCATGGCCTCACCGAACTCCTCCCAGGCCCGATTTTTTGCCTCCACAACTATCCGGGCTGCAGTCCGCTTGGTCTGCCTGTACCCGTCAGCTGCCTCAGGAGTCCCACAAGCCAACCAGGCCCAATAGGACTTCTTCTTCAGCTTGACGGCATCCCTTACTTCCGGTGTCTACCACCGGTTCGGGATTTCGCCTCGACAGGCACCGGAGACCTTACGGCCACAGCTCCGAGCAGCCGCGTCGACAAGGGAGGTGGAGAACATGGTCCACTCGGACTCAATATCTCCAGACTCCCTCGGGATCCGGTCGAAGCTCTGTCGGAGGTGGGAGTTGAAGATCTCTCTGACAGGGGGCTCGGCCAAACGTTCCCAACAGACCCTCACAGTACGTTTGGGTCTCCCGAGTCTGTCTAGCTTCCTCCCCCACCATCGGATCCAACTCACCACCAGGTGGTGATCAGTTGACAGCTCGTCAGATGAGACGACCACAAAGTCGATCATCGACCTCCAGTCTAGGGTGTCCTGATGCCACGTGCACTGATGGACACCCTTATGCTTGAACATGGTGTTCATTATGGATAAGCCGTGACTAGCACAGAAATCCAATAACAGAACACCACTCGGGTTCAGATCAGGGGGGCCGTTCCTCCCAATCACGCCCCTCCAGGTATCACTGTCACTGCCCACGTGTGCGTTGAAGTCCCCCAGTAGAATGATGGAGTCTCCAGTTGGAGCACTTTCCAGCACCCCTCCCAGAGACCCCATTAGGGCCGGGTACTCTGCACTGCCGTTTGGCCCGTAGGCACATACGACAGTGAGAGACCTATCCCCTACCCGAAGGCACAGGGAAGCAATCCTCTCATTCACCGGGTTGAACTCCAACACATGGCAGCTGAGCTGGGGGGCTATAAGCAAACCCACTCCAGCCCACCGCCTCTCACCATGGGCAACTCCAGAGTGGTAGAGAGTCCAGCCTCTCTCAAGAAGTGTGGTTCCAGAGCCAAAGCTGTGCGTGGAAGTGAGCCCGACTATCTCTAGCCGGTACCTCTCAACCTCCTGCACAAGCTCAGGCTCCTTCCCCGCCAGCGAGGTGACATTCCATGTCCCTAAAGCCAGTTTCCGTGTCCAGAGATCGGGTCGTCGGGGGCGTAGCCTTCGACTGTTGCCCGATCCACTATGCACCGGGCCCATATGATCCCTCCTGCAGGTGGTGAGCCCACGGGAGGGTGGCCCCATGTCGCTCATTCGGGCTGAGCCCGGCCGGGCCCCATGGGGGCAGGCCTGGCCACCAGGCGCTTGCATACGAGCCCCAACCCCGGGCCTGGCTCCAGGGTGGGGCCCCGGCTGCGCCATGCCGGGCAACGTCTCAGTCCTTGTTTTAATTAGACTCATACTGGGTTTGTGAACTGCTCTTAGTCTAAACATAAAAACAGTTAATTTTAATATTTACTCTCCTCATCAGTTACCGACTTTGCACAACTTTTTTCTATTAACTTTCACTAATATTTCAGTGAAGATTCATCTGGTAAATCTAACTGTTACGTTTTACAGTATGTTACTGTTTTTTCCTTGATTTTACGGTAATCTACTGGCAGCTGTGGTTGTCAGTATATGGCAGTTTTTTTACAGTACTTTTCCATAAATTAATTTACAATTGCTTACAGTTAATTTAAGTTTCAGTCTTTTTTTTTTTATCTCTTTAACCCTTTTAACCCCACAGCAAAATCTTCAGTTATAAATGAACACTTATATTTGTCCACACTACAGTGTTAGAGTAACTGAAGCGTTGTTGAAGTTAATGAGATAATTAAGAGATTAATTAAGTGATAATTGAGAATTAGTGATGAGCACCTGCTGTTAACAAGCAGAATCACTGAAGGAAAGAGAAACACAAGAACTACAACTGACTTCAGCCACAGCCTTAGATGAAATCAACTGAAGATAAAAGACATTCAATCTCTGAAGATCTCAGCAAAGGAGGATTAAACAACTCCACAAACAGCATTACCAACTTCACTTGTTACTAACCAGACTGACTTTATTTCTGTCAGACGTCTACAGAAGCTCTAATTGAGATTAACAGATCTTTAGGTGTTGATGTTTAATTGAAAATGTTTGGTCACCATTATGGTGATTAGTGTTTGCTTCAGTTGGGCTCTTGACCCTTGAATTTGTAACAATAGTGTCTTACATGCATTTGTTGCAACAAAAGAAAAGCCAAGAAAAAAAATTTATCAGGTGTTATTGGTTACGTTTTGCTTATGATATAATCATAATGGAATGCTTGGCTTGTTAATCTCATCCAATGTCTACTCCCTAAACAAACCCATTATTTTAAGAATCGGCATATGAATCTCAACAATGGTGACAATCATCAAAAACGATGAACAGATCAACTCTGAACATCACAAAACACTACTAAAAGACAACACAAAAACAACACCAAAAATAAAGGTAAATAGTAAGAATTAAAGAAAATAACCAGGCTATTTAGCAGCATAATGTATTCATGCTGCAATGCATTGCAGAATGAAGCTTTTGATTGTTCATTGATTCATACACCGATTGTTGATGTCTATGTGAGTCTGAATGCTACTGGTGTTCACAATGTTTTGGCCACAAGCTGTTTTTATGCCCTTCAAATTATCTGGTTGTTGCAACACTGATTGAGCTAATGCTTTAAAATTATTGGGACACCATAAAAAATATATATAAAACATCATCTATATCATTATAGATTAGACTTTGAAGGAGCTCAGTGAATATTTATGTTTTATTTTGGCTTTGCTTGCTTTAACAAATGTATTTAAAACACAGTTACAGCAGTGAGACAAAAACTAATGTTGTTATGTCAAGGTCCAAGAGCCCAACTAAAGCAAACACTGATCATCATAATGGTTACGTCAAAGGAAACAATAAAACAACTGCCAATTCTCAATAAGAGCTTCTGTAGACGTCTGACAGAAATAAAGTCAGCCTGGTTAATAATGTGTGAAGCTGGTAATGCTGTTTGTGGAGTTGTTTAATCCTCCTCTGCTGAAATCTTCAGAGATTTAATGTCTTATCTTCAGTTGATGAAATCAACTTTTTTCTCTTTCCTTCAGTGATAACAGCAGGTGTTCATCAGTGTCTGAATTCACTCACTTCTTATCACTAACACTGTCAAGTGGTCTATATCAGTAAACTAGTGTAGGGAATAGTGAATGAGGGTATAGGGTGTGATTTGGAGCACAGCCTCTGAGTGTTGACTTCGAGCGCTGGTTATTCACAATATATTCCTGTTGGCTATTTTCTCGAAAATGACAAATATTACCCCGGAATGCATTGTTTTCTACGGTATATTACTGTTTTAATGGAAAACAGCATGTTACTGTCAAAATTTGGCTGTTTTTTACAGCATTTTTTTACAGTCTACTAATGGGCATTGTTCACATGAAGTTGAAGTTGAAGTTGAAGTTTATTCGTCATTACACATGTACAAGTACAGTATAACGAAATGAAGTTTGGAGCAAGCCTCCGGGCCGCAGCCGATTATTCAGGCGCCGCCCTACGCTCTCCAGAAATACAAGAATGCAATTTAGCAAGCATTACATAGCAAACACAACAAAACATAAACATAAACATGACACAGTACACGTGGTCACGTGGTGGGATTTTTTGTATGAGTGGGAGAGGAGATAGATAACAGACAGGCAGACGGATGGAACGGGGAGGGAATAAGGTCGGGTATGTATGGTGCGAGTGAGTCTGAGATTGTGTTGTGTGAGAATGTTAGCCATAACTTCAGATGTAGAAGTAACATGCAGAATATCATAGTCAAGTCAAGTCACCTTTATTTAAATAGTGCTTTATACATTGAGGGTACGTACTTTCCTGCCAGAACACGCCCCCTCAGCCGGACTGAGTGGCAGAAGAGCTGCTGCATGACTGGAATTAATAGGGGGAAACGCGAGTAAAACAAACGGTTATCAGTTTAAACTAAAGATTGGACTTGATATAGTGTTCCTTACAACTTACCAAAGATCCAGTGATCCATGGATATTGACATGGAATCGTGTTTTCCTGACATTTATATGAGTCTGATTTCGATACATAAATACGTAACTATTTCTCACTATCAGTCATCACAATTTCCGAGAGTAAATCCCACATTTATATGCAGATGGGCCTATATATTGAATCATGTATGTAGCTGCTTGTCAAGAATGGAAGTTTTATTCGAATTCTGAAGATATTAAAAACAGTTAATTTCTGACTTTATGCCTTTTTATGTATGAATCACGTTTTTATATATGTTTGACAGATCCAGACAAAAAAAGAAAAAAAAGTACAATAAAAGTTGTGTTATTGATGCAGATGCGGCTCCTGCTCGCAGTACCCATTTCATCAAGTGCAACATGTTCCTGGATCAACATTTCAGATTTGAGGAACAAGTTTACACTGTCAAATTTAGGCTTACAATCAGGGGTTGGTGTTTCTACAGCAGTGTTATTCACCTACCATCTCCCTCTGATTTTAGGGATTAAAGTTATGAGTAGGGTTAGGTTCAGGGGTAGGGATGGTCAGGACCAGTGTTGGGTGTAACGCATTACAAGCAACTTGAGTTACGTTATCAGATTACTTTTTCAAGTAACTAGTAAAGTAACACATTACTTTTAAATTTACAACAAAATATCTGAGTTACTTAGTTTTCCCATTTATTGACTGACAGCTTTCTTGTCCTCATGTTGAGAGAAATCTTAATTGCAAAGGAGTCGTATTCCTCAGAATGAATAAAATCAGAGAAATGCAAACTCAGAATACTACGCAAACCTCCAATAATAAAATACGTTAAATAAAACAAATATTTGTATGCATTTAATCTCACTTTATTGACCAGTGTACTTCCTGCTGACCTTCGATGATTCAGTTAAACCATAAGCAAAGATGACATTAGATTTTATGTTTTTATTGGTGAAGTAAGTGTTACATTTCCTTTGCCCTTATTATTTCAATTTTGGTCTGAAAGGGCATTTGCATTTGCCAAATATATATATATATATATATATATATATATATATATATATATATATATATATATATATATATATATATATATATATAAACAAGCCCATCCCAGTTGAGAAAAATAGTAACGCAAAAGTAACACAATGCATTACTTTTCTTAAAAAGTAACTAAGTAACGAAAATAGCTTTTAAGGTAGTAACACAATATTGTAATGCATTACTTGTCAAAGTAACTGTCCCCAAAACTGGTTAGGACTAAATTTTCAGACAGGAATGTTGTTCCTGAATGCGTCAAACTCATCAAAATCAGAACGCTCATGGTTTCACTTTATTTTGATGCACTGTAAAAAAAATATTTAAAAAGTAAGTTACCTGTTTTTTTTTTTTTGCAGTGTGGTCCCTTTAACACATTCTGTTGACCTACATGTCTTCTAACTCTCATTAGAGTGTTAGTAGAGTATTAGTAGACTGGTAGGGTTATGGTTAGAATAAGTTAACATGTAGTTGCAAAGTTAGTCAGCAGAATTTCTGTTGGAGGACCAAAAGGGACCATCAAAATAAAGTGTTAACGTGCTCACTTACAATAAAGTTAAATTCATCACTAATGATGCTCATGCCACTACAAATGTCCAACTTTCATTGCAAATGAATAACTTTTGTCCCTTCTGTCACTAAAATCGCTGTCAGTGTGAACACCAATCAGCCTGGTTTTCTTGACTCTGCAGCATTTGCAGGTCTGTATTATTGTTCGTGCAACTAAAAAGCCAAGGGGTCATCATCAGTCATGCACTTTGAGTTACTCTGCCCAACAAAATACTCCTACTGCATTATGTTAATCTCCATCTAGGACCAGATCATGTTTCAAAGTAAGGTTTGGTGTTGGTTTATCTAAATGAACTCAAAGACCTTGTGCTGCTCCAGTGGAACATTCTCTTATGTCCCTTCTCTGATACTTGTCTTCCAGGAAATCAGGGTCAGTTGACACTTTGCTCTTAACTCAGAACACTGTGTTTAGAGAGAGACTGAGATCCTGTTTAGAGAAAGATAAGGCTGTATTTACAGCTCCTCATGACGGACACATGTGCTGATTTGACTAATGAAAGATCCTCCGAGCACATCTGTGAATGCCATTACATACATACCGGAGAACTATAAGACATTCCTTCAGTGTTTTTTTATTTTTTTATATCATTTTAATAAAGTATACAATTCACAATATGTGTGCCAATTTCATTATTTAGTTATTTGAACGTACAAGCAAATGCTTTGGCTTCAACTTCAGTAAGGCACGTTTCAATTAATTACATACTCTTTCAATTTTGATTAATTTGTTGAATTCAGATTATAGATGAACCCTGAATCTCTTAGGAGTTCCTATCATGAGATCATTTTATGGATTTAGTTTTAATCATCATTTTTACTTTGATCACATTTTATAAAATTAAACTAGCCTGGATGCCTGCCGAACTTAGCCCCGCCCACAGCATTTGAGGTCGGGAAGTTCAGTCTGGACTTGATCCGTTGTGGAGTAACTATTCCCCAACAGGAGCTGTTCGGACCAATCAAATTGTCAGGACGGGCTTGATACGATGATGGACAGATGATCAACAGTAGCGTAATCAGCCACGTCACGTCAAAGAGCGATTGATTTGAATTTGAGTTCTAATTTGAATAAGAAGTGAATTTGTTCTAATCCTAAATGGAGAACTTGTTCATATATGCATTCACCTTTACTATTTCTCTCAAAAATGATGATCGTGTTAGTAAATACACCAGCGTGCGTGCAGTTCTGTTGACAACTATGCATTAGTGATGTGTCGTTCATTAACAATTTGTTCTTTTTGAACTAATCTTAAATATGACTTGGGAACAACGAGTTGTCTCGTTGAGAGTAATTCATTCATTTTGTGTTGATCGTGCATGCGCTACATGCCACCGGTTCTGTACAGGATCTTCTGCATTCAGCCAATGGGGCTGTGAGTTGGTGAACAAACTAATCAATTCTGTTTTTGGGACTGCATGCATTGCATATGTGGCTGTCCCAGCTCGGATCAGACACTGATGACGGAACTAATGACTCGAACCCGAAGACAGGAGAGGTGTAACGTTTCTAATCTTTCCAGGGAACTGATGTGATTAAAAGTGAAGTGACAAAAGAAAGAACGACTCGGATTCAGAAGTGAGGTTAACTAACAGACTGCATAGCCTGAAGACCCAGCTAAACAATGAATGAATCATTTCTTTCTTAAAGTTTGGCCGTGGCTGCATTAGCTTATCATTTATTTTTTATTCCAAATGTGATCAACGTTTGCATGAGTTCTAGATGTGTGTGACATGTGACATTTTAATTATATTCTGCTGAAATGAACGAAATTACTTGAAAAAAGATTTGTTCATTTTGCTGAGTCTGCAGAGTCTGAGTTTGCAGAGTCCGTAAAATTATCCGAACTTCCCACTACTGTTATGCATCGCTCAACATACGTCACTTACTCCGTTGCTCTGATTGGTTGTAAGTCTATCCAATTGAGTGCAGAGGCATTTTCTTTCCTGGTTCTTTCCCGATAATCATCCAATGGTCACCCAATGGAGCAGTATCAGACTCATATTCTGATTAAAATTGAGTATGACGACATCAGGCCAGAATTAAACAGCTTGTGAAGACACTTAATATCAAATATATTGTTAAAGATGAAAGTATTATGCAATCATTTAAGACATTTCTCCTTATATAGAAATGTTTTGGTGGTCTTTAAAATTGAGTCAAGAACCATAGGGTTCTATGTAGAACTCCAAAAAACCTTTTTTTCTAAGGCCCCATTAACACTGCATGGTTCAAGTGACCCAATTCCGATTTTTGGAATTTTTGGCACAGATCGGCTATGACGTGAACATGTAAGCAGGGGAAAAAAAACGCATGAATTCTGATATCCTCAGATTGGATTCAACCCCCACTCAAATGTGGTAATAAAATATTATTTGTATACGTGCATTTGCGTCTGCCATGTAAGCGGTCAAATCAGATGTTCCCCTGTAAATGTGAGTCGTACGTAATTGAAGGGCGAATGACGTCAACTCAGGTGGACACGAACTGGGATCACATGCAACAAGGGCTCTCCTCTTTTTTCTCCGCCTTACGAGAGCAATGTTTTGCTCTTTCCGCACTCTTTGCTCCTTTAAAGAGTGCGGAAAGCAAAACATTGAATAATCATTTAATCTGCATCCATTGCGTCCATTGCATATTGCATTGTTTTTTCCTTCCTTTTTTTCCGGGTCAGAACGTCTTGGGCTGTTTCGCCAGTGTATAGTGTAAATGCAAATATCGGATACGGGTCACTTTTAAAAGGTGATGTAAGCAGGTCGTCAAAAAAATCAGATATAGTCACCAAATCGGAATTGTGCATCAAGACTTCTGCAGTGGCCTAAGAGGGCATGGTTACCACATTTTTATAGAATATGCTTATCTTAATACATCTTCCATTATTCATATACCAATAAGTAGTGCACATTGTTATTTTAGTAAGAATGTGGAATAGTGAAAGTGACACTCAAAAAACCTGTAACTTCCTGCAATATGAGTTCAGATAGAAAGTGGAGTGGCTTTTTGAAGAATCATCTCTGTTATTTGCTTCTCCTCCATGTACTATTACAATCTAGATAATCTCAGATGGAGAAACATAAACAAACTGATACTGGCTCTCTTGTTAAATGAAGACAGGACATTTTTATGCTTCTGAAAGCACTTTTGAGAATAGCTATCAAAGCCAAACATCAGATTTGGCCAATTTTCTGATGCACAGTTAGCACTCAGTACTGCTAAATCATCACAGCAACAGGCATGCTCAGCTTTTTGCATGTGTGGGGTGTTGGTCAAGTGGGTGTAACTGTTTATAAGACATGCCCTTTAGTAAGTTCATTGCTGATGTGTCAGTACTTGTCTGTGGGAATCTTTTGAAATATGGTTTGAACATCTCAGCAACTCTGGTAGGGTTGTGTGGGAAGAGAGTGGGGAATAAGGGCGTATGAGACAAGAAAGGAAAAGAGTAGATGAGAATGAAGACATAAAGAATGCAGAAGAAAAAGAGACTGTGGAGGGGGAGAGCTGGAGGCCTGAAAGGGAGGAGCGGACACAAACAAGACCTTCGTAAAACCCAAGATTTCCACTGAGATTTTTCTAAACTCTAAGATCTGGGCTCTGTCTGCATGCTAAGAAAAAATAAATGCCAAATAAAACTAGCTGAATTTAAACTAAAACTTTTTCCATAAATGATTGCTCAGGGGCAATTTCCTTCGGACCACGTTGGCTGTAAGCAGGCCCACGTGCTCACGTCTCAACCTGTTGAAAAGTTCCACAGAAACTCCACAGACAATTTCCCTTTTTCCCCTTCATTTTTAAAATTCTTTCATATGTTTGATTAAGTTTCATGGACTCTCCTGCTGCAACCGTTTTCAAATGCTACAAATATTTCCACTGATGAGTCATGAAGGATTGCTGATATATGAAAGCAATATCCTGTCACTCTGCTTCTACACTAACGCCCTGTTTGTTTAAGGTAACAGCAGTGCCTGCCCTTGAGCTGTTACCTGCGTTAATGCTTTACGTAAGTAATCGCTCTCAGCCACTGTGGGCGGAACAAGGCATCATTTTGTGCACACTTCTTACACTTTCAGGGTATCCCTCCCTTTTATTTTTAGCAGAGGGCCTGGCACTCTGATATTTGAATGAATGACTGACATGTAAGATATTTAAAGAGCTTAACTACTTAGCCACACAGTCAGAGTACATTATTGTTCACCTGGACAACATTATAATACACCCGATCAACTGCATGACAACACATCTTTTTTTTTTTTTACCATAGCATCTTAGCAACCATATAGGAATGCCCTGACAACAACCAGAACACCCTAGCAACCATCATGCAATGCCCTAGTAACCACCCAGAACACCCTTGCAATTTTTAACAATCATCTTTAACACCTTAAGAACTCCTAGCAATACCCTAAAGATTGCTCAAAACAACCTAGCAATGCCCTATCAATTACCTGGAATGCATTAGAAACGGCTTAATAAAACAATAAAAAAATACTCAGACCTAACCATACAGCAACACCCTGAAATGACCTAGAAACCACCCAGAACACCCTATAGCAACCATTTTGAACACATTTGCAACTCATAGTAATGCCCTAACAACCAACAGAACATCCAAGTAACCACCTAGCAACATACCTGTCAACACTCCCGTATTTCACACCCATCTCCCGACCCCCTCTCGGTTTGTTATTTCTCCCGGGAAACTCCTGTAATTTGTATGGCCCAAACCTCGTTATATGAATAATCACATCAATATATTATTCCAAGGTTGTTCAGTTGCCAGATCTTGTATGAAATGCCTACTCATACGATCGACACATCCGTAGACTGTAAAAAGGAACACATCATACAAATTTCAACCCATTTGTGACCTCGACCTGGCAACCTACAACCTAGTTGCGCTGTTGATATCTGCACAGGGCGCGGAAGTTGAATAAAGCATCACTGGTAGAAACAGGAGAAGACTCAGCTGGTAAATATTTAACGCAGCATCCATTTTCTCTGTCATCTTACATTATATTATCACGCTTTTATTCATGCAAATGCTTTAAAACCATTCAAGAGCAACAAGGCAAAGAGAACACGCTGCCTGTCACACACACGACGCATAAAAAGACTCGCACAAGATTCAAGTTCTCTTACTGCTTGAATGAACAATAACACACAATTATGCCAACATGTTTTGTTGAGTATCCTCACAAGCCTTATATGAGTTAAATAACATCTTAAATGAATTAAAGAGTTGCAGGTGAAGATCTTAAAGTAACAGTTTTGTTGTCACTTTATGATGTCACTTGTGATGACATTAATGTAAATAACAAAACTAATTACTCACTAAAGTCCTCACTTCTCTTGACTAAAGAACTTTTTGTTTAATTATTCTATATTTCATTATTTAATATTAATAATTATGTATTCATTAATGTTGATATCTACACAATTTATGTGTATTTAGCCTGCCTCTGCCATCCATCACCCCATACCCACATAACATCCCACCCCCCCTGGCAACAATAAGAACACCCAATCAATCACCTTGAACACCCTGAAAAACTCCTAAAAACCACCCAGAACACCTCAATCTCTCTGTAACAATATTAAAAACACTCAGAAGACCTAAGTAAATGCATAGCCACATCCAGCAACAACCAAGACACCATAGCAATCACATAACAATGCCCTAGAAACCACCCAGAATACCTTGGCAACATTTTTACCTTGGAACCACCTGAGAATATCCTAGTAAGCACCCTGATTACGCTAGCAACCATCCACAAAATCCCCTTACTAACCACATAGCAACACCCTGAAAAGAATCCAGAATGCCACACCAATGCCCTATACCCTAGCAGCTGCATATCAATTTGCTAAAACCCCTTTGCAATTGCATAGGCCTGGCAAACACCCATAACACTCGTTCAAGCGCACTCGTTCAGTCACTTTTCTTCAGAAAATGTAAAAAATGTAGCTTATCTTATCAGCCTTGTATAATGTATGCCCTACAAAAAGTACTTTAGATTTCCCTCTATTGCTGCCAGTAGCAATAAGTGAGTGTCTCCTGCATTACCTCTTCTCCCATACTTCTCACGTGCCTATTTGTGTGTTTTATGGTTTGAGACATAGTTGGGGATAGTGATTTATATCAGCTGAGAAAAAAAAAATGCTGACAGCTCTGGGAAACCCTTCCTTTCTCGTCCTCTCTACTGCCCTATTTGCAGCAGCTGGAAAAGTGTGTGTGAAACAGAGTGGGAGTCCTGTGTGTGTCCACTGAAATTAATGGCATGTGCAGAGGGAAAGTGGATGATCGGTACATTTAGTGCTCGTTGTTCACATAATGAAACCCTCTCTGTACAGACTATGCCAAACTCACATGCCCCGAGTGTACATAGATCAGCATGTGATACTCGTGAGGAAAGTATGTGCAGATTCCAGACTCTCCCTACAGCATGCAACTCCCACACCCTGTAGTTTTGGTCCCATTGGAAAATGGTTTTGTGTCTATTGTTACTCACACATTGTTGTACTGCATTGGTAATGTTGTGCTGTAATTGATATCATTCTACTTAACATGCCTTTGATCATTACTGTGTTTCGCACGTATCCCGGGAACTGGGTGGACGCTTTGACCTACACACCTTTGAGGTTTAAATCTTTGTCATACTAGGAGGTTTGCTGGTATCCTGATGCATTTTCTACTGCTGCCCAGCTCAAATGGGTTCATTTGATTGTCCTTAAATAAAAAGTTGTTCAAATGGCAGGATTTAGTCTGCAGGGCCTGCTGTCCCTAGATTTCTGCAATATGGTGAAAGTCTTCGGGGGTCAGGACGAGGTGAGCAGCTCTGCTCTGTGACCCTCACAGGCTTCAGTGTCACCACTGTCTTCCTGTTCCTGCTCATTAAAGCACAGGACGTGGAGGAGAGTGCGAGTAGGAGGAGAACAGATCAGAGGAGAGAGAATCAAATCCACCATAGTTCCTGTGTGTCTGTCCTTCCTGTCCTCCTGATTATATTCACACACACACACACACACACACACACACACACACAAACACATGTTGCTGTTGCAGATACAGTGCATGTTAACTTGCTCTTAACTGTCAGTCCACTGTTGTGCTGGAGTCAGTAGTTAATCTGGAATCGATCCTCATGTTTGCACCACAGAAAAGTTGGTTCTGGGTTGGGAAAACTCTGCACCACCCTTGTAACCTTCTGATCCCAGACTAAGAAGCTGCGACAAAGGCTGAGAACCAGTGCTTGATGTGGAAAAAAGTGTCTGTACTCCTGGGGATGCCCTCGGTTGAAATCAGGTTCTGGGGGGTGGGTGTGATGGGGCAGGATAGAGGGTGGGTGGTCAGAGTACCTGCAACAAGAAAAAGTGAGGGTACACTGGCCCACTTCGAGCCATGCTGAGAAGTAAGTTAAAATCCTAGCCAAGTTTTAAAAACAACAACTTTGCAACTAGCTCTTAAGCTAATGTTAGCTAGCCTAACAGGCTGGAAAAAACATCCATCCATGGTGATCTGATCACAAGTAAAACATTCGAATGCTTGTCTATCTCGCCTGAATACTTCTGAGAAATGTCTGTGCAGACACTCTGATCCGGATTTAAGGATGTTACAAATGCTTGAGTTAAACTTAAGCATAGCCTGTGAGTACAAAATGAGTCAGAGGATCTCTTAAAGTGTGCGAAAGGTGTTTACAGGTGGACTATTATTCATAAGACAACTGTGGTGGGATTGTTTGATTAAACACATTGTGTTGCCGCTGGTTCATCAGCCAAAGGCTTTGGATCCAAACATAGATCGCATGCTCAGCATTCTTGGCCAATGACAGCACAGATCAGCTATAAATGAACGAGTGTGTGACAGACACAATCTTCTGTTTGTGCGTCAAGGTTTGGCCCATATGTGCTCAGGATCTACCTAGAAATCTCACCCACAGGTGTACCAAGAGATATCGGTGACTCACATCTGTACCAGGATCCTGAAATTGGAAACAGGAATGTGCCTTTCTTTATACGTAAACAGGTTTTGATGAAGTCTCCTGTTTCTTAGACCTTTCTTCTATGAAACGTTCCTTAGTAAGTCTTTGCTCTGCAATTCTGCTGAAGTTGCTTCACAGAGGAGATGACAGGAAACAACAGCTTTGTCTTCGTACTGTAGGGTGACCTCTCACCTTTCACCCTTTGTGACCTGCAGCTGTCCTTGAAATGTTAGAATCTGCTGTGGGGTTCTATGGACAGTTTTTCTAAGAAAGGATTTGCATTCAATGAAAGCAACATGAAAGTTATTTTCTAAGAACTCACTATACACATATTTCTCAATTACTGTACACATTGTAGTAACAGCACAAGGATTTTCTGAATTGTCTGGGCTTTGGTGTGTCTCTATCTGTGTAGGTTTCTAGATATGGATGACTCTACCTCACCCAAACACTCCCTCCTACCACACCTGAATACCTCATGCAAACTGTCACAAATACGCATGTACTGAGAACTACAAAGCACAGCATGTGCTGCGGAGTTCAGCATCTTAGTTTGAACTTTAACACAAATAAATGAGACATTAGTCATAATGACAAAATAACAGTTAATAGCATTCATCTCAGTCACGTTTGAAATAATTGGAACTACAATTGGAATACCTGATGTACTCGTTGCATCATAAGAAGAATGGCATCTACGCTAATGTGAGTCTCTCTGTTTATCCCGAGGTTTACTGCAGTCAGCCGGATCCGGGCTGAATCCAGATCAGATGGTGGACCAGCACCTGGACATGACCAACACATCCCTGAAATGTCTGCAGAGAGCATGTCAAATAAACTCCACCTGTAAATGCCGCATCGACACGACATCCTCATTAAACCCGTCTCCGGCATGACAACTCCAATCTTTCAAATAATCTTACGAATATCTATTTACCTAATATGACTTAAGACCTGCAATATAATATAATTTGGTTCCTTGCCACCGTTGCCTCTGGCTTTTGGCTTGCTCAGTTGGGGACACCTAAATTTCATCTATACTACCGATCTGCCCGCATTGACACTATATGATACTTGAAATTAGCTGGATAACATCACCGTTTCACCAGAGCGGCTGTATTTTCCTGTTAACAATGTGAAGCTGTTTTGAAACAATTGGACTTGTTATAAGCGCTATATAAATAAAGGTGACTTGACTTGACTTACACAGTAGTATTTGCTAAGGCTTTGTATCTTGTTTAAGATACAAACAAGCCCCTAACCCTGAACATTAAATGTTTACATGAAAGTCGTCCATCACCTGAGCGACACCAGAACACTTGGAGGTGAGTCCTTTTGAGCAAGCAAGCAATCACTTAGCAATGCCCTGAGTTTTCCAAAAGCATCGTAAGCCTATAAGTTGATCGTAGAACAATTGCCACCAATGGTCTCTACGAACAACTTAAGGTCTTTAAGAGTCCGAAATTTTCGTATCCGTTTTTTCGTATGTCAAAACCCCTCTCAAAATGCTTGCTAAGGATGCGAAAAACACAGAAAACGAAACTGTTCCAAATTTTTTTATGATGGACGAAAGTTTCGACCTTCATGTAAACATGATTGACACAACGTGAGGTTGTATTTATTTTTTAACGTGCAAACATTTCAGACAAGAATTTCAGACTCAGTGTGCAAGGATCTTACTTAGGCTTACTTTGCTTTTGGGAAACGCAGCCTAGGGCACCTTAGAAACTGCATTGCAATGCCCTGGCAAGCACCTAAAACACCATAGAAATCACAGAAAAAATGCAGAAAACATTAACAACCACATGGGAAAAAAAACATGGCAACCACCCAGAACATGGCTATGGCAGAATAGACTTGTGTAAAAGCTAAACTCTTTCATGTCTTGTAAACAGTTATTCTGTCTTTCTGATTTAACCAGCAAGTTTGTCCAAACCCAGATCAGACGTGTGACTCACAGGACTCACACCTGGTGCTTACAGGAAGCCAGAGGGAAACTTACCGGGTCTCCCTTTCATGGTTTTTTGAACATATTCTCTTCATGCATAGTCTTACTGCACACTGAATTACTCACACACCAGCTGCATTCTGAATATTCACAAACATGACTCGGTGACAACTATCTGACACTTCTTTCATTTCAAAGGGTTTCTGTGATCTGTACTCAGGCACTTAACTGAAAATATGACTTATATTTCTTCATTATTTTCCAACAAACCAGCCCATGCTGGTAAGTGTTTTGCAGTAGTGATTAACCTTTGAGGGTCCCGGCTGCACATCAAGGCTGGGTGTTACCAGCAGACAGTTAGATTGAGTTTGATAAGAAGCTACGAGTCCCCTGTGTACAGCATTAGTCAGATCATTTCATAATTCAGATGATGGAAGGAGCAATTTCCTCAACCTATTTCAATGACTGATTTATGAATTGCTATCTTAAGAAGATGTTCTCACAGCTGTTTATTGGTATCAGTTCTATAACTTATGTTTGGAAAGAGGTTGTGGTAATGAACAAAGTCTTAAATTTGGAACATCTTTGAGTTGGAGTGTGTTAACAGAAGGGGGACATTTTTGTGAACAGAATTCTCCTGGGGAACTGTTTATTACAGTCGAGTGCAAAGAATTAACCATGACCAGATAACTCATTATTCGCTTATCACTTACAGATCATCAGAAAAGCATCAGAAAATTCTCAGTAGAAGAAAGAGTTTGTAGGATCAATCATTCTAGAAGATTGTTAACCACTCATTGGAGACCATGTTGTCATAAAGGTCAGAGTGATGGACTGCAACCAATTAAATTTATAGAAGATGCTTTTATCCAAAGCACAATGTTGGCTCAACTAGCAACCTCCTTTATAAGTCATAAGCTTAAACTACCTAGACTTTTACCACCTCACCAAATTGGATGGATGGATAGATGAAGAAACACACTAGCATTAGCATTAATTCCTACCTATCCACTCTTGCTGAAGATCTAAACAAATTGGAATCCCGAAAGAGCAAAGGAACATGCATGAAGATGGAATCAATTAATTCATTAAAAATAAAAAATAAAAATAAAACATTTCCCTCCATCAAACTGAATGAACTGAGTGTCATGTGAGAAATGATTGTCTCATAACCCCTTTATGAAATCACAACGCTCTGAAGAAATCTGGATTTAGTGTTGTGGTTGTGTGGAGTGTGAATGATTAAGGTAATTATTGAAACAGTCATTACAATCAGTAAGCTTTTGAATTATCACTCTTTCGTTTGAAATGGTTTGCATTGCCATATACCACTTCTATTGGAGTGTGACATGTATGTACATATATATACAAAATGGGATAGCATTGCAGCCAAAAGCATGCGTGTTTCTTTGATGAAAATAGCTCCAACAAAAGCTGATGAATCATTAGTCAGAGCAGAGCTGCTGGTGCTGTTTGTGGGAGGTGATGAATCTCTCATGATATGTGATGCATTTTCTGTTCTCTGCTGCAGCCAGTTACCATCCAAAATTACTGCACAAATTCCAGACTTAGCTAGACAAGATCATCTTTACCTCACAGAGGACTTCACAACAACTGAACTGTGGTCTCTAATAGAGTGATTTATTTGCACATGCAATCTGTGTTGTTTTACCACTTCATTTGCTGAAAGAATTATGCAAATCAGATAACAGCAAACATTTCCAAAAAAAAAAAAAAAAAAAAAAAAAAATGGTGCTAGACACAATTGAAACTCCTTATCTTCCCTGCAAAAACCTGCTTAAATCAACCTAAAATGGTTTTTGAGCCTTGTTAGTTTAAGCTGGTCGTTGGTGGTTTAAACTGGCCTTGCTGGCTTGTATAGCTGTTTTAGGCTCTGTTTACACCTGGTATTAAGATGTGTTTTCGACGATTGCATCACAAGTCAAGTCAAGTCAAGTCACCTTTATTTATACAGCGCTTTTAACAAGTCCAATTATTTCAAAGCAGCTTCACATTGTTAACAGGAAAATAATGCAACAGAATTTGTACAGCCGTTCTGGTGAAACGGTGATGTTATCCAGCTAATTTCAAGTATCATATAGTGTCAATGCGGGCAGATCGGTAATATAGATGAAATTTAGGTGTCCCCAACTGAGCAAGCCAAAAGCCAGAGGCAACGGTGGCAAGGAACCAAAACTCCTTCAGGGTCAGAATGGAGAAAAAAACCTTGGGAGAAACCAGGCTCAATCGGGGTGCCAGTTCTCCTCTGGCCAACAAACAAACAGTGTATGATTATAATTCTGACAACATTGCAGGTCTTAATTCATATTAGGTAAATAGATATTCGTAAGATTATTCGAAAGATTGGAGTCGTCATGCCGAAGACGGGTTTAATGAGGATGTCGTATGGATGCGGCATTTACGGGGGGAGTTTCAGGGATGCGTTGGTCATGTCCAGGCGCAGGTCCACCATCTGATCTGGATACGGCCCGGATCCGGCTGACTGCAGTAAACCTCTGAATAAACAGAGAGACTAACATGTGTCTGCTTCCCAAACAAGACTGTTCCAGAGTTTAGGTGCTAAATAGGAAAAGGATCGACCGCCTGCAGTTGATTTTGATATTCTAGGTATTATCAACTGGCCAGAGTTTTGAGACCGCAATAGACGTGATGGAGTATAATGCGTTAAGAGCTCGCTCAAGTACTGGGGAGCTAAACCATTTAGTGCTTTGTAAGTAATAAGCAAGATTTTAAAATTTATACGATGTTTAATAGGGAGCCAGTGCAGTGTTGACAGAACCGGGCTAATATGGTCATACTTCCTTGTTCTAGTAAGAGCTCGAGCTGCTGCGTTTTGGACCAGCTGGGGTTTGTTTATTAAGCGAGCAGGGCAACCACCCAGTAAAGCATTACAGTAATCTAGCCTTGAGGTCATGAACGCATGAATTAACTGTTCAGCATTTTGCATTGAAAGCATGTGCCGTAATTTAAATATATATTTTTAAGATGGTAGAATGCAGTTTTACAGATGTTAGAAACGTGGCTTTCAAATAAAAGATTGGTATCAAAGAGCACACCCAGGTTCCTAACTGACGACGAGGACTTGACAGAGCAGCCATCGAGTGTTAGACAGTATTCTAGGTTACTACTTGCAGAGTTTTTTTGTCCAATAATTTTTTGTCTAAGTTAAGTTGCAGGAAATTACTATATATCCAATGTTTTATATCAGCTATGCATTCCGTTAATCTTGTGAACAAGTAGACGTGGGTGAAGCATTCCTTTACACCTCGGCCCGTTTTCATGAAAAAAAAAAAAAAAAAAGTAGCTCGTAGTGACAAAACTCTGAAAAAAATCTTAGAAAGGTGGGCATTTCTTAAAATTAAAGAAAAAAAAGTTCCACTCTTAAGCTAACACTCCTACGTAGAAGTTTTTAATGTAAATTAGGAGCTTTCTGAGAGGATTCTTAGAAGCTTTAACAATACAGGTCCTGGTGTTTTAAGTCTCTTTTGTTCACTTTCAACCACTTCTGTCCTGATTTCTTCATGGCGAGGGTCTATGGGCGGGTAAATGTATGGGCTTTTTTCAGATCTTTCGATCTAATGGACAAAATAAGCTTGCACAGTTTGAGATGACGGAAAAACATATGGAGAGCAGCAGCTTTCATTTCTGCTCTGATAGTCGCATGCAAGACCACACTGAACGCAGTGAGTTTGTGTTATGCCTCGTAGACATTGTACGATTTTGGGCTGTCCCTGAAGAAAGATGAACAATCATGGTGGTTTCTGTGGTTGTGGCTCCTAAACAGTGATCCTATGTCGTACAGTGAGAGAGGTTCAAAGACGGCCATTGTCACGGTCTTGCGACCAAAGATAGCCTGCAATAATTTCTGAGATAAGAAATTTAGCATGATCATCTCACTGCGTGTTTGCTGCTAGACCTATGTCTACTGACTAGCCAATAAAACTGCAACATGAAATGACATGAAATGAACATGAAAAGCTCCATTTGCAAAACTGGCATGCCAAGTTGGCCTCATTTCCCTAACCATGATGCCGTCCATATTCCCCTCTTCGCTTCATTTTTTCAGCACCATAAAAACCACATCTGCCAAAGTGCGATTCATCTTGCTCTATTTGTTTACCTCTAGCACATGCTGATGACGTTTTATTCTTCAATACTAACTTGCGTTGCAGCCTATACGATTCAATAGGTGTCATCAACACACAGGACGGGGCTTCAATAGGCTTTTTTTTAAAGTGTTTTTTCAGCATAATAGCAAATGTTGGGGACTTTCACTAAGATGGACTTTTGATAAATCAATACAGGGCAGCCCAGATTCTGATCCGGTGTCTGTAGCACAGGAAGTTATGTCTGAAAGTCATTAACAGACTGTTTGTAGTGTTGAGACCATAAGGAAGAAAGATCAGACAGCCATTAGTATTAGAGCTAAACAAGGTCCTTTTTTCACCAGGACAGTCTGAGTCCTGTTTATATCATCTGGAAAGTCTTGCCTCTCAGCCATTTTGGCACACGAGCCAGGGTTTTCCCTCAGTGAGTCACTGCTGACTGATAAACTTTCTCTCTACCTCACCACTTCTTTTACTTTTCTCTCACCCACTCTCTCAGCAGACCGGGGTGTGCCGACAAGGAAGAGACAGAGACGTTGTGAGTCGTAGGGCTGAGCTGCAGTCTGGGAGACTGGGAGGAGACAGACAGAAAGAAAAAATTACACACAGGGCGGGGCTTCACTCTGATTGTCTCGCACCATGCAAACACATGCAAATATTTTGCAAATGTTTTTTCTTGTGAATGCAACTTCTGGGGCTTATTCGAGAGTTAGTTGAGTCAGAGGTTTAAAAGCTACATTTACTTCCCTTAGATTTCAGTTAATCCGTTGTTGTTTGAGCATCTGAATATGTTTCACTCTTTATCATCATACCTGGAACATCCTGCACACTTATACACACCCGTCTGGGTCAGCAGACCATGACTTACCTTCTGTAAGTTTTTATATTTGTGCAGTTTGTGTAACAGCCAGAAGTCAGTGTTCCCAGTGTACTTCACAACTGCCTTAATGAGTATGACCTGAGCTAGAACAGAATGTTTGTACATCATTCAGTGGGAATACTGTGTTTCTGATGAATATCTGGCCCGCCAGAAGGATTTAATTATCTGTGAAGATTTTCCTTGAATAGTTGATCTGTTATGAAATGTAATCTGCAATCTCACAACTTTTTAGTTGCACTGTATTTAAAGTGGAATCTGCATTTCACACTCAAATGAGCTCTGTCAACTAGTGAGCTGACTAGCTAGTTAGTATTTTAAGCACCATAGGCGTTCTCCAGACACAAAAACTGTTCTAAGTAGGCAGCATAATTATCCTGCCTTCTAAGATACATCATTTTGGTCAAAATCTAAGGCAGTATCATGTAGCCTTCATAGAGATCTGCAATTCCAGAATGCATTGCAACAACATTCACTGAAGTAAAAAAAAAAAAAAGAAAAGTGAATCTACACTCTAAAAAATGCTGGGTTAAAAACAACCCAAGTTGGGTTGAAAATGGACTAACCCAGCGGTTGGGTTAAATGTTTGCTTAAAACAACCCAATCGCTGGGTTTAAACAACCCAATCGCTGGGTTAATCCATTTTCAACCCAACTTGGGTTGTTTTTAACCCAGCATTTTTTAGAGTGTAATTAAAAATAACAAAACTATTTATTGTGTGCTTTTATGCTAATAGTGTATCACATCATTAGCTTGGCTACATGCTAATTTCAAAATTCGGGACAGCCTACTAGCATACTCTTATCAGACTCTTTCTGTCATATCTTATAATACAAATAGTACAAATGGTACTCTGAATTCAGTCTCCCATACTTCATATGAGGAGCACCAAAAAGTAAAAAAGTTTGCTAAAAAAGTACTTTCTATGAATGCATAGTATGAATAATCCGGACGTACTACATTCACTATGTTGTCATTATCGTATGGCCTACCAGCATCAGCTGCGTTGCTTCACCACCATTCACGTGTCCATTGGATACACATCAGAATACCACAGGACTACTTCTGGGTAACGGGTACCGTCTTTAACGGATGCTCTGTAGCATAGTTACGCATCCTGCCACCTTAAACTGGGCTGTCAGTCATCTTGTCACAGTTAATATCCTCCGCATGTAATTTAATTTAATTTCCTACCATATTGGGAGGAAAAGTAGTAGCACATTAATGGGTCTTTAATGGGGAGAACTCTCCTCATATTTTTGTATAATGATGCATTTAAAAGTTAATGGCCAAACTGATCGTTATAAAAGTTCACATTGTTTTAAATTAAATATAACACAGATAGCATTAAATAAGTATTTTTAATCAGGTTTTGTTGATTATTAGTCACACAAACCTCTTTATCTAAGCTCTCTACTTAACCATAGGTTGTGCACATTCGCCATGTTTGTAGTTTTTAACACATTTTATTCATGTTTGTAGTTCTGAACTGAATCCTCCTACAAAGCGCAATGTGTTGTGTGCAATATTAATGAGTATTAGTGTGCATAGATCTACACTTCGAAAATCTACTGGAAATAGTAGACCATCCAGGGACTTTTGGTTCTTTATAACATGCTATGCTTTGGGGCACACTAATTCTAATCTAACATACTATTTAGGATGGATAGTGTGCACATTGGGACGCAAGGCAAATCTCTTTCAAGGAAAGTCATATTGGAAATACTTCTGGGCAGCTATTTTGGTCATGCAAGACCAACTTCTGTCTTCTTGATTTGGGAAATATAGAAATCTCAAAAATGACTTGCCAAACTCACATTTCAATAATTTTTCAAATCAGCAATTAAATCTGACATGAAATGTGTAATTTCTTCTTATGCTTAAATAGTGTTAAAAAAAATTATTTTAGTGCTGGGTAAAAATGTATCATGATTAATCGCATCCAAAATAAAAGTTTGTGTTTACAGAATATATGTGTGTGTACTGTGTATAATTATTATGTATATACACTCACCTAAAGGATTATTAGGAACACCATACTAATACTGTGTTTGACCCCCTTTCGCCTTCAGAACTGCCTTAATTCTACGTAGCATTGATTCAACAAGGTGCTGAAAGCATTCTTTAGAAATGTTGGCCCATATCGATAGGATAGCATCTTGCAGTTGATGGAGATTTGTGGGATGCACATCCAGGGCACGAAGCTCCCGTTCCACCACATCCCAAAGATGCTCTATTGGGTTGAGATCTGGTGACTGTGAGGGCCATTTTAGTACAGTGAACTCAATGTCATGTTCAAGAAACCAATTTGAAATTATTCGAGCTTTGTGACATGGTGCATTATCCTGCTGGAAGTAGCCATCAGAGAATGGGTACATGGTGGTCATAAAGGGATGGACATGGTCAGAAACAATGCTCAGGTAGGCCGTGGCATTTAAACGATGCCCAATTGGCACTAAGGGGCCTAAACTGTGCCAAGAAAACATCCCCCACACCATTACACCACCACCACCAGCCTGCACAGTGGTAACAAGGCATGATGGATCCATGTTCTCATTCTGTTTACGCCAAATTCTGACTCTACCATCTGAATGTCTCAACAGAAATCGAGACTCATCAGAGCAGGCAACATTTTTCCAGTCTTCAACTGTCCAATTTTGGTGAGCTTGTGCAAATTGTAGCCTCTTTTTCCTATTTGTAGTGGAGATGAGTGGTACCCGGTGGGGTCTTCTGCTGTTGTAGCCCATCCGCCTCAAGGTTGTGCGTGTTGTGGCTTCACAAATGCTTTGCTGCATACCTCAGTGGTTATTTCAGTCAAATTTGCTCTCCTATCAGCTTGAATCAGTCGGCCCATTCTCCTCTGACCTCTAGCATCAACAAGGCATTTTCGCCCACAGGACTGCCGCATACTGGATGTTTTTCCCTTTTCACACCATTCTTTGTAAACCCTAGAAATGGTTGTGCGTGAAAATCCCAGTAACTGAGCAGATTGTGAAATACTCAGACCGGCCCGTCTGGCACCAACAACCATGCCACACTCAAAATTGCTTAAATCACCTTTCTTTCCCATTCTGACATTCAGTTTGGAGTTCAGGAGATTGTCTTGACCAGGACCACACCCCTAAATGCATTGAAGCAACTGCCATGTGATTGGTTGATTAGATAATTGCATTAATGAGATATTGAACAGGTGTTCCCAATAATCCTTTAGGTGAGTGTATAAATACACACACATGCATGCATGTATATATTTGAGAAAAATATGTCATATTTTTATTTTAAAAAATTATATTTATATATAAGATAAATTATATATACAGTATATACATGCAAATATTTCTGAAAAATATACATGCATGTGTGTGTATTTATGCATACATAATAATTATACACAGTACACACATATATTATATACAAACCCGATTCCAAAAAGTTGGGACACTGTACAAATTGTGAATAAAAAGAATGCAATAATTTACAAATCTCATAAACTTATATTTTATTCACAATAGAATATAGATAACATATCAAATGTTGAAAGTGAGACATTTTGAAATGTCATGCCAAATATTGGCTCATTTTGGATTTCATGAGAGCTACACATTCCAAAAAGTTGGGACAGGGAGCAATAAGAGGCCGGAAAGTTAAATGTACATATAAGGAACAGCTGGAGGACCAATCTGCAACTTATTAGGTCAATTGGCAACATGATTGGGTATAAAAAGAGCCTCTCAGAGTGGCAGTGTCTCTCAGAAGTCAAGATGGGCAGAGGATCACCAATTCCCCCAATGCTGCGGCCAAACATACTGGAGCAATATCAGAAAGGAGTTTCTCAGAGAAAAACTGCAAAGAGTTTGAAGTTCTCATCATCTACAGTGCATAATATCATCCAAAGATTCAGAGAATCTGGAACAATCTCTGTGCGTAAGGGTCAAGGCCGGAAAACCATACTGGATGCCCGTGATCTTCGGGCCCTTAGACGGCACTGCATCACATACAGGAATGTAACTCTGCTGTAGAGCTGTGTTTAGCCATGTGTTTGTTATCAAATTCAAAAATCTGTTTATTTTTAATTATTAAAAAATGCCATTATTTTATTTTTAAAAAGTTAATAATAGTATTTTATTGACAAAATATTTTAGTTTGTCTTGTATATTCTTTTGATTATATCAGGTAACATGTTAATCTGTCATTCGGTGATGTTATAATGAACCCCACCTATGGGGCATGTTGTCACATCTCACTTCCATTCTTTCGGGGTAAATCAAGAAAAAGGTATACACTGTATTAATGAAACAAAACCACATAATTATACTAGATGTGTGAAATTAATGTGGGAAAAAATAAATACTCATAAAACCCTATAAAATAAAACCCATTAAAATAAATAAATGAAACCCAAGTGGATTTAAACTGAGAAAGTCAAAAAGCGTTAGGTTGTTCCCCGCTCTCCCCTACTATTTGTTTAGCATGCAGAGCTGATACATTTAGGAAAGGGCCCAGACGGTAACTGCCTATGTAGACAGTAGACAACAAAAAACAGAACTGTCCCTCCAGGCAACAGAACTGAAGTGTTCCTATTAGACTGCTTTAAATCACAGCATTACCCTGTGCATATGGTCAAGATGCAGGCAAAAACTGCACACAGGCTATAAGCACACATAAATGTAATTAATGCAGAACTCTGACAGGAAGGGAAACTGAGGAACAGATTGAAGCACCACTTTCTTTCCATGGTAGTCAATGACAGTTACTATGTAAAACATCACGGCATCTTTGTGACATGTTGCAGCAGTAAATGTGCTGCAGGCTGTGAGAAAGCTGATGTCTGGTATCTGCTGAGATTCTGCTGACCTACACAATGACATCAGAGTGTGTGTGTGTGTGTGTGTGTGTGTGTGTGTGTGTGTGTGTGTGTGTGTGTGTGTGTGTGTGTGTGTGTGTGTGTGTGTGTGTGTGTGTGTGTGTGTGTGTGTGTGTGTGTGTGGTCAGCAGCAGGTGTGTTCGCAGAGTGACGCTGTTAAATGACAACAGCTGCATGTCTTCTTTAAAATTGGGAGGTGCCAGATTCAGTCACACCTGGTTGTCCTGTTTCTAACTAAACAGTTACACCATGACTTGACCTCTTTACCTCCTCATTTTCCTAAACACACCATCACAACTATGGACAGACTTTCAAGGGGTCAAAAATTTGTCATTTGTGATTGCCCATGGCTTTTTTTTTTTTTTTTTTTTTTTTACAGTTTGGCTCATCCTACTCAAAAGTTTATTTGATGTTCTTAGAATTTTTAAAAGTTGCATAATATGTGACCCTGGACCACAAAACCAGTCATAAGTGTCAATTTTTTTTAAATTGAGATTTGTACATAAGCTTTCCATTGATGTATGGTTTGTTAGGATATGACAATATTTGGCCAAGATTCAACTATTTGAATATCTGGAATCTGAGGATGCAAAAAAGTCTAAATACTGAGACTCAGTCCAAATGAAGTCCTTAGCAATGCATATTACTACTAATAATAACATTTTTATATATTTACGGTAGGAAAATTACAAAATAGCGCCATGGAACATGATCTTTTCTTCATTTCCTAATGATTTTTTGGCATAAAATAAACATTTATAATTTGACCCATACAATGTATTGTCGGCTATTGCCACAAATATTCCCGTGTGACTGGTTTTGTGGTCACATGTTAATGGAGTGTATAGATTTAATCATCCTTTGCTACAGTTCATTTTTAAATGGACAAATTATTTTAAAAGTAGTTGGAGATTAGTATGTCACATTGCAGGACATGTCAGCTTGCCAAAAGATTTTCACTACATATACACTCTAAAAAAATGCTGGGTTGGGTTGTTTTAACCCAGTAAATTGGTTGTTTTAATCCAGCAGTTGGGTTAAATGTTTGCTTAAAACAATCCACTCGCTGGGTTAAGACAACCCAATCGCTAGGTTAGTCCATTTTCAACCCAACTTGGGTTGTTTTTAACCCAGCATTTTTTAGAGTGTATATATATGAATCTGTATTAAAGTAATAATGACAGTACTTATATTGTAGCAGATGTACTGCTCCCAATGCAAAGCTAATGCAAGTTAAGCATTCAAAGCATTTGAGGAAAATGTCAAGTAATGTCATGAAAAATTATAAAGCGTTGCTTTCTCATAGGACAAGGCCACACAGTCTCATGAATAATTATGACTCCCTAAATTAACCATTTGTGATGTACAGTTAAAATCAGGAGAACTGTCTTTCATCGTGTGCACCACATATGTATCTGATACTCAAAAATGTGTTTTAGTTTCATGACCCTTTCTAAGTTCTAGCTTTCCATCAGTATAGACCTGCTACAGATGTTTAGGTCAGGACATTTCTCTTTCTCAGTTCTGTTTTCTGTGTAAGTCAAGAGAAACTCAATAAAGGAAAAAAAAAAAAAAAAAAAGCGTTTTTCTACATTGATACTACAAAACGTATTTTAGGTACTTTCGATTTGAAAGACACATCATGTGGCATACAGTATCTTTGTTTAAGCTTGACTTTTTAAGTTCTTTTCAGTAGCGTCAGTTCTGGCAGATCACGTTAGTCAAGCTCGCATTAGCTGACTGTCAGCTGATCATGTCTACCAATAGGGATATGATGTGTATCACAGCATACATCTATAAGCTCCTTCAGTCCTATCATCAGCTATCGCCTTTCTCCAGAGCTCATTTGCCCTCCTCCATCCCCAGCTCCTCCCCTCGTCCAGTCAGGATTTGGTATTCTGATTCCCCTGGAATCAAACTAAATTCCTGAATTATTTTGTACATTTAAATATCGACATTAATGATATCTGCAATACATCATGTTGGTTCTGCTCTGTTTACCCTAAGAGGGGGTTATTGCTGCTCTCCCTGCTCTTATCCATGCTAGGCTGCATGGACGCGCAGGGAGTTCTTGCCCAGAACAGAACCATACCGGCAGTCCAAACTATATAATAGTCAATCATCTTTGA
Source organism: Paracanthobrama guichenoti (assembly GCA_018749465.1). Taxonomy (NCBI): domain Eukaryota; kingdom Metazoa; phylum Chordata; class Actinopteri; order Cypriniformes; family Gobionidae; genus Paracanthobrama; species Paracanthobrama guichenoti. The sequence continues at coordinate 1,256,809 of CM031953.1, forward strand.
CGATAGGGGACCTGACAGAAATACATTTATGGCAAATCTGTTCAAAATGATTCTCTCAGAAGAGTGGCTGCACGTATAGAAAGAGCCATTCTAGAAAAAGTGGGGTCCCCTTCATAGTGGCTGCTGATGTTGAGATCACATGACCCGTCAAACACTACTCCCTCACTACAATTGGTTGCTTGGTTGTGGAATAAATTAATCATTGGTGACACATGCACAAGGAAACCGGACATTTCTACAATGTCATCAGTAGCCATAAATGTTTGCGTTTACATTGTTCTTCGTCCACAACAACAGGTGTCAATATAAACTCCAAGATCAGTAATATCAACCAGAAAAAAAATATTAAAATACTTTAAATCGATGTGTGACTAAAATTAAGAAACAGCTTTCATTACTGTTTCTTTTTTTAAAGAGTTGCATGCACTGTACCCTGTGCTGTAATGTCCAGAAATATCCCAGTTAACATAATATGTGATTGTTTCAGCATGCAGCTCAGTACTAATTTTAGAAGGCTGTGACATTTATGTGGGATCGGCGTTTAGGCATAGACACATATTTTTATATGGATAATGAGGGAGAAGCTGTCTGGTCAGACTCATGCATGTTCCCGCATTCAGATCGGCGCCGTTCTGAGGAGAGTTTAATTGTGTATAGGCCAAATAGGCGTATTAGGGCGACTTGGGTTTAGCTAAAGTCTGCAGACGAAGAAAACTATTTAAATACGGAGCTTCTTGCCACATTTCTCCACTTAGAACCACTGAGAGGAGGGTTGTGTTGTTGTGGTTATTCTACCGAAGCACCCATTTCCATTTCAAGCCACTGTGTGTATGTGTGAAGTTTATTTAGTTCCAGTAGTGAGGTGGTTATTGCTCCTATGATAGTCGGGTGGAAGCACTTTCTGCCCAGACGTTTTTCCCAGCCTGTGGCATGAGTGAGTCAGCCAGGGATCTTTCTGTGTGTGTGTGATCGTCCATAAATAAGCAGATTAACATGTTTCCCAGTCATAGCCACTGTACCAAACCTGTCTGGTATTTTCTGGCCTTTCTGTTTTGCACATTCTTCCTCACTTTTCAGAGAGCAACTCCCCATTGGCAGCCATTGGAAATGCTAAATATATCCTGAAAAGTGAAGGAGGGATTCTGGTTTCTGGATGCTGGAGTTTCAGGCAGCAGCAATTGTGGGACAATTGAGTCAACTTTCCAGTGCTACTCTTCCATACCCCCCATACAAAACCATATACACACACTGCCCCACCCATTTTCTTTTTGTTGGTCAGAAAATAGGGATAACAAGTGGGTGTGTGTGCATGGCAATGGGGTCGTTTCTATTTTTAGTGTCGGTAAGTCGCATTGAGTCTGCTCTGCGCTTGAGGTCGGGGGCTCAATCTCTTTGATCATAATTATAACTCTGGACACATAGCTACCAATTCAAAAGCAAAATATAAATGTCTTTGGGGCAATTTTGTCATCTTGACATGTTTGGCCTAACCTGCATTTTGTGTTGCGCTACTTTGCATTTAACTACAAGTTAAGAAAGTATACAGAGCACATGAATCTAACTATTCAGGTTTTGTTAGGTAGAATGACACAAACTTACAAGACTCTGTGCCTTTGTTGTGGTGTGAGAAAGTTTGTGTTTGTAGTAATGCACTTTCCATGGAAGTCTATAGTGTAAGGCATTGCAGCAGGATACATGTTAATGCATTAAAACAATATAGCTACAAAACCTAACCATTATACATGTTATATGCATGAGACTAGTGTCATAAAATCGCTTTACTAATTTGTGCACAGTTAACATTTAATTTCCTGTAATGACCATGTAAAGCTAGTAAACGTTGTAATTTTTACGATATGCTCAAGCATAACAAACAGTTTATGCAGAGACAATGCATTAGTTACAATTATAACAGTATAGTTCAGTGGCTAAAAGAATGTTTTAGTCCCCTCAGGTGACTATTGTTGTATAACAGAAACAATGGTAACATTTTACAATAAGGTTCAATTTGTTAACATTTGTTAATGCATTAGGAACCATAAACAACAATACTTTACAGCATTGTCAAAATAGGTTAATGTTAATTTATACTGTTGAACAATGTCAGTCATGTTGGTCTGTAAGACATTAAATAGTTATTAGTTTATTATATATTTATTATTTTAAATTGCCATGCTATGTTATGTTAAAACGCATTAGAATATGCTAAAGGATTAGTTCACTTCAAAATGAACATTTCCTGATAATTTACTCACCCCATCTCATCCAAGATGTCCATGTCTTTCTTTCTTCTGTCGAAAAGAAATTACGTTTTTGAGGAAAATATTCCAGGATTTTTCTCCATATAATGGACTGCAACGGGAACCAACGGTTGAAGGTCCAAATCAATGCAGTTTCAGAGGGCTCTGCACGATCCCAGCCGAGGAATAGGGTTTAATTTATATACTTTTAACCAGAAATGCTCGACTTCGTGTTCTGGTTCTTCACGACGTATGACGCCATCACGTCAGAAAGGTCACACACGTAGGTAGAAGTACCGACCCAGTGCCGAAAAATCTCATGTTCTCCTCCAACTTCAAAATCGTCCAACATCGTTGTTTTACCTTTATTTTTGTAAATTGTCTAACATTTGTGGTTAAAAAGTATATTATTATTATTATTATTTATTTTTTGAAAATGACCGATGGTTTCTCTAGATAAGACCCTATTCCTCGTCTGGGATCATGGAGAGCCTCTAAAGCCCTTTGAAACTGCATTGATTTGGACCTTCAACCCAATTGAATTGGCAATTGAATTTTCGACTGAAGAAAGAAAGACATGGAAATCTTGGATGAGATGGGGGTGAGTAAATTATCAGGAAATTTAAATTTTGATGTGAACTAATCCTTTAAGAACATACTGTTCCTTGTTATTCCATGTAAGCTATTGCAGTAACTAATGTTAATGTATAGACCACTATTGTAAAGTGTTGCAGAATTAATACTAAGAAGCGTTTCACAATTCTTCTGGAATGCCATGCCCCATATAATCTTTGATTGTGTAAATGCATATTGTATTGAATTTTTCAATTAAATAAAGCAAGTAACCAATGAAAATGATAACTAAACATTTCAACTTCTTGTGGGTAAAATTCACCAAATATCTATCTCTCGTTGTCAAGATTATTCCACTGGGAATACCACTGTAACATTAATAAGAACGGCTAACCGAAACTGTATCCTCCCTTCACCCATTTCTGCAGTTTAACTTCAGTCACCACACCCTGCAACTCCCACTCTCTCCCTCTCTCTCTCTCCCTCTCTCACCCCCTGCAACAGCCCACCCAACCCCTCAACCACCTATCCACTGTGGCTGGGGCTCGGGATGGGTGAAGTTCAAATGGGTTGCACTTAAAGATTCCTTTCAACTCTGTGGGTCAGTCAGACCTGTTGGCGTGAGTGCAAACCTCACTCTGGAACGTCCACATGAAGGCCTTGTGTCATTAAAGGCTTCCTGCCTTTTGCACGTACCTTTCAATTAACTGCCACCTCAAACAAAGACACATGCACATGAAGCCAAACAATAGCCCCTCTTGTGTTAGTGAAGCCTGAGGTGAAATTCCACTGTTGGTTAATTTGAGTTAACTTAGAAAGACCACAGAACACAGAGGACACTTTAAGTGCACAACGTTTGTGTTGTTTGTATGTGAAAGGCATGCTGTGCTTGCAAAGACTTCAAAAGGAAAAATGCGTGAAATGCATGTCTGTTATTTGGAAATACAAAAGTTAAAAATATAACAATATTGCAATCCCATACAAAAAGAAATATGTTACCCTGGAGCACAAAACCAGTCATAAGTTGCACGGGTATATTTGTGGCAATTGCCAACAATACATTGGTATGGCTCAAAATTATTGATTTTTCTTTTATGCCAAAAATCATTAGGATATTAAGTAAAGATCATGTTCCATGAAGATATTTTGTAAATTTGATTTGGAAAACTTTAAAGGCAATTTTCTCAATATTTAGACTTTTTATACATAATGTATGAAACCCAATTTCAAAAAAATTGACCCTTATGACTGGTTTTGTGCTCCAGGGTCACATATATGCATGTGGTGCATTAAAAATAGAAAGTATGACGAGTATACTATGTGTTAGTTACCTTTCTCAGCATATACAGAGTCCATCTTTTGCACACACTTTAAAGTGCAAACTATATTAATATTGCAACTCCATATTGAATTGCATGCAATACATAAAAACAGAATGCTAAAATTCTTTAAAGGTGTACATATTGCATGTGTTTGTTGTCTTTGTCATGCTATATATCAAACTATAGCAATCCTGCAATGCTTGGTTGTTTTAGCATGGGGAAATTTCCATCAACTACAAACACTCAAAAACTTGAATTATAGCAGTGCTGGAACCCTTTAACGAATGCAATGCATTCAAAACAGCATACAAATTTATAGCAAGGCGTGAAGAGTATAGTGCATGTGATGTCTGTCAGCATGGATAAAGCTCAACATTTGGAAATACATAAGCTCAAACTACTGTATAGCAATAATGCAAACCCTTATTAAAAGAAATGCATGCAATGCATGAAAACACTGTGCAAGCTTATTGGGATGCCTGAAGAGTTTAGTGCATTTGTTGTTGTCTTTTTTCAGCATTGACAAGGGAAAGCTCTAACTATAGCAATGCTGCAACCCCTTTTTAAAATGAAACGCATGCATGCGCTTTTTTATAAACGGCATGCAGGATTATTAGGCAGCATGAAGAGTGTATTGTGTTAGTTTTCTTTGTCAGCATTAATGAAACCTATCACTTGTGAATACTTAAAAGCTGAAATTATACTGCAACCTCATACTGAACATTTAAGATTGAGTTAAGTGTGAAGTCATAAAAGGCATTTAAATTAGCAGTAGAAAACGCTGCCATGTTGTGCTTGTTAAGGCTTTGAATAAAATCTCCACCAGGAGCGAACATTTGCCTTTGATCTCCCCACTGTAAACGACTTTAAACAGAACATATTATTTTTTTCTCTCGGGTAGAACATGCCCATAACACTAAATGAGACCACCCATGATCCAAGGATCTTTTAATTGTTACCATGATATCGCGCTCTGATTCACACTTGCATGCATGATTGTGTCAGACTTACGATGTCTCGTCTGAATCAGCGCATGCAGTTCTGACACGGATCCAGTTTAATTTAATTTCTGGATGCAATTTCACTCTCTGAAAGTGATCTGGAAAAGGACATTTTAAACTATACATCTTATGCAACACATGTTCTCCTGATGCGTCACTGGTGTCTTCACTGCGGATGGTTGGACACTTCAGTAAAGGCTGAGTCTATTGAGCTCTGGAGGAGGTCATGACTGATAAGAAGAATGGGCAGTGCTCATAGTCAGACGTCTGCCGATGCTTCTGGACCGAAGACCAAATTATCAGCAGCTCTCTCAAAGACATCAGACGTGCTGGCTTACAATAACAGGCTTTACAGTGCTCTCATCAGCGTCAACGCAAAAGAACAAAGATTATAGCTGGCCAGATTCAGCCAGGAGTGCTGAGACGACAGTCATTAGAAATAGAGAGCAAAATTAGAACTGTTTCTATAGTGGCGAACAGGGCAGGATTTACCTCATATAGACAAGACACTCTTCTCCACTCCTCAAATACATAAAGCAGTAGCCTTTACAGTACCCAACCACTAATATTGGCAACCTTGGTAATTATGAGCAGATTATAACCTGAATTGTTTATCCTTTTGATCTTTCATTTAAAAAAAAAAACCTTTCAGTAGAACAATTGAAAGTGTGGGGGGGGGTTCTCCAATGCATGTTGGCCACAATTATTGACACCCCTAGAAATTCTTATGAGTAAAATATCTCTGAAGTATATTCCCATTCATATTTTTTTTTTTTTTTAGCCCACCAGGGTGACTAAGAACATGAAATTGTCCAGCTATGACTTTCGCATTAGTTTCGCAGGTGTATAAATATGAGGAAACACAAAGGCCAAATTCCCTTAAACATTCATCACAATGAGTGAAACCAAAGAATACAGTTCTGATGAGCAGCAAAAGATTGTTGAGCTTCACAAAATAGAAAGTGGCTGTAGGAAAATAGCTAAACCATTGACAATCCCCATTTCCACCTTCAGGGCAATAATTAAGAAGACCCAGTCAGCTAAACCAAATCTGCCTGGAAGAGGACATGTCTATATCATCCTAATGTACGGTGAGGAGGAGAGTTTGAGCAGCCAAAGACTCTCCAAGGATCACAGATGGAGAACTGCAGAGATTAGTTGAGTCTTGGGGTCAAAAAGCCTAAAAACATTTATCAAAAGCACCTACATTACCACCACAGGGAGGGTTTCAAGAAAAATCCTCCTCTCTCATCCAAAAACAAACTCCAGCATATTCAGTTGTCAGACACGCACCAGATGGGTTTGGTGCAAAAATGGATAAAAAGTACCCCATGCCCACGGTTAAATATACCACTGGATCTTTAATATTGTGAGCCTATTTTTTTGCTGGAGGTCCTGGACATCTTGTTCAGATACATGGCATCATGGATTCTAGCAAATACCAACAGATAAAAAAATCTAAACCTGACGCTTGCGCTGGAAATCTTATAATGGGCCGTGGTTGGATCTTCGATCAGGACACCGATCCAAAACAAACATCAAAATCAAAAATGTGTCACTGAGCACAAAATTAAGCTTCTACCATGACCATCCCAGTTTCCTGACCTGAATCCTATAGAAAATGAGTGGGGTGAACTGAAGAGAAGCACCATCATGGATCTGGGAATCTGACGGATCTGGAGAGATTCTGTATGGAGGAATGGTTTCTGATCTCTTGTCAGGAGTTCTCCAAACTCATCAGGCTTTACAGCAGAAGACTCAGAGCTGTTATCTTGGGAAAAGGACATTTCAATAATTCGGTGCCAATAGTTGTGTCCATTGTCAACTAGAGAAAAACATTTATTTCATAATGTGAGTTTTCCTACACTTTCAAGAATGTTGTGAATTTTTTTAATGAAAGATCAAAAAGATAAACAATGCAGATTTATTTTCATAGCCCCTTTGCTCATATTTACCAAGGGTGCCAATATTAGTGAAGTAATGTTTCTTGAGTAAATAAAATTCTGTACTTATTCAAACACCCAGTTCTTTATTTACCCTTGCATTGCAAACAAGCAGAGATGGTCCAAACTGCGTGCGGCACTTCATTCACGGTAGAGGCGGTTGGAGTTATGAGGTTTGTCAGACTGATTATGGTGGTCAGAAGGAGAACAATGTCAAATTTGCTGTCACTCCCTCAGCCGCTGTGTTAGAAACACCCTCGCAGCAGCATTAGTTAGTTCTGTGAAATGCAAGCTCAGAATATTAACCTGCAATGATTAAAAATGTTAAATAATACAAATATACTTTATGTATTTAATCTCACTTTATTAACCAATCTCTTTGCTGCTGACTTTCAATGATCCAATTCAACCAATAAGCAAAAATTACTTTTTAATATATATATATATATATATATATATATATATATATATATATATATATATATATATATATATATACACACACTCACCTAAAGGATTATTAGGAACACCTGTTCAATTTCTCATTAATGCAATTATCTAATCAACCAATCACTTGGCAGTTGCTTCAATGCATTTAGGGGTGTGGTCCTGGTCAAGACAATCTCCTGAACTCCAAACTGAATGTCAAAATGGGAAAGAAAGGTGATTTAAGCAATTTTGAGCGTGGCATGGTTGTTGGTGCCAGATGGGCCGTCTGAGTATTTCACAATCTGCTCAGTTACTGGGATTTTCACGCACAACCATTTCTAGGGTTTACAAAGAATGGTGTGAAAAGGAAAAAATCCAGTATGCGGCAGTCCTGTGGGCGAAAATGCCTTGTTGATGCTAGAGGTCAGAGGAGAATGGGCCGACTGATTCAAGCTGATAGAAGAGCAACTTTGACTGAAATAACCACTCGTTACAACCGAGGTATGCAGCAAAGCATTTGTGAAGCCACAACACGCACAACCTTGACGCGGATGGGCTACAACAGCAGAAGACCCCACCGGGTACCACTCATCCCCACTACAAATAGGAAAAAGAGGCTACAGTTTGCACGAGCTCACCAAAATTGGACAGTTGAAGACTGGAAAAATGTTGCCTGGTCTAATGAGTCTCGATTTCTGTTGAGACATTCAGATGGTAAAGTCAGAATTTGGCGTAAACAGAATGAGAACATGGATCCATCATGCCTTGTTACCACTGTGCAGGCTGGTGGTGGTGGTGTAATGGTGTGGGGATGTTTTCTTGGCACACTTTAGGCCCCTTAGTGCCAATTGGGCATCGTTTAAATGCCACGGCCTACCTGAGCATTGTTTCTGACCATGTCCATCCCTTTATGACCACCATGTACCCATTCTCTGATGACTACTTCCAGCAGGATAATGCACCATGTCACAAAGCTCAAATCATTTCAAATTGGTTTCTTGAACATGACAATGAGTTCACTGTACTAAAATGGCCCCCACAGTCACCTGATCTCAACCCAATAGAGCATCTTTGGGATGTGGTGGAACGGGAGCTTCGTGCCCTGGATGTGCATCCCACAAATCTCCATCAACTGCAAGATGCTATCCTATCAATATGGGCCAACATTTCTAAAGAATGCTTTCAGCACCTTGTTGAATCAATGCTACGTAGAATTAAGGCAGTTCTGAAGGCGAAAGGGGGTCAAACACAGTATTAGTATGGTGTTCCTAATAATCCTTTAGGTGAGTGTATATACACATTATGGTTTAAGCAATGGTTTAGATTAACATGCTTATGTGTATTTAAGATAAAATGAAAATATGCTTTTACTTTTTACTAAATGGTTATTTTGTAGAGTGATTTAAGCAAAACTTTTCTTGAAAATGATTTTAAAGTTTTCACATTTTTTACTTGGCACTAGAACTTGGCTAGATTTTTTGTTCTGCTCATATTGGACACTCTTATGTGTTGTTGACCCTAATACACAAAAGTAATTGAAATAGGTGTGGTTTTATTTAATTAAAGACAAGTTTCATGGGGAATCACTGACATATGCATTCATATGGTGAGCAGGGTGGGGGGGAGGTGGGTGTGGATGGACCGGTTGGTTACAGTTCGGGGTAAATTAGGTGGTAGGGGGCTTAAAACAAGTCTATAATTATGGCTAAGATGCACGGCAACTGTGCGTCTCGACCACTCCTGCAACCGGCCAGCACTGCACACAATTTGAAAAAGAGAGGCTCTGTTGGCACTCTCAATCAAGGGTCAAAAAAGTTGCGGGCCAATTCAAGAGAACCACAGGAGGGGCAAGAGAATCTGTCTTGGGTTTTTTATGTCCACGACTGAATCAAGAAGCCCCTTATTTTATATACAAGGCCACCACTCCCTGAGATTTAAATATAGCCCTGTTATGCTAAAAATACTCCAGGCAGGCCTTTCTATTAATAGCCTTCGTCTGAACTAAATACTGTCAGCAACTTTAAATCAGCCAGGGCTTTTGCCAAGGTGAAGAAAAGGCTCTCTGTTTCTGTTACTGGCCCCCCTTCCTCTCTCGCAGTCTTTCTGGCTTGACGTCAACACTCCCCAGCACTTTTGATTCCAGTCACCAGTCTCGTTCAGGCAAATTTAGTATTTTAAGCCACTTACGGGTGCTGCCATTGTGCTGCAGTGTGACGCCTCTAGGGCTAAGCATGCGTGCACGCTTTTTCCAGCAGTCTGGAGAGGAACACACAGCTAGCTATTGTCTGGTCAGCTGCACTGCGAGTGTGCCGTACAATAGCACGTATTCTTAGAGCTCACCCACTCTCTGTTTCCACCGTGACTGCAACAAGTAACAAACCAGACCTTAAATTCACTGCTTAGCCAGCTGATTCCTGCAGCAGTCATGTTCACTCCCCGTGAGCTGCACCAGGCCCTAGAGAACCTCAGGATGGTTTTCATGAAAGCAGTGCCACATTAACGTCAAAGTTATTTTACTGTCATTGATATATTATATTTGGAAATAGATTGTATTTTTATATTCTCTGTTTTCACTTTAATTTTAAAGTTTTAGTGACCTTAAAGGGACAGTTTGCCCAAAAATGAAAATTCTGTCATCATTTACTCACCCTCAAGCTGTTCCAAACCTGTATGAGTTTCTTCCTTCCTGCTGAACAATAAGGAAAATATTTTGAAGAATGTCGGTAACCAAACAGTTGTGGGGCACCATTGACTTCCACAGTACGGAAAAAAATACCATGGAAGTCAGTGGAGCCCAACAACTGTACTGGAAAGTGAAATAACTGTCCTTGAAATGAAGTGGAGAGGAATACATTTATTTGCTTGTTTGTTATTTTTTAAATGTATTTATTTTATTTAAATATGCAATATTATGCAATATACTATTTATATATATATATATATATATATATATATATATATATATATATATATATATATATATATATATATCATGAAAATATGTCATAATATGATACAATGTCAGCTATATCAACTAGGCATAAAGCCATTTTTTGTTATCATGCAAAATGCAAATGCAAAACCATAAAACTTAAAATAAAGAGAGACTGGCGTTCCAGCGTATGACGTAGGGCGCAGGCATAGCATACGTTCCGGTGACGAATGCAGAAGCGCAGAGGATAGAGCAAAACAAAACTTGGTTCTCGTGAGAGCTAGCATATTCTCACCGGAACGCCAGCCTCTCGTGAACCCGTCAGCGGAAGTTAGAGATTACAGCTGGTAAAGTTTTAAATATTCAAATAAACACGTCGCTTCGCTTCAGAAGGCCTTTATTAACCCCCCAGAGTCGTGTGGAGCACTTTTATAATGGATAGATGCACTTTTATGGACATCAAAACAGAAACAGCTCATTCACTGCCATTATAAAGCTTGGAAGAGCCAGGACATTTTTCGTCTGAAAGAAGAATGTCATATACACCTAGGATGACTTTAGGGTGAGTAAAGCATGGGCTCATTTTTGGGTGAACTATCCCTTTAATACAATAATGCTCCTTGTACGTTGGTGAGCCATATGAGCCCCCTCTCTAAAAAGACTGTCAACATCTGCTGTAACCTAGTAGTTGGCAGCTTTAATTAAGCATGAGCAATGTGTTTATAGTGGTGAGATAAAATGCTGATTAAAGACTCTTACAGTGCAATGAAAATGTGAGCATTCACAAGCTATGATTTTATTGTCTATTTCATTTGGTCTGTTCTGCAGGATGGGTCATAAACTTGGCCAGAGTCACGTCTCGGCGGCTCATTTGGGTGGGAGTGGAAAGAAGCGTTACTGCCAGCCTGAATGTACCTGACGACCTCGGAGACGAGAGTCAAACAGAAACAGACTGGGTGGCACAGAGTCATTACAGCGCTCACACAGATCAAGGCTTTATGGGAAGGGAAAATTTCAGCAGGGGCCCATGAGTTTCTGCCTATGTGTGCTTTAAGAAAACTGAAAACTGGTTTCCCTGTCTTTCCTTTTCGAGTCAGTCTGTGTAGGTGTAAGTCTATTCCTGTATACACTTCTGCCTTTTATTAAAGGAGTTGTGAGCATGTGATAGGCTACAGTAACACAAACGAATTCTGTGAATATCAGTGTATCTTTTATGGTCATTACAATTAGCATTGTTTTTGTTCAGTGTTCATCTTTTTAATTTGTACAATGTGAATTCATGTATTATATATGTGATTTGCACTGCTGACCTATTGAAACATTTTGTTTGACTTTATAGGACCTGTATGAACGAACAGGTCACAACTATATTGGAGATCATTTCAAACACATTGCAGAAAAATAAGTTAATAAGTAGACACATGTTTAAAACCAGCTTTGTATTGTAGAAAGGCATTGCTTCTCAAATCAGTGCCGGGCTCCCATTATGACAAAATATAGTGTGACAACATTCAATGATCTGCATTTTATTTTCGTTCATAAGCTTTTTGTATCCAAGTGTCTGTACAAAAAAACATTTTCAAAGCTACCCCGAGAAATATTCACTGGAGTGCAATGACAATAAACTAAATTATCACGCTTCGCACCGTTATATCAGTGTCATCTGCACTTACTCTGCACTATTCCCCGTGATCACGATAACATTAAAAAAAGGAGAGAAAAAAACACCCTGATTCATTCCCGCACCTTGTGGGAAACAGCTAATGCACTCACGCTGCACTTCTATGGAAACAGAGCCACTATTTCCGCATTCCTCACATACCGGCGGCAGAAGCGCTGGGCACGACTCACCCGGTGAGCAATTAGGAGATGCCTTATCCAAACAAACATCAATACTGTGATACTTTAAACGCTGAGAATTTGATTCGAGTCGTTGTATTTCGCGCTAGTGTTTGATAGACTCAACATGCGTTGGGTTTTCAGATTTGCCCTTAAATGGTCAATGACGTTTCCGGGGTTCCAATGCGTAATAACAGACGGCCTACGTCAGACGCACAATCGCTCAGGGAATGCCCGAAAAAAATATTCTATGCCTTTCATCTCAAAGGAGACTAATTTTGGAAACTGATTCCTCATTTCTATTATTGTCCCTTGATAAATCTATCTTTAATATCGAGTTAATTTTGACAGTGACTGTACAATACTAGCGCATTAGATTCAAGAGTTTTATTTGTCACATACACAGTTATATACAGAATATACAACCGGCAGTGAAATGTAAACAGGTCCGCTCCATGGACAGTGAAAAACACAGTTAAAAACACAAGGAGGAAATTATATAGAAATAGGATAAAAAAAAGTACTATTATATATATATATATATATATATATATATATATATATATATATATATATATATATAATGTCTATATCTGTAGAATTCTAAATAATCAAGTCAAGAGAAAAAAGGTAAAAATAAGAATAAAGTGGAATAAAATAATTGAAGTAGACTGTGCAGTGAGTAAACTGTAGACTTATAAATATGTGGTTAACAAATGTATAAAGAGTATAATGTGCAAACAGGTTTATAACAGGTTGTTACACAGTAACAACGAGAACAGAAAGTGCAGTGCAATGACAGTGTATCGATGTTTATCCTGAAGTGAAGTCACGTGATGTTAAGTGACTGAGTTCAGGAGTCTGATGGCCTGGGGAAGAAGCTCCTCCTGAGTCTCTCAGTTTTGGCCATCAGGCTTGGAAGCGCTTACCAGATGGCAGCAGCGTGAAATGAGGGTTTGCAGGGTGATTAGAGTCCTTGATGATCTTAGTAGCTCTACCTTTGCAGCGTTTGGTGTAGACGCGTCCTGCAGAGACGGGAGAGCTGACCCTGAGATACGCTCGGATAAGCGCACTACTCTTTTTGCAGGGCTTTGCGGTCATGACTGGTGCTGTTCCCATACCACGCTGTGATGCACTGAGTTAAAACACTTTCTATCGCCCCTAAATAGAAAGTTTTCAGGATAGCTGGTGAAACCCTGAATTTCCTCAGCTGGCGCAGGTGGTACAGTCTTTGCCTGGCTTTTTTCACCTGTGTCTGAATGTGAGCAGTCCAGGTCAGGTCCTCGGAGATGTTCACACCCAGGTACTTGAAGCTGCTCACTCTCTCTACTGGTGACCCGCTGATCATGAGGGGGGAGTATGTCCGTTGCTGTCTCTTCCTGAAGTCCACAATAATTTCTTTGGTCTTGCCAACAAGAGAGGTGTTTTATGAATTTATGCCCAACATTAGTGCACAAAAAGTATACTACCACGTGATTCTGAATCTTCATAATTCATCATGTAGACATCATCTGAACAGCAAGGTGTTTTGTTGGAAGCGTCTCTCACAGGATGCACTGTTTGTTTTACCAGCAGGTGTTAGCGTGTTCTTCACCTCTCAGAGTTCACAACATTAACCTGAACAGCAACTGGATGGAGCTGGAAAAACAAAGCTCACAAAGAAGTGTGTCAGAGTTTTACAGAAAGGTGGTGGTAGCTTAAAGGGATAGTTCACCCAAATGTGGAAATTAGCCCATGATTTAGTTATATTAAAAATATCCTGGCTAATCCAAGTTTCATAATGGCAGTGAATGAGTCCATAAAAGTGCATCTATCCATTATAAAAGTGCTCCACGCGACTCCGAGGGGTTAATAAAGGCCTTCTGAAGTAACTCGATGTGTTTTGTGTCAGAAAAATATCCATATTTAAAACTTTACCAACTGTAATCTCTAACTTCCGCTGACGGTCATACACGCGTTCACGAGAGGCTGGCGTTCCAGCGTATGACGTAGGACGCTCCGGTGAGGATATGCTAGTTCCCTGCGCTTCCACGTTCGTCACCGGGACGTACGCGGCGCCTGCGCCCTACGTCATACGCTGGAACGCTAGTCTCTCGTGAACGCGTGTGCTGTTTTCTTAGCTTCAGAGGGCCTTCATTAACCTCCCGGAGTCGTGTGGAGCACTTTTATAATGGAGAGATGCACTTTTATGGACTTCAAAACAGAAACAGCTCATTCACTGCCATTATAAAGCTTGGAAGAGCCAGGACATTTTTTAATATAACTCAGATTGCATACAGATTGTATATGTCATATACACCTAGGATAACTAGGTCATGGGCTAATTTTCATGTTTGGGTGAACTATCCCTTTAATGCTTTGCCCTGCAACCCAGACTGTTTAGATTCAAGCCATGAAAGAAGCATGAACTAGCATCACCATGCGTCCTTGAAGAATACACAACCCCAGGCTGCAGCGGGACTTCTGCTACTTGTCTGCTAACACAACTACAGACTGTTCTTGAAATAATAAGAGATGTGTAACCAGGTACCTGTAATGAAATGAATTACTGAAAAGCGATTTTATAGATCATTTCAGATCATTTTCTGGAGGTTATCTAAGCCCTGTGCTGTCTCTTTATGGAGGAGTAGAGCTTGCCAAAGCAGACGGAACTCGGCATAAATAACTCCTAATGTCTGCATTCCTGTCAGTGCAGTGTTGTAATGAACTGTGTCAGTAAGGATATGACGCTGATTCCAGGACAAGAGGATACAAAGACTATCCTTTGGCAAACTGCGTGCTGTGTTTGCACGTCACTTAGGGCTCTTGTTCTTGCTTAACATTTCCACTGAATGTATTCACACCTCGTGGGGTAATTCCCTCCCACTCCTTGCTACAGTAGAGAATACATTTGGCAAGACATTGGGATTTTCAAGGAAGTTTACCAGGAAATTCTGTTATTTTAAACTTTGACCAAGGTAAGAGAATCTGCGTGGCCTATTTGCAGTAATACTGTAGTGTGACTAATAAGAAGGGAAAGCAAGACAAAAATGTGTACCATGAATGCAATGTAAGTCGCTTTGGATAAAAGCGTCTGCCAAATGCATAAATGTAAGAAACGTCAGACAAAGGAGTACAGTTCTCAAACAATAATTTATTGAAACAATGTTGCATTTGACAAGAGAAGCAATGCATATATTACTCTATTTAAATTACTGGAAATAACTTAGCCTACAACAATTCATAGTATGTATGCAAGTCAGCAGAATTCATTTTGTTCCGCAAACACTGTGCAGTCTAACATTAGCAATTGCAGTCCATTTGTAGCTTGACATAAATGCTACTGCAGTTCATGGTTAATCATGTCCGGCACATGCACAGATTATTCACGAACATTTCATGTTCGTCCCGCAGTCAGCGATAGTGAGTGACGCACACTCGTCTCTTTCCAACCCATTGCGCATATGAAGCCGGGGGCGCTCGCGCGCCCACGCCGCCCGCTTCTCCGGCACAGCTTGTGCCGACAGGCAGCCTTTCACAGTTCAGCACCCCACAACTTGTTCCTCCGCTACCAAAACTACCACTTTTTCCCACGGAGGACACGACAAGCTGGAGGGGCAGGGAGGAATGTACCGCGCACACAGTTCCAAGAGCCCCACTTTCTCTCGCACAGCCCCTTCACATGACGCAGCAGTCAACGGCGGCTAGTGCAGAGCCCTTTAGCTTTCATTCGCAGAGAATGACTCTTTCATCCTTTCCTTGCAGCAACAGCATCGCCACTCGTTCAACGTTCTTGCAGGGACAGATAAGGAATCCATTGGTTCTTGCAACGGCTCTCTTCACAGTAGTTGCCCACGTCCTTCAACGCCTGGCTTTTGAGTGGTTGGCATTGGGAGTTCTGAAAATGCATCAAATGGACCGTGAGTCAACGTTACATGACATTAAGTTGCATATGCTAAGCACTGTGCGAATTTCAAGTCTACTTACAGTGACTAGGATGCAGTGGAAGTCTCTGGGCTCGCTGCTGTCCGCGGTGGTGGGCTCGCCGAGCACCTGCGCCAGGCGTCTCAGACCAGACACCCGCAGGATGTTGATGTCGTTGTCGCAGCAGAACGCCTGAAGGAGCGTGAAGTGAATCTGCAGCGCAATGTCGTCCTGGTCCTCCTCGTCGGTGGCCAGAACGCATAGCACGACACAATCTGGATCACTGTGAAATCAAACCATTTGCAATTAGACTCCTGTTTGTGGGGAGGAAGCAGTCTAGCAACACCAGTCTAATATGTAAAGTCAGACATGGGTAGGCTATATACTTACACGTTCATTAGTTTTGCAGACTCATAAACGCCGACTGTAAGACAGTCCTGTCTCTGTGCTGCCACCAGCAGCTCTTCCAGTGAGTGGCTCACGGTGTCCATTCTGTAAGAAATGCGACTATGGTAAGCGATAGTTCTCTTTATAGCAGGTACACCTATTGACATTCGCAGTTGATATTCATGCATGCAATAAAAATAAATAAATAACTTACTTTTTATCGGTAATGTTGCATCCAACGACTTCTTCCAGGGTCATTTTGCTTCAAATAATAGTAATCCACAAGTCTCCAGGAGAGCTCGGAAATATTAAAATCCAGTCAAAGTGTGATGTCCAAAGTATAATCCAGATATCAGTTGGAGTTGGAGTATTCCTGTGCTCGTTTCGATGTGTCTGAGAATTCGTTTCTGCCGAC
Source organism: Paracanthobrama guichenoti (assembly GCA_018749465.1). NCBI lineage: Eukaryota > Metazoa > Chordata > Actinopteri > Cypriniformes > Gobionidae > Paracanthobrama > Paracanthobrama guichenoti. The sequence goes on from CM031953.1 coordinate 1,273,793, forward strand.
TTCAAGCGAAACGCGCGCATATATACCGCGTTCGAGTGGGCGCGGCTTGCAAAACGCTCGTCTTTCTGATTGGTTAGAAATGTTCCACAAGCTTCTTGCGCTCGTTCAATCATTGGTTATGGGGGAAACTCCTGCGTTCACCCCACGTGGGCTGATTCGCGGAATCTCTCCCCAAACAACGAATACAACATGCACCCAGTAGCTTTCAGTTTGCTTGTACTGAGACCGATGGAATTTCCTTATGGAAATGATGGAGTTTCCCAGTTGCTTTCGATGTGCATGTTGCAGTTACATCCGAAGCATTTGCATCATGTAGCCCCGAATTCCGTTTTCATTTTTCAATTGCAAATATACGTGGGAAAAAGAATCAAATGTTTCTCAAATCTGTAACATTTTGCACGAGCTGGTTGGTTGAAACTCCCTTACATGGGCCTATGTGATGACTCGTGACTCCTGACATCCTGAGGCAAGCGTGCACACGAAAATGATGCATTAAAATCGATGGCGATTTATTCAGTCCGTCATCGCAGAATTCACTGTTTTGTTCTGCAGAACGCAAGTCGCCTGCAGGCTCTAGAAGGCAGTAGAGTTTCTGTCTCCTTGTTACCTGGAACTTTCACCACCCAAGCTGTTCCAGTTCCACCGGCTAATTATAGACACGGTACAGTCACAGGATCAGAGCTGTTGATGCTATCATGGGACCTTGTTGTGCTGGAGTTACGAAACCCGCCGCCGGACTGCATAAACACTGGGGTCAACATCTTAAGGGGCACTTCATTGTTTGATCGATTTACTTTCCTCGATAGAAATGCCTGTCGTTGTGTGGATATGTCCCTGCTGCAGCAACTCTTTCAGATATGGCCTGCACATGGAAGTGCATTCGAATGATTCTCAATATTTCAAATCAATAAATCAATTGAATTGAATTGAATCAATGCACTGTTCCAATGCGCCATCTGCTGTTGGATGATCACTGACTGATGTAAGATATCACAACGTTAGCTAATCTAACGACTTTAAATGTAATTTGCTATGCCATGAATTGGAATTAATAATCAAGAAATCCAATGTGATAAATAGTGCTCCTGGTTCAAGCCCAGCACTTCAGCACTTCAGCAGAACTATCTTCTATCAACGAGCGCGCCCTCCTGGTTATGATATGTCACTACAAATGGCTTATAAAAGGGGTCAATTCTTGTATCGGGGAACTTTTCTGTCCTCTATAGGGTGATTTGAAAGTTAAAGAAATAAAATGCTTCAAAACAATCATTCTAGCTTTAAAAATATATTCTAATGACGTTTTTTTCCCTCATTTTTAAGAGTGTCTTCACAAGCAAGGACCACGCCACAACCATGAATGTTGGAGAATTATTTATTGAAGAAGTCCGGGATGAAGAGGAAGGGAGAAAGGGATGGTAGTCAGGCTGATCTGTGCGTCTGGGAGACTCTAAAGCGATGCTCTAAGCGATGTCACGCGTTTTTTTGTTGTTGTTTTTTTTTAGGCCAAAAAATTTTTTTTGTCACATACAGCAAACATCTCCTCGCTATCCGCTAGCTGCCTGTCCCCTGAACACACTGTAAGAAAACGCGGTCTCTGTAGTCCACATAAGCTCCACAAACGGCAACACAAACAAACTGGTGCAGTCTGGACCACGAAACATAATAAACAGTGCTCCAGCCAATAGCCGACAAGAATGATTTCCACCCCAAAATCATTCTTGTTGGCTATTGGCTGGAGCACTGTTTGTTATGCTTGGTTACAGCCCTCGACGGAGCTGTCAAATATCACGTGATTTCGTCATCGTTTCCCGTGGTTAGGTCCGGAAGGCAATTGTCGAGTAGCCTACCGCAAGTAAATTACTGAAGTGGTACTTTTTTTTAAATTATAAGTTGTGTATCTCATTTCATGTGTCACAGGTCAATCTACAGGTTATTTAGTGCTGTCCCGAAGGGACGAAAGTAGCAACTAGTAACTAAGCAACTAGTAACTAAGTAGTAACTCTTGTTACTTTTGTCCGCTGTTATATAGGCTATATTATGCTAATTTCATTTAATTTTCATGTTGCACTCTAAAAAATGCTGGGTTAAAAACAACTTTCACCAAAAGTTGGGTTGAAAATGGACTAACCCAGCGATTGGGTTGTTTTAACCCAGTTTAACCCATCTTGCTTAAAACAACCCAATCGCTGGGTTAGTCCATTTTCAACCCAACTTGGGTTGTTTTTAACCCAGCATTTTTTAGAGTGTGTTCATAATGTTGAAAACAAAAAAATTATAAAATGGATTGACATTGCAATAAAAACATTCCAAACAATTCAAGTTTGTACTGTCGGGTTACATTTGCAAAGATAAAGGACAAAATATGTTTGCAGTTACACATTAACAACGTCATAGTCAGGTATGTTTAATAAAAACAAGAGTAACACAATAAATCTAGCTTGTGTTGTTATACTTTTGACCTACGTGTGTGTTATTTTCGTCCCAACTGACGGGGTCGAAAGTGATTATACTGTAGTTGTTCTCCATTTGTACAAAATACCACCTGGTATTGGTAGATCACACTTGTGAGTTATTGACCACAGCAAAAATATATCTGACATTATCTTTTAAAATTACGTTTTTCTGAAAAATGGTACGTTCCCCCTTCACACATTTTGAGATGGATCAAGGCCATGGTCGCATCTTATTCCATTATTCTTCTTTTCTTCAAATAATCAAAAATATCCCTATCTGTAATCACCCATACACATTTAATTAGCTTCTTGGATTTACTCTTTTTACCACGCAGGTCAAATGATCTAATTCTATCGCTCAGAAAATGCCAAAATGTTTTCATGATCCACATATGGCTAATTCCACTAAGTCGCTTAGCCTACATTGGAAAACCAAATCCCAAAAACTTGACTCTTACTAATAAGAAAGCTGAGGTACTTTACTTTGAAACTGTTAATAGAACTTTTAAAGTCAATTGGCTTAAAAGATGCTTGATTAATCGTAGCTCCCTTTGGAACCACATCCCACAGTCTCTTTAACCAAATAGGTGGTCTAGAATTTGTGTTAAAGGTGCAGTGTGTAAATTTTAGCGGCATCTAGCATGAGGTTGTGAATTGCAATCACCCACTGCTCACCCCTCCCTTTGGAAGCACACAGAGAAGCTACGGTGGCCGACACAGGACAAATGCCGTTGTCGGAGAGAGCAGAGAGTGACTAGCGCTCCGTGGAGAAGTTTGTCCGTTTAGGGCTACTGTAGAAACATGGTTTCTCTGTAAGGGGACCCGCGGTGTGTGTAGATAGAAACAGCTCATTCTAAGGTAATAAAAACATAACGGTTCATTACATAAGGTCTTTATACACCACTGCTAGTTATGTATATTATATTTCTGTCAATAGATTCCCATAAATACCACACACTGCACCTTGTGAGTAATATTTCTAAACTCCCTCTTAAACTGTCCAAATTTCACCAGCAAGGAATTGAAGGAATTGAATTCTGTTGTTAAAGCTGTTTCTCCCACTAATGACAAATACAAAATTATTATTATATGGTGAATTGATTGATAAAAAATGCAACAGCAAACATATTTGTACTATTTTTCAAAAACAAAATAAAATAGCACCATGAGGGAAAAACTAATTGGTAAAATCAAGATATTGATGATACATGCTCGTTTTGTAAAAGTGAGAAAGAGCTGTTAACGCATTTTACTTTCGAATGTAAAATTATCCAAAGTTTGTTGCAGGGAATTGGCAGAATTTATCTTTAATTTAGTAAAGTTTACATTAAAGTACATTATTGTATATTATGAAAACAACGTTAACAAAGATCCTGAATACATTGTTCATGTATTTAGCTGGCAAAATTTTATATAGCCCACATAAACAAAAGTATGCAGATTCATGCCTTTAAAGGTGTTCATGGAATTTGACTCTTTATGTCTTCTCTCAGTCTTTAACATGTTTAAAACATTATGATATAATGCCCCTGCCGCTAATTAATGCCACACATTGTTTTGCAGGCCTACAACTGTACTATGTTATGCTATGTTTGTTACTTGTTCTGTCTTCAATACATAAATCAAAATCGCTTACATATACAAAGACAACTGTAATTTTGGCTAGCACACATTAGGTGTTTATTGGAAGTGTATTAGCAGGACTAAGGACTACCTTCATGCTCTTTGAAGAATGCCACATAAGTGAGGAATAAGGGGGTGTTTAACAGTTCTAATATACAGGAAGCCGGGGTTGGCAGTGGTCCCGCACAGGCCACTGCCGTCTCACGGATCCCCCGTGGTACCTATTCATTTGGAATACACTTTGCACTTAATCTTGACACCTCACCCCTCACATTACACACACAAGTCGGGTCCATGGTGGGTTTGCATAATGTCTACAAGGTCTCCAATAGTCCATGGGTCGCAAAGTAACTAACACACCCATTAATAAGGTCTTGAGAACTGAGGTTGCGTGTAATTGAGTAATTAAGAGGGATTACGTGTAAATAATATGGCTGCATGGGTCTACGAGAAAAATACCAGGCAGAATGAATTATGCTTTCAAACGGCGCTAATTGCGATCAGTGCGCATGTCCATAGGCTACCATGATTCAGTATAAAGTAGCCTAAGCTTGGATGTTATGATTAACACAAAAAAATATTTTAAAAAGTCTTTAAACTTAAATAAAAAAAAAAAAAAAAAAGTAAAAAAAGATTTTTACGAACAAGCACGACGTCACCCCAATAGACATGTTTTCCAATTGTGACGTAGTGACGTTTAAATCAGTATTCTAAAAAGGGATCACCTGTTTTCAGGAGATGTGTGGAGGCAAACGGGGAAGCAGACGGGACGTCGTCAGGTAGGCTGCATTTTTAACAACTAAACTTGAATCGTATATCTTTGTAAAAGTTTACATTTCAGCCTTTGCCGATGTAAAGTTTGTCAGCAGCATGTCCTCACCCGGCTTTACTGACATCTTCCACTGTGAGGACACTCCGCAATCAAATGGCCCGTTCTCGTACACTGATGATGGGCTAAATGATAGTTTGGATGGGTAAGGCACTGCTTACATGGTTGATCAATTGTATCATTCTTGGGATTCGGTGTTATTTCAGTCCCTTACTTTTTTTTTTTTTTTTTTTTTTTTTTTTTTTTTTTTACGTGGTGGTTCACCAAAATGAAATGTTAAAAGCTTTTCACAATATGCCAGCTTATGTCCATTATAATAAATAAATAAATGATTGCATTTAAACTTTTTATCATAAAATAATGTCTTATTTCTATCATACACTAAGCATTTTGTCATGTCCCTGAGGCACTGCACTAAATTTGTACTTAGTGTGTGAAAAGAAAAAAAAAATATATATATATATATATATATATATATATATATATATATATATATATATATATATATATATATATATATATATATATATATATATATATAAGCTGTTTCTGTTTTGAAGTCCATAAAACTGCATCTATCCATTATAAAAGTGCTCCACGCGACTCCGAGGGGTTAATAAAGGCCTTCTGAAGTAACTCGATGTGTTTTGTGTCAGAAAAATATCCATATTTAAAACTTTACCAACTGTAATCTCTAACTTCCGCTGACGGTCATACACGCGTTCACGAGAGGCTGGCGTTCCAGCGTATGACGTAGGACGCTCTGGTGAGGATATGCTAGTTCCCTGCGCTTCCACGTTCGTCACCGGACGTACGCGGCGCCTGCGCCCTACGTCATACGCTGGAACGCTAGTCTCTCGTGAACGCGTTTCTTACACAAATGCATTTATTTGCTTTAATCTTCATTTTTGGGTGACTATAAACGATCCTTTTAAAGGGACTTGTCCCTCAACCCCATCAAGCCAACCATTCTCATAATAATGTAGGCTCTGCCCATGTGTGACATCCCAGAACTGACATCATTCAGGTCTCTTTAACAGTGGTGCAGAAGATGAAGGTGTTTTTTTGGATGCATTATAGTTAGGGAGGGTACTGTCAAGTTTAATAACTCGACCCCATCACAAAATTAAGGAAAGATTTATTTTTCTAATTTTTACTTTAATCTATACGTTCTTATTTCATTGCTGCCGTATGGTCTACTCTCCCACACTACATGAGGAGCAGTGGCCATTGAGCAAAAGACCTCAATCCATCACAGTGTTTCACATATATATTTTTCATAAGTCATAGTTTCAGTAACCATATACTTGCCAAAATCATGACAACTAATTTTGTTATAAACAGAATATTTGCTCAAATGTGTCCACAAGCATCCTATGTCAGAAATGGTACCCAACTGTGTTGTGCAAGTAGATCTGTTGACCCAGACAGAGGGGCACAAGATGAGACACTAAATTAAAAAACCCTTCAAACCCGTGTTACAGTCTTCAACCCCCTTTAGCTGACATCTTAATGACGAACACAATAATATTTTGTTAAACATCTAAATCAATTTGTTGTTTTTTTACACAAAAATAGACAGATTTTATTTAACTGTACCATGAAAATGTGAAAATGATTATTAATGTGGGGTATTTAGAAAATTTATTATATTACTGAATCCCAGGAATGACCTGTATATTTTAAATATGCGAATAAGTGTTTTTTTTTTTTTTTTTTTCTGTACATTTTAAAAGGTGCAGTGTGTAAATTTTAGCGGCATCTAGCATGAGGTTGTGAATTGCAATCACCCACTGCTCACCCCTCCCTTTGGAAGCACACAGAGAAGCTACGGTGGCCGACACAGGACAAATGCCGTTGTCGGAAAGAGCAGAGAGTGACTAGCGCTCCGTGGAGAAGTTTGTCCGTTTAGGGCTACTGTAGAAACATGGTTTCTCTGTAAGGGGACCCGCGGTGTGTGTAGATAGAAACAGCTCATTCTAAGGTAATAAAAACATAACGGTTCATTATATAAGGTCTTTATACACCACGGAAAACATAGTTATGTAAATTATATTGCATTTGTCAATAGATCATTAATACTACACACTGCACCTTTAAGTGTAAAACGTACATTCACTAAGGGCAGCTTTCTAAACCGAACACATGCAAATTCCAAATGCGTTTATTAAAGTAATAAAACCGTTTTTCAGGAGTTCAACTGAATTGACTGATGTTTTTGAAGAGGAGTTCTGTGAGGGTGAACTCTGGATTCCTCCAAATGATGATTTGACGCAACAAATTGCTGCCCAGCTTGAGAACTACCTTTCTGATGAAAACCTATCAGATGATGCTTTTCTGCTTAAACATGTCCAAAGAAACAAGATGGGTTACGTTAGTTTGAAGCTGCTGACATCTTTCAAAAAGGTGAGCTCAAATGACCAACATCATCGATCTGGGTAGAAGTGTCGTCATCAGGAAATGTTTTTCATTGTCTTGTCATAGATTCGAGAGCTAACGCGTGACTGGCGCACCACACTAGCTGCTGCAAGAACCTCTCCACAGCTGGAAGTGAATGAGATGGGTACCAAGGTGCGACGAAGGACTCCAGTACCTGACTGGCTCCTGTGCATTCCCACAAGCAAGCTGCTTCTGGCTTGGAACTTCCTGGACTGTGTTGGCCCAGTCAAGGATGAGTTAAATGGGTCACCGGGTGGGGAGCAGCTAGGCATCATGGAAGCTGCAATGCGGGTGTTTGTCCCCTACGGCACCATTTCTTCTCTTCGCATTCTGCGCCCAGGAAAAGAGATCCCTGCAGAGTTGAAACGCTATACTAAGAAACACCTCGAACTGGGGCGCAAAGTGTGTGCTGTGGTGGAGTTTGAGGATCTAGAGGGGGTGCGCAAGGCCTACGAGGCCCTGAAGGCAAAAGAGCAGCAGCAGGGAGGAAGGGGCATTTGTGTGGTGCTGCTGGGTAGCCGTGGAACTCGTAAGCCAGGATGGAGCCAAAACCTAGTAGAGGAAGAGTCAGAAGAAGGTATTGACAATGACAGTTTAAAAAAGCCTACCAGAAAAGCCAGGCGGTACCTTTATTCTTTGGAGGATTCGGCTGTTTGCAGCTCTTCAGAGTCCGATTTTGCCCCTGCCTCACCCCGGCCCAACCGCAGGGTCTCCGGCCCCCAGGCTCTCTACGGCAGTCCCCTCGCCATCCCGCGGATATCGACTTTCCACTCCGACCCTTACAGGAATCCTCTTGGCAGTCCCGTAGGAAGCCCCCTCCTGCCTCGCAAGCTTTTTCCTTGCAGTCATGTGACCTCTCCTCTGGCCACACTTCCTTTCAGCAGCACGCCCACTGCAGCTGGTACATCCTCCTTCAGCAGGTACAAGGGCTCGGGTGAGCTTTCCCCAGATGATTTGGGGTTCACGAACAGCCCGTGGGTCCAGAAACGTAAAAATGCCGCCCAGGTCATTCAGCCGGAGATGGGTAGCTTGTTGTCACCCAATCAGATTGTGAGGTCTTTGAGTGTCCGGGTTGTGCGCCAGCCTGTCGGCCCTGATGGGACCAGGGGTTTTCACAACTGCATTGGTAGAGGGAAGGTGCTGCTGCCCCACTGACCCTGTCAAATATGCATTGTAAAGTCCAGTTTTTTTTTTTTTTTTTTCTCCACTGAGCCTGTATGTGAGAACCGTATTCTACAGTGAAACAGAAGCACTTTTTAATGCAGCAAAATTACTGACATGTTTATTTCTCCTATTAATGAAAACGAGGGAAAAATGTAATGTAAAAAACTGTCTAATTAAATATTGAATAAAGATGAATTTGTACTCCAGTTTTCCATAATTTATAAATTTAATATTATGATTTTTTTTTTTTTCCTGCACTGTAAACCCCAACTCTCAAAATAATTAATTGGTTTGAGTCAACTCAAATTAAACAAATTAATTTTTATGAGTATTTGGAACTCGTTCTCAAAACTGACACATTTTAAGTCATCTGAATTGTTTCATTGTTTTCAGTTTTATGAACTTATTTCTTTTAATTTACACTGTCTACACCGGACGCGAGTGGCAACAGAAAAGACCATATAACCCATTATAATCAGTTATGTTGTCTACACTGGATGTGGCGTGGTGTGACGTGACCTACTGACATGAAGGATAAAATGCTTTGCAACGGTCGCTGTCGCATCCAGTGTAGACCGCTTCTAGCTGTTGCAGCACAATGTCTCAACGGTCGCGTCCGGTGTAGACATGGTGTTAGACTAACTTAAATTTAACTGGGCTGGGATTTCTATTTCCCAGCAAGCTTTGCCATGACCCTCACAAGGACAGTAAATGAAGAGGTGGTTTTTTTTCTTTTTTTTTTGTGTAAGATTAAAGGGATAGTTCACCCAAAAATCAGCCCATGATTTACTCGCCCTCAAGCAATCCTAGGTGTATATGATGTTCTTCTTCCAGACGAACACAATCAGAGTTATATTAAAAAATGCCCTGGCTCTTACGAGCTTTATAATGGCAGTGAATGGCAGCCCAAAATTTGAAGCCCAAAAAAGTGCTAGATATTTTACTTTATAACGTGTTAAATATGGATATTTTTCTTACACAAACCCATCGATTTGCTTCAGAAGGCCTTTATTAACCCCCGGAGCCGTGTGGAGCACTTTTATAATGGATGGATGCACTTTTTTGGTCTTCAAATTTTGGGCTGCCATTCACTGCCATTATAATGCTTGGAAGAGCCAGGCCATTTATTAATATAACTCTGATTGTGTTCGTCTGAAAGAAGAATGTCATACACACCTAGGATTGCTTGAGGGCGAGTAAATCATGGGCTGATTTAAATTTTTTCTCTTTAACATTAAGTGGGAGATTTAGTATTGTTTAATGTTGTTTTTTATGCCAGTTTTGAAGAGTGTGAAGTTTTTTTTTGTTTGTTTTTTTGTAGGGTTTCCATCATGGTGACGAGTGGCGCATGATCTAAGTTTGAAAACAGATGCATGTTAAATGTATTATATTGCTGTCCTCATTCAGCAAGTGCTATGCTAATGCTACCAATTAGCAAGTTAAAGCTAGTCAAGTTTCCACTACTAAAAAATTGAGATTGCATGATATATTCAAGTTAAATGTATTATTTAGCGTACTTGCATATTACAAGTTCAGAGCAAGTAATATGATTACAAAATAAAAATCTGCAAGTTCTGTAAACTTTAAATGTCTTAAATTTGAGAACTGATTGCCTCATTGTTTTGTCAACTTGTCCGTTGGTTTACGGTGTGTGTATAGTGTTTCTGAGTAAGAAGTCCACAATTTAGATCTTTAGCACTGAAGAATAACAAAATAATTTATTAGAGTTTTTCAGAATAAATAATTCCATTTGACAAGCAACCATGAGTCTTTTAGGCACTGTTTTACTTTAGATGTACTATGTAGAGAAAAATGTTAGCAAACACACTTCTGTACAGGGCACTAGCAAGACACATATGACATGCCCCAATATGTAAAATTACCATGCTGTAGTTCAGTACCACATGTAACTAAACGAACACGAAAATATTGTGTAACCAATCACATCTTAACAGGACAAATGACACACTGTACACGAATAATGCCCCATCATCAGTACACTCATTCACTACATTATGGCTCCCCTCCATCTGGCTTTCCACACAGCTCGACTCTGAAATAAACATGGCAAAATATAACAGGCTTGCATAGATTCATTTAGCTAGTCCGAATTAAATGTTCAAGAATAACTCAATTAATTTGGAGAAAGGTCAAATTATCATCTGCAGAACTGAAATAATAGTAAATCTAAGGACAGTTGCAAACAGTTATACTTAACACGTGAAAGCAAGTGCTTTTGCACCCTCTCAACCATGAACCTGTAATTAAGCAAGCGACAGCTTTAGCTTGGTTGGAATTACTCCATTTATCTGGTGGGGCACTATTTTAAGTGTGAGCTGTTTTATTAAGGGAGGCTCTCAGAGAACAACTTCACTGCATAGATCACTTAATTATACACAATACACCTTCAATTACAGTGTGTGTTTGGTGTGCACCACTATGGCAATGTCACACTGTCAGTAAAAGCAGCCTTGAGCTTCAGCACTTTGCTCAGCATCACAATGGTGGTCTCTCAAAAACTGATTTCTCCCTGGGTTCTTATGAGTTTCCAGCACATCTCTTTTAAATATTAAATGACCACCACTCACTACATTGGAGGAAAACATTTCCACAGTTGTTCAGTCTGCACTTTACAATAACAGTCATTAGCATTAGTTAATGCAGCAGCTAACATGAAATGAGCAATACTTTTACAGCATTAATGCTACTCTATCATTAACATAAGCTTAAAATCTTCCTGTTTAGTCCATGATACATATGCATTAACTAATGTTAACAAAACTTATCATTGCTTAAATAAAAATGTGTGGTGATCAAAAAGGGATAGTTAAAGGGACAATTCACCCAATCTAAAATTTAAGGCATATTTAAACACTTTTAATATATACAGTCTCACAAATGTAGATGTATAACACTCAGTAGTAACAAAATAATTTATTATAAATTTTCAGAATAAAAAAATTCCATTAAAACTTTAGGAACTGTTTTACTTCATACGTGGAGAAAAATGTCACAGTGAAAAATTCACCCTCTGTTCCAAATCTGGAGGACAGCTGAACACACAAGACGTCTACATCCAGACATTCTTCAAAATATACTTTGTGTTCTGCAGAAGAAAGCCATACAGGTCTGGAACCTGTCGTAACATGACATGAAGGTGAGTAAACGGATGACAAAACTTACAATACTGGGTGAACTATCCCTTTAAAACTATAAAAGTTAGCTTTCCAGCATAGTTATGCAAATATTGCATTGTAGTTCAACGTGATGTGTGTCCAAGGGGCAAATTTATGATGTAAAACTATGTCTATATGTAAACTATGCATGGCATACGACCGATGACACTGGATCTAAATCCAACTATTAAGGCTCTACGAACAGGTTAGTGGATAAATCAACAACCTTGCACATGACGGCATGTAAACCAGAATTCATCATTTGTACATCGATGACTGTTGAAACTGTTCACTGAGAGGCTCCAACAAAACAGCAAGCACATTTTTAAACAGGACTGGATCACATTTTAACACACAAAACTGCAAATGGACTTATTCTGTACAAACATTTTAAAAACTTCCTTCTCTGATATTCACGCGACCTAATAAATCCAGGTATAAATGGTTGAGCAAAATATCACATATGCAAATTTGAACTTGGAAAAGGAAAGGAAAAACAAGTTAATCAAAGGTAGCCGTTTAACACTATGCAACCCTGCACACGACATGCGGAACAAAAATATATATCGTGGCCACGAATTAAGAATTCAATCTCTCGTTTTACTAAATCCTGGCAACTAATTTGATCCCTATTTTTGATTTAACTAACTAGTATTCCAGAAAGCAGGTCATGTGACATACCCGGGTATGTTTAAGAGTAAGTAGCGGATAACCTCAACTTTCAGTTCCACAGAGGGAGGTAACGTTCAGGGTATGCAAGTAGCCATAGCAACTGACTCTCTGAACATAACCTGCTCCGGAGCAGCTCATGATCCAGGGTTAGTTTGCTTAAGAGGTATTCAGATGCGTGTTATATAGCTAAATTTGTTATATAGTTACGGTTATACAGTATAATATACAATATGATATTAATTCTAAAGCATTATTATAACAAGCTAATGTTTATATGTAATATACATTTATTGTCATCTCACACATGGATCTGCATTCAATGAATTAGCATTAAATAAGCAATATAATCCTTATTCTCAGTGAATAAAGATTACAAATTAAAGATAGAAAAAAATGATTGCATAACCACCAAATAGGTGGCGATTAAGAAGGTTATGCAAATCGCCACTAAACAAAAGGAGGAAGTAGAATGGTGCGCTTTTTCTTAGCATCTGTCTTGTGTGTTAAGCGGGAACATACTCTGAGTTGGCTGAACTTACTCACAGACAGGTTTCTGGAACCAGCATACCTCGAGTAAGCAAGATTTGGCTTGATCAACCGAGAGGTCAAGGTATGTGTGACGGTAAGTTAACCTTGCTTTCTGGAATACCATGTATGTTTTGGTCCGTGTGTGCCCGTCCACTGCCAATATTTCGACATGGAGACACGTTTTGCAGCCATGGATGCCAGAAAACGAACTGGGTCAGAGATTGCAGATTCTACCCAACCTAAAAAAAAGCCTCAGCTTTTATCTAAAAAGCCATATGATCTGAGGCATATTAAAACACAAATAAATCCACTCATCAACTTACAGTACAAGGCTCATCGCCTTCCATTGTCAATTGCGCTTGTTCGTGTTGCGTGTCCTCAATCTGGCAACCACTGTGAGTGTGAGTCTGAGGAGGAGGGGGGCGGGGCAAACAATATTTTGAATTTGGACTGCAGTACCCATTTCAACCACTAGCTGCCAATATTACATACTGCACCTTTAAAATGAGGGAACGAATTGTGCTGACGTATTAGTAAGTTGTGGGAATGAGTTCTTATTTCGTGACCACGATATACGTATTTTTACAGAGCCCCTAAAAGGGACATGAGATGGGAGGAAAAATAATGTCAATGCTTTCGTGTTCTCTCACAAATATTTTGCATTCCCCAGTAAAAACCTTTTGCAAGGGAACACAACGTTTCTCGGGGGAACGCAAAACATTTGCGAGAGAATGCAAAAAGACCTAATTTTTCCTCCATCTCAGATTTTTTTTCCTTTATTATGTCCCTTTAGGGGCTCCGTATATTTCCCCCCGCATGTCATGTGTGGGGCTCCGAATTAAATGGGAAAAAAATAAAAAAACTGGTCTGAGGGGACAAATCTAAGTGATATGTGGCATATTTGCATCACTTTGCACAACTGACCAGGCGTTCACAATGTAACCTGTATTATGATACAGTAGCTGTTTTAAATCAAATGAAGACCAGACACTGAATCAATTGTAACCGTCAAAACACACAGGCTGCTAAACCTGAGACGAGGACCGAGTTGAACCGAGACTCTCATACAGTGGTCCCAAACACAACTCCATCTAATTCCTGATCATCAGAGTCGTCCTCGCTGAGTGAGAAGTCTTTGTGGTTGGAGAGGCGGCTGGGGCTGCAGTTGGATTCTCCGTCCGTGAGAGAGCTGTTGGTCGTGGGCTTCCCCAAGTCTCTGACAGGCCCCATTCTCTCTGCCTCGGCCATCTGGGCCAGCATGCTGTCTAGCAATGGACGGCTTTTGCAAATGTTGTCCAGCAGCTGACATCGGTGTTGTAACTGTCCAATTAGAGAATCTTTTTCCTTAATTGTTTGGTTGAGTTTATGGATGGATTCCTCTGATTGACAAAGCTTCTCGTGGAGGAAGAAAATCTCTCTACATGAAAAATAAAGATAACATTTTCAATCAGCAAATGATCCTATTAATTAAACTCTTGTATACAATTTACATGCCACTAGTTGCACCAGGATTAGTGCTGTTCAGAAGAGCCGGCCCAAGGCATAAGTGAACTAAGCAGCTGCTCGGGACCCCCAAGAGCACATGAAATGACTTGTTGCTGCATCTTACTTTACGATGATTGAAATTGTGAAATGGCCTTAAACAATTACTAAATAAACTGAAAAATGTTAAGTTTTCTAATATATGCACGGATTGATTCTGACATCGGCTGGTCACTATTAGCTTGTTAGCCAGGGTGCAAAGTGCAGAAAAATCAGCACTGCTACTCGTCAGCTGCCCGGTAACCTTTTTATGAATGGATGGATTTGAGAATGTGATATGGTTTAGTGTGAATATATTTGACGTGCTGCATGTTTTGGACGGCGCAGCATAGCTTCCAGTTTCTGTTCGCAGTAAATGCTTCTCTGCAAGTGCTATATGTTTGAGTCGCTCAAAATTATCATTTGGGAACGCAAATTCGTTCTTCCCAAATTCGTAATGAGGATCATTTATAAATCTGTTGTTGTCAGCAAATAGAAACACTCTGAGGTCTTCCTGCGTGTTTCCGCCAAAATAAAAGCTCTTAATGTTTGAAAGAAATCCACCAACATTTCTTGTCTCTTCTGCTCACCAAGGCTGCATTTATTTGACCAAAAATACAGTAACAACGGTAATATTGTGAAATATTATTGCAATTGTAATGTATTCCTGTGATCAAAGCTGATTTTTTAGCATCATTACTCCAGTTTTCTTCAGAAATCATTCTGATATGATGATTTGCTGCTCAAGAAACATTTATGATTATTATCAGTGTAAAAAAAAAAATGTTTAGGATTCTTTGAAAACTTTCTATTTCAGATAAATACTGTTCTTTTGAACTTTCTGTTCATCAAAGAACCCTGGGGGGGGAAATTGTGAGCATATTCAGCATAAGAGACTTCTTTTAAAACATTTTTTTTTTTAAATCGTGCATAGTCTGAACTGTACTGTACGACTTTGAATATTAAAAGTGCAAATTAACACTATTTTCACAAATTTTCCTCTTGTGGGTTTGCTACAGTAAAAACATGATGGCAGACATGATGTAAGCAACACAGCTACAACTAATAAAATTGATAATGGGTGTAGTGTTGTCAAAAGTAACCTACCGAGTCGGTACTGAAATGTAAAAAATGTGATGCTTTGAGCGCTGTTGAGCTGGAATCATAAACACCTCTGACTGGCCATTGTGCTCGCGCGCTCATCAGATGTGTCTGCGATTGGCTATAATGATAAACGCACGGGAGCGTTTTGAAAGCACAAGCAGGCGTCGACCAGCGGTTGGCTGATAGGTGCCTGCATTCAAACGCTCCCGTGTGTATCTGTGTAAGCGTTCGGTGAAAAGCGTCATTGATGTATGTTTACAACATTGTAGCCCATCACAGACATATTTGATGAGCGTGTGAGATTGATGACCAGTCAGAGGTGTTTATGATTGCGCTCAACAGAGCTCAAAGAGTCACATTTTTTAAATTTCAGTACCGATTTGGTATTGTGGTCGGTACTTTTGACAACACTAAATGGGTGTGCAAATTATCAAGAATTGATAATAGTCAATTGTACCGAGGGGCCCCCCAAATAAAATTCTGCTTAGGGCCCCATAAAGGCTTGGGCCGGCCCTGCTGTTCAGTCATAACGTCAATTCATAGGCCAACTGAACAGCTAATTCACCCTCAGGAAATTGCTACTTTTTTTTTTTTTCTTGAGAAGCAGTTGTCGATTTATTATGATCTTTGGTTAAAGGCACAATATGTAAGATTTTTTGGTTAAAATATCCAAAAACCAATGTTATATATTTTGTTGACTTGTGTACTTACATTATCCCAGATGTTTCCAAGACTGTTTAAATCCAGAGAAATAAGCAATTTTAACCAGGACACGGACTATGTTCGTGCGTCGCTATCACTGACATCCTGCCCACATTACCCTCGATTTGTAGAAACCATGGAAACACCAGAAACGCTTTAATACACTGCCGGGCCAAAAACAATTTGGAGTTTGGATTTAAATTGTCAAATGCTTAAGAGTCTGTGATTGACTCATTATTGCAGTGATTATTATGTTTCACGTTATATGTTTGGCAACAGTTCCTCTAACCCTAATTGATGGAGTGTGTAGCTTTTCATTTCTTAAAGGGATACTCCACAGTTTTTTCATATTAAACTGTTATTCCCTTAACTTAGACGAGTTGATACACCTCTCTCGTCTCAGTGCGTGCACTTAATCGCTCTGACGCGCGGTGACATTTTGATAGCACGTAGCTTAGCCCACTAAGCCCAGTTCATTCATTAGGTACCAAACAGAGATCGTTAGAAGCGACCAAACACCTCCATATTTAAATACAGTTACACGAATAGTTGAACGACCAAGTATGGTGAGACAAAATAAATCGTCAATAGAACCAAAGGATTTTTCAGGCGTGACTTTTTACTGCGCCGAGTTGAAGTACTCTCAAAAGTGCTATTCCGCCATACATTATAGTTATCCTTTTTAACCCACTTAGAAAAGCGCCACATTTATTTTGTCTCACCATACTTCGTCTTTCAACTATTTATGTAACTGTATTTAAATAGGGAAAGCGTGGAGGTGTTTGGTGTTTTCTAACGATCTCTGTTTGGTACCTAATGAATGAACTGGGCTTAGTGGGCTAAGCTACGTGCTATCAAAATGTCACAGCGCGTCAGAGCGGACGAGAGAGGTATGCATCAACTCGTCTTAGTTAAGGGAATAACAGTTTAATTTGAAAAAAACGGTGGAGTATCCCTTTAAACAACCATGTAGGAAGACACATTATGGCCATATACACTCAGGGTCAATCTTTACTGAAGACCAATTTGTGAAACTAACACAAATGAACAATGATATTGAGAAAACACCATCTCTTACAAAGTTACAGTCTTACTTAACGTAGCCCAAGACAATATGCAAGATGCATATAAATTGCGGTTACAAAATGTAGATGTTAAAATAAATATAAAATCTAAATCAAAACGGCATGAAAGTTTCATATCACGATTAAAGTGACCCAAATGATCACGATTATCAATATTATCACGGTTTTGTTCAAATGAGCTGAAAGTGTTCAAAAAGAACAGATGCACACACTGAAAACATTTCAACAAGTTTTATATTTGAAAATCAACAAACAAATAAAACAAGCAGCTCTATGCACTTTAAGCATGATTCTATTCTGTGGGATTTCCTTCCTTATAATGGCCGTTGTCAATAGCAACACATTATAACAGCGCACATCGACGCACGCGCTCTCTCGTTTCATTCAAATGCTACTTGCATCTCTGTTTTTGATTGCATTGAAAATGAAATCAGAGGACTTTACTATTAATACTACTATAATTATTACTATAACTTCTTGTGATCATCTTGTCTGGATGATTGTTTTGTACACTGTAAATGGATTTATAAACGGGTAAGATTTAAAACATTAATCTCAATTCAATGTGGCCCCGTAATTATTTATGAGGTAAAGAAAATCTGTGTAATAAGTGTACAATGAATATACATATAGACTATTATATACAGTCTTGTCTGAACTTGTGTGTTCGTCTTTGGCTCAAAGCCACTTGCTGCGAAAAATTTTTTTGTGGAAGCTTCATGTTCATTTCAAGTGAGTGAGAGAAAATATTTCAACTCAAAACTTTGTGTCCAATTATTTCCCAGACGTAGTTTTGGTATTGGGGTCAAAGTCCACTTGCCTTGCGTTCGCTATACATCAGTGTGTGATGGTCACGAAGACGACTCGGCAGATTTGAAGTGTTTCCCCCATTACAGCGACTTTCTTTTTGCATGTTCTGCAGCCAAAATATGACCACACCTCAGATTTGGTCCTTTTATCATCATTTCACAATCGGATAAATATCTGGTCAGAGAAAACGAATGAAGGGAGCAGTTGTAAAAAGGCCATAACTCTTGCAGCTGTAGATACAGCGAGCCGGTCTTGACAGTCGCGGTATCATCGTCTCATGTGTTTCCACCAGCGCAGAACATATCATAGTTTCTTTTAATTAATAAAATAAATATAAAAGGAGAAGCCTAAAAAAGGCCCAAATCCCGGCCCGCGTTTGAGGCCTGGCCCTAGGTGCGTAAAAAAGCCGGGGCCCGTCGGACTCGGGCAGATATGGGCTCTACGACACAATCCGTTTTTGCTTCTTTATTCAAAATATTCACAAACTTGTTAACTATATCATGAATTATGATATATTCCGATCAGACAAGGACGATTCGCTATCGGTTCAGTAATAGACCATAACCGATTATAATGTACTGATTCTTTTCTGACGTCATTTGTCACGTACGTGCTTTGTCGCGGTAGCACACAATGGAAGAGTGAGGCAAGACGCGAGTGCAAGTTACTAAAATGCTACTCTAAAAGTCGACATCTGGGCACATTTCAGCTTTTATGAACAACCTGGTAAGCACGACCTGGAGAACACACGCGCTGTGTGTAAATCAAAGCTATCTGATTTATATAAATTAATAATCATACCGCATCAGCTTCATTCAGATTCCAATATTATGCATGCATGGATGAACTTCATTTTTAATGAAGATCCAGTTTGCGTGGGGAAGACATTGCGTGTTTGTTCCTTCATTTCACCACGGATTCGTTTGTAAACAAGAGACTGGATTTGCAGACAGGATGAGATTACATGAATGAATGAAGCAACACACTAATGTGAGTAAAAATATTTTTTATAAGTGATAGTATTGCATCGTTACAGATCGTTTGATATAGATCTATCGATTATGTGTACGTGTCTAACTGAACATACCTTAGCGCGCTGTCAAAGGCTGGAGAATCCTTTATTAGTGGTTCTTGATGTGCGTTGTTCACTCTCTTGACTTGATATTTAAAGGAAAAATACAATTGCGGAAGTTTTGATCATGCTGTCTGCAACGTGCTTGGCGTGTGTGTGTGTGTGCGGTTCGTGCTTATACCCACCAATCGGGCGGGCCAAGTAATAAAAAAAAATAACATTCCAATTAATCGCGGGTGGATGAGCGATAAATCATTGTGTTTGTTTGATAAAGACGTTTTGCAAGTTCGGCGAATCTTTCCGGTTGCCATTTTCCCCACACGCTTCAAAACAAACCCTCACGTGTACTCGCGGGGGGAGCCGAAGCTCATTAAATATGCAAATCTTATCCAATCAATGCCGTGGGCGTTTACTTCCAAGTCTTCAGTGCGGCACGCCCATAAAATCCAAGCGTTCCAGGAGAAATCCTCAAAACCAGGACAGAAAATAGCCTATTACTTATTCATTATGATGTTTTTGAATGTAAAAACCACACGAATGTCATAAGTTGAACAGTATAAAAACATTTAAAAAGCCAGTTCATGCCACCTTTAATCAAACAACGAAAGACAAGGAAATCTCTCACTGCTCTTGTCTTGATTGAATAGCTTCTTTAACTACATTTAAATGTATACAGTGTAGATTATATGCAATGTTTTGTGTATTTTGTACATGGTTTGTCTGTTAGATACCTAAATAACCTGAAAAGCCGTTTATTTTATTTGTATCTTTGCTCTATTGCATTTATTTGTGCTGTTGTTTGTTCGCATAGTCTCTGTATTTGACAGTAGTCCTTTTTTCACTGAACGTAGCACATATCGAACCGTACCGTGTCGCTAAAACCGGGATTAAAAACCGAACCGTGAGTAATTTGAACCGTTACACCCCTAATTCTAAACACAGACCTTATTTTTATCTTTAAAAAAATAAATAAATAAATAAATAAGCCAATTCTATCCTGGGGTTAAGGACTATAAAATCAACTGTTTTATTGTAATAACCGTTTCCAAACACAGCCACTTTCCTGTCTAACAAGCCCCACCCCCAAACAACAACGGCGGTTCTGTTTCTGATTGGTTAGTAGGCCCAGGCCGCGGTCTATTTTGCGCTTTAAAAAGTCAAGGCCAGGTATGGTTTCTGTGATAACTGCTAGCAGCAAAAGACGCTTACAGCAGCTTTGATGGAGTTTTTCGATTTAGCACACATTTCACAAATGCATGGTTTTCATGTCAAATAATAAACCTATTCGGCATCTGCAGAACAACACGATAGTGTTGAGGATGAAAACCTACTTGTCCTTGGCCTCCGTGATGTCTTGCGTGGTAGCTCTCAGTTGCTCATCTTTGCGAATGAGACTCTCCGCCTGCTCCCGCACGGTTTTCTCCGCTTCCTCCAGCCTCTGCTCCAGGTCTGTGACCCGCCTGTGCAGCGCTGCCAGGTGCGCGTTCGCCTCTCTGATCTGCACCGGCGACGGGGACGACATGTCCCTGTACGTGCTGCTCGGGATAAGGAAGACAAAAGCACTACGGAAGAGAGGTAGCCTCTCTCATCCACGATAACGTCGCGCTGCTGGGCTGATCATCTTCTGTGGGCGGTCTCGGACGGGTCCAGACTGAATGAAGCTGAACTATCCCTCACTCTCAGCATGCGTGATGCTACAGCAGCGCCGTGCGTGACTCTTCTCTTCAGTAAATCTTCGCGTCTATAACACAGTGGCCATTGGCCATGCGCAGTTAAATGCTGCGCGCAGACTTATAACATGGTCCTATAAAAGCAGGTGTTGCAGTTTTTGTTTTTCCAGGCAGCTGACGTGTCCACCAACTTCATAGCAACCTGTAGCTGCTGACCCGGAAATGATATTTCTAGCTCATAGACGTATATACGTATAGAATCACATTCGACCGCTCCAGACACGTCGGCGCGCTCGCCATCTTGCAACGGTTAGCGTGTCGTCGCCTCACAGTCACAATCAATGATGCCACAATATTGCGCAGCTTCTAGTTTGTTAAACCGCCGGGATTTAAATTCCCGAAGAAACTGGATAACCGTTTACATTTGAGAATGTGTTGGTTTGTGTTTTTCTATGTATTAACTCAATATTACATGTTTTTACTGCATTGTGCTAAGGTACTTTTAATGTGTTTGTGTGTGTGTCAGCTGACGCTTTCGTCTTGTATTTCTGTTGAAGTCTATTTCATATAGATATTCATACATCGTGTCTAACTCAAGCGGCAACCTCCACCAGTTTCTCTTGAAGCCAATACGGAAGTGACTTAAACTGCAGTTCATCGACTGGCCACTAGGGCTCCAGAAGGGAGCAGAATCTCATCGAGACCCATGTTAAAATGCTCAACTTTACAGCAGAAAAAAAAAAAACATGTTTACAGCCTGGTACAAATTGTGGTTTTAGTCTATACGGCTAATTTTGCCCTTCATGACAACTGTCAGGGGGGTGCTTTTATTTTTATTATAACTCATTCGTTTACATTATATAAAGCCTTAAAGTTCTGCATAATTAAGGGCGTGGCCACTCTGAGTGACAGGTGGATAGCCGTTTGTCTGCTGTCTGTTAGTCATCATGATGCAATCCAACGCTCTCTGTCGACCCAAGGAAAAAAAAAAAAACTAAAGTTTAAGGAGACAAAAGTGGATACAGGCAGTAAGATGTGATGCTTCAGGAGGAAGAGTGGGTACATTTTGGGATCCTGACACTCAGTATGCCTACGTGTGCAGTAAACATTTTGTCACTGTTAAGTCAAATATCCAAATGCCAGTTTTATGTATTATATTTCCTGTCGCTGATTACGTTGCCCTCCAGTGGGTGTAGTTCTCAGTGTAACCTCACTGCTTTTGTTACGTTTTTCCTTATTTATTTTCTTTTATTCAAATTATTCACAGACTTGCTTACCATGTCATCAACTATCTGATATTCAGATTCTCAAATGCATGTAAGTAAGTGTGTTTTGCCGTTTAAAAACCTTTATAAATTATGTTACCATCATTTTGATCTGTAACGTGAGAGGGGCGCCGCCATGTTTATTTGCTGTCAGTCCTGTCAGTCGGATTTACAGCACTTAAATTGTTCAGTTTATCCCGAAATACATGTAAGTGAGTGGCCGGTGAACTGGGAGAACAACAGAGTAAATTGTATAGTTACTTACACTGTGTATCTGATACAGTATTTGAATGGATTGTTATTGCTGCTTCCATAGACACCAGTGTGTATTTTAGAAACTCTAGATGTATTGTTTTTACTAGTACTTATGTGTATTTAAATGTTTGAAACCTAAAATAAACATTATGTGATTGAAAACACTGCATGATATATGTCAAGCGCTGAGCGCGTCCGCCTCTGGCTCAGCGCCAGCCGAAGCGCGAAAACACAGTTTGAATCTGGCAGTTATGTCACGTCACTGAACATTCTAAATCCCATATATCCCGTACTCTCGGGGGCACTGAAATAAAAATCCCACATGTGGGACCGCTCAGAAGGTTAATAGAGATGGGCACAAAAATGACAAAATGTCGCCGCACCACTTGTCATGTCTAACGTTATATGCCCCACACTTTGAGAAACGCTGCCTTAAACGCTCGTTTTTGCGTCAACAGCTTATAAAAACGTCTGGGTTTTTGGTTCTGGGTTTTTTAGCTTGTTTTCTGTACACCTTGTCACATATCAGCTTTTAGACATTGTTCGTTGTTTTATTTATTTTTTGTAATAAGTCAGAAGTGACAAGGAGGCCGCTTCACGCAATAGAAAGTCAGGAGACGGTTGGTTTGTTTTCCCCCCGGTGGGCGTGGTTTTCAGATTATGACGCGTGTCGCTCTGTCTCTATATGGCGGCCACTAATGAGGCATCTATGTATGAATCTCTCTCTCTCTCTCTCTCTCTCTCTCTCTCTCTCTCTCTCTCTCTCTCTCTCTCTCTCTCTCTCTCTCTCTCGCTCTCTCTCGCTCTCTATGCTCTAGCCAATCAGAGTAGCAGAACAGACTAAATAAACAGACTGCTTATATTTTGGGACATTTATTCAAATATTTTGTGGAGACTGGCACTTTGTTTTCTCTTTAAATTATTTTGTAATGTGTTCATAACTCATGTTTTAAAATATACCTATTTAAATTAGGTAAAAATTTAATTTATTAGATATTTATATGATTCTACCAGTAATTAAAATACACAAATAATTATTATCAGTGATTTTCCGCCATCACTTACCTCATCAAAATAAAGACAACCACCCTGACATGAGCTTTACGCCTTGGCTTTATTAACCCTCTGGTCCTCTTCTGTTAAAAATGACCGAAGCATTTTACGTTTTGAAATGATTTTTATATTTTTTGCTTCATCAGAATGGGACACTTGGTGACTTTTGTCGCATTAGCTACACAAAAAAATCATGGAGATATTTCAGTTATGTTAAAGGGTCGGAAAAAAAATAGTCACACTTGTCTCCTTCGCAGTCAAAAATGTCCGACATAGGAAATAAATGGGAAATACGCAAAAATACAAAAACTCATTGAATCTTTTGGTGATACAAACCACAAATCAGCCATGATCCCGAAAAAAAGTGCAGAGCAATGAAGGGGTGACACTCTAAAATATCAAGAGTGCAACTATAACACAGAGCACATTTTTGCAAATGCGTGAAACAAAATCAATAATTCAGCCACAATGCAGTTAAAAAAAAAAAAAAAAAAAAAAAAAGCAAAGAAGAGGTTACACTCTAAAACATCAAGAGTTCAAAAACACACAAACATGTAAACACCCAGAGAAACGCACACAAACCACAATATTACACACATACAAATGAACTGGTGAGGCTGTATCACTGTGGTAAAATTGAGCCAAAAGTCTCAAATAAGAGGTTACAATCAGATCTATTATGCTGTGATGAAATATACCTGCTATTTTTGTTACATTTTTATTGAATTTTGATGTTATATCTTCCAAATGTTCTCCTCTCGTCTCAGGTTTGAATGTAGTAAAATTAATGCGAAAACTGACACCTCAAATCAACATTAAAAATCTAAACCTTGACAAAAAGTAGTCCAAAAAGTGAGAATGTCCAAGTATAAATCCAAATCCACAACTTAATACAAATAATTTTTTATGTCTAAGAACACTAGAGAATGTATAAGCCTCCTTATATAGCGTTATATAGGAATCTAGTGGTCACAACGTGGCATTACATCAGTTTTTCTTTTTTACTCCCACCAGAGGGCACTAATCTACCTTCAAAACATTTGATTTTTAATGCCTCATCTTTATTTTAACATGGAATACTGTTTTAATTGAACAATATCACTTTTGACCGCGAAGAAGCCAAGTGCAACCCTTATTTAAAACTATGTTAACATAAATTGCATACAATCATGCCCCAAATGTGACTTTAAAGTTACTTGTTCAAAAAAAAAGCTGAAAAAGTTGCTACATGAAGACGACTCTTGGTCTTTATCTATATTAAAAATATAAAGTTTTAATGGGGTAGATGACAGTGTATCATTAATTTTTCATCACATCAAGATTCGAGATATAAACCTAGGCCTGTATTTATGTAGGGTGAATCCAGGTTGATTAGGACACTTTTTCCCATGTAGTCATTTCAATGGCAAAACAGTGTCCACTCCCAATTAACCCGAATTCACCTAGATTATATTTTAGTTGTTTTTTGCAGGGCGACAATTATTTAAAAAAAAAAAAAAATTCTGTTTGTGCTTAGGGAATGTTTATAGTTAGTTATGCATAACATGCTTGCCTTTCTGATCGTGGATTGGTAAATCAGTTAGGAGCAAGGCGTTGCAGTTCCACACCACGCCGACGGGGGGCAATAAGCGCTTCTCAAACTACACTGCATCCATAACCCCCCAGTAGCGCTAGAAGAAAAGGTCGAGAAGAAACTCTCGCGATATCACAGCCGTGTCCTTGATGTGGAGACAGAAATGGGCTACTGGGATCTAGAAGAGGGCAAAGACTGCATTTCCAAAACATGGATCACCACGAAAGTAGCCACAGCCATCGGTTAGTCTGATGGATGTCTGCACTGTAGGGTTTCTAACGGATTATTTGAGCGTAGTTTTAAACCTGTGCGTTGCTTATGCGATACAAAGGCTAAGCTGATAGCATGTTCACTCGATGTACTAGTCAAGTAGTGAATACAACCGCACTATTATTTATATGTTTCCGACATTATTTCCCTATACAACATATATTAGTTGGTTTATTTACTATAACTATAAAGTGCTCTGGCCTAAGTGTGGTTTGTAATTAGATTGCACGTTGATTTCCAGGACTGTTGGCACTTTACAGTTTGTTTCATACATAGGTTTGTTTTTTTGTATGGCTTTCATAATGACTAGTAATGGATATCGAGATGGTCACTAGGCATGGCCTGCTTTAGGAAACAAAACTTAAATGGCCTTTAATACTGTTTCTGTTTTGCAGGGCTGGTGGGTTCTGCCTACCACATTGTGGCATATCAGCCTGAAACAGCTGTTGAGGCTTTGACCAGAGCAACATCAGGCACTGTCACCATGGGTAAGACTAAATAAGCTGTGCCTATATGATTTGTGTGTGTGTGTGTGTGTAGTGATTCATAGTAGTTACCTACCTCCCCATTCCCATTACTTAAATGCAAATATATAATGTAAACGTAAAAAAAAAAAAAAAAAAGTAGTTTATTACACTAGTAAAATCTAATGAGTGGGGAAAATGTGCTTATAATTTTAAGATGTAAAAGTCTTGGTGATGCTAAAAAAACAGAACCCTAATGATAATCTCCAATTTTTATATTATCCATTTTGGGGTAAAATGTGGCCTGGACTTTTTTTTATTAGGGGCCAAGCACAAGCACACAAGGTTCTCTCTTGACTCTTATCGTTTCCTCACTTACCCGGTGAGGCGGGGAGGCGAGCCCTCGGCGGGCTCTCGCTTCTGGAGTCAAGCCTCGGGGGGGGCTCCTCGTGGGCCTCTCCTCCGGTGCGACCCGCCCCGGGGACAGTGGCAGGTGGGGAGTTTGACTGGGGCGGTACACCTGTCAAACGGTAACGCAGGTGTCCTAAGGCGAGCTCAGGGAGGACAGAAACCTCCCGCGGAGCAGAAGGGCAAAAGCTCGCTTGATCTTGATTTTCAGTATGAGTACGGACCGTGAAAGCGGGGCCTCACGATCCTTCTGGCTTTTTGGGTTTTAAGCAGGAGGTGTCAGAAAAGTTACCACAGGGATAACTGGCTTGTGGCGGCTAAGCGTTCATAGCGACGTCGCTTTTTGATCCTTCGACGTCGGCTCTTCATATCATTGTGAAGCAGAATTCACCAAGCGCTGGATTGTTCACCCACTAATAGGGAACGTGAGCTGGGTTTACACCATCGTGAGACAGGTTAGTTTTACCCTACTGATGTCCGTGTCGTTGCAATAGTAATCCTGCTCAGTACAAGAAGAACCGCAGGTTCAGACATTTGGTGCGTGTGCTTGGCTGAGGAGCCACTGGTGCGAAGCTACCATCTGCGGGATTATGACTGAACGCCTCTAAGTCAGAATCCCGCCTAGACAGAACGATAGCGCAGCACCGCGGGACTTCGATGGGCCTCGGATAGTCGCTTGAGACTGGAACCGGGGGGCGGCCGAAAGAGCACCGCCCCTCTCCCCCTTATCGCACCACAAGTTTGTGGAGATCCTGGTGCTAAATGACTCGTAGACGACCTGATACCTGATTGTAGCACCTATTGTATCTGTTGGCGTTCCTATTATTATTATTATTATTATTATTATTATTATTATTATTATTCCGTTTCTTCTTCTGCTCTGGAAGCCGCTTGCAGGAAAGTTATGAAATTTGGCACACTGATTGTGATCATTCCCAACATTAACCACACCAATTTTGGAATCAGTCCCTCTAGCGCCACCACCTGTTGAACCGTAAGGGCTAGAAACAAAATGTATCTTAATCCTTGGCTCAAGCCAATTCGATTGATTCTATGGCCCTGTCCCAAATGGCACACTTCATGTGCACTTTCGGTCTTGTGGACTTCACGGACACGCACACACAGCGGCCATTGTTAGTCCACAAGACCGAAAGTGCACAAGACCATAGGGTGTCCCATTCGTCATTTAAGCTTAAAGAAGGGTGCTCGTGAGCGCCCCCTTTGCGGCTGCTATGCGCCCTAGATGCACTTCAGCTGAGCCCACAAGTTCGCGAGCTACGCAGAGGACTTCTACCCGGCAGTCAAAGCGGCATGACGGCGTGAAAGTGCGGAACGTGAGGGTTTAGGACCGGGCCAAAGACGTCAGTTTGCATCATGAAAATTTTTCCGCCATTTTGAATGATCCAAAAAACTTTCTCAAACTCCTCCTAGGCCGTTGAACCAGATCATCTACAGACCATGCTGGCAAAAAGTTCTTTAAAGGGGTACTTCAGCGCTGGGAAGATGAGCACGATCATTCGAATATACTACCGGATTTCTACTGATACAAAGCTTAATGCTAATCACTGAAGTATCCCTTTAATAAGGCGCAAACATATTTTACATAGTGTTTGCAAAAATAGACAAAAGGCTGTAACGCTTTATCATATCCAGACCAAACTTTGTACATGTCATCACAAGCATGACCTGAGGCTACATGCTGCGTTTCGGTGCAGCGCCACCTACTGGTCCGCATAGGGATGCTCATTTCATTTCCAATTTTCCCGACCAACAACTGCCGCTCATTATCCGAATATTAACCGTTAACTGCTAAGATAAAAATACAATTGACAAGTGTCTGTGAGCCATACACTTTTTTTTTTTTCTTTTTTTTTTCTCTCTCTCCACGTGTTTATTTTACCATGCAAACAGCAGTATACAGAACCTGGATTCACACATTATCAAATGTTCACGCACCTGCAGAGTTTCTGACAACAGAGGAAAACCGAATAAAATCATATAAACAAAAAAACGTCTAAATAAGGCCTACACTAAATATTTATCACTTAAATAATTTCTAAGTTAAGATGACAAAATGAAAATACACTGAGTCCGTTTGAAGCTTTGAAGAACCGGAATAGTTTTTTCCGTAAGACTAAGTTTTTGTGGTCCCACACGGAAGACCTATTTTTCCATTGCTTCATTTTGCACAATATGTCTGTGTAGGCACGTGTCAACGCTTTTTTTGCTTAACTTCTGAACGGTTTGCCCAAAAATCATAAAAGTGGTCTCGTTAGATTCAGGCCAGCATGCCGAGTCAAATGATAGCGTTGCCCATTTTGAATTGTTTTTGTAAAATGCTGTGTTTTATGAACGGATTAACGTATCATTACGAAACTCGGTATGGGTCATCGGCACGAATCCCTGAGAGAGCCTGAGAAGTTTTGGATTTGACACGCTTCTGTATCAGGGCAGTCTAAGGACAAATAAGTAAATTGGCAGGATTGTGTCTCTTGGTGGGGCTATAATTAAACAAAACATGAAACTGGCTCCAAACAACTATTTATTTGGGGTTTCAACCTTGTTGCTTAAAATTGTTTCGATGTCTTCACTCATTTTTGCAGTTGGTCTGCTGCTAGCTTGCTTGTTTACTTCTGTTGTGCTTGGCCCTGATAATTGCTGCTATCTTTGTTATATTAACAGCTATATTTATTATTATTATAGTATAATTAAAAGACATCTTTGTGGGACACCATTATCTACCATAAATCTTTGCTCTATGAGCGTCATAAGCTTGAATACAAGTCAAATTTGACCGGTTTCGCTTTTTTTGCATTTTCTACTTTGTTGCTGTTTGAGCATGAAAAAAAAACATGTCTGCAAAGATACAAAGCACAAAATCCACTCCATAGGGAGTTATTCTTTATATCAGTGCGCATACACGTCACAATAGTCCTTATTTATATAATTCCAGCCCAAAGCATATGCAAAATAATGGGGTGAGGCCTGGTTGAGTTGCGTTAGTACTGTCCTAGAGATTTTGAAACTTGCAGTTATGGTAAGGGGTGTGAAATTTCCAACACACTCAAAGCAGTTGACCAATCACAACAACATTTCCTCTTTGCTACCCTTTCAGCTGCCATGGGTGCCATCTTTGGAATGGCCACTTGTCTTAGTGCACAGGCCAGAGATACACCTGATGACCCAACTAACTATTTCATTGGTGGATGTGCTTCAGGCGTTTTCCTCGGGGCACGCAGTAAGTACAGCATTCGCATGCTCTTCATAATCATTTAAGGTCTCTGGTTTCTTTTTTGTGATGGAAGAATCTAACAAGGTTTGCTGGTGTTTTTAATGTTTAGCACACAGTGCTGTCACAGGTACGGTAGCCTGTTTTGGTCTGGGAACTGTGGCTATGCTCACCAAGGTTGGAAAAATGGAAGGCTGGAGAATAACAGGACCCCCAAGGCTGTGACCTGATGTCCCCTAGCAGTTGATGTTCATATTGTATATTGCTCAAATAAATGTATTAAGATTGAAAATAAAACTCTGGATGTACTCCATGTGTTTGAAAGTCTGACACGAGTATTTTCTGCTTTGACTGCATTTATTACAATCACATCAGTTAGGACTTTTAAGTAGCTTTTATAAATGTGCCTTAGGAAAGAAAGAAAAAACATTATTGGTGTGAATCTTGAGGCAAAACAATGGCACTGACATATTTTAAGATTATGTTAGAACAAGTTGCTTTCAGTTAAAACATGCATTTTAGTCCAGGACTAGGTTTGTCTGTGAAACTGGCCACATGTGGCCTATTAATCAACATTGCCATATTCATATTTGATCAGTATTATTGCTGCATGCATATATTTATAGATCACTGTCGATATATTAGGTAGATATTTCCTCTCTTTACAAAGAAAAAAAACGTCCCATACTATCTAATTATGTGCTTGTACAAGGGAACTGTTACAAAATAATTATCACTTTATTTGAAAGTGGCCAAAATTTGAAGTTTACCTCTTAAGTTTAAAATTTGCATAAGATCTGTGTATCTTTCGGGGGAAGTGAGGTGATGTCTTAGCGTGTGCTAGCGGACTGGCTCATTTTATCAGGTGAGGCGCTTTTAATTCACAACTAGTTTGTAGTAATAACACAATTATGTTGGACATAAAACCTACAGTTGAGTTAAGCCATAAGCACAAAATGGCAGTAGTTGAACAGATGGATAGAAACGAGTTTGTCGACGAAACTTATGACAAATGAGCCTATTTGTTGGCTGGTACAGATCTGATGTTTTAAATACGTATTTTATCAATTTGCTTGTTGTTTTAAGTAGCTATTGTTCTGTTTTATAATTGTTTTAAGGGATTACATTTTGCTGGGAAAACATATATATATATACACACACTCACCTAAAGGATTATTAGGAACACCATACTAATACTGTGTTTGACCCCCTTTCGCCTTCAGAACTGCCTTAATTCTACGTGGCATTGATTCAACAAGGTGCTGAAAGCATTCTTTAGAAATGTTGGCCCATATCGATAGGATAGCATCTTGCAGTTGATGGAGATTTGTGGGATGCACATCCAGGGCACGGCTCCTGTTCCACCACATCCCAAAGATGCTCTATTGGGTTGAGATCTGGTGACTGTGGGGGCCATTTTAGTACAGTGAACTCATTGTCATGTTCAAGAAACCAATTTGAAATGATTCAAGCTTTGTGACATGGTGCATTATCCTGCTGGAAGTAGCCATCAGAGAATGGGTACATGGTGGACATAAAGGGATGGACATGATCAGAAACAATGCTCAGGTAGGCCGTGGCATTTAAACGATGCCCAATTGGCACTAAGGGGCCTAAAGTGTGCCAAGAAAACATCCCCCACACCATTACACCACCACCACCAGCCTGCACAGTGGTAACAAGGCATGATGGATCCATGTTCTCATTCTGTTTACACCAATTGTGGCTTCACAAATGCTTTGCTGCATACCTCGGTTGTAACGAGTGGTTATTTCAGTCAAAGTTGCTCTTCTATCAGCTTGAATCAGTCGGCCCATTCTCCTCTGACCTCTAGCATCAACAAGGCATTTTCGCCCACAGGACTGCCGCATACTGGATGTTTTTCCCTTTTCACACCATTCTTTGTAAACCCTAGAAATGGTTGTGTGTGAAAATCCCAGTAACTGAGCAGATTGTGAAATACTCAGACCGGCCCGTCTGGCACCAACAACCATGCCACACTCAAAATTGCTTAAATCACCTTTCTTTCCCATTCTGACATTCAGTTTGGAGTTCAGGAGATTGTCTTGACCAGGACCACACCCCTAAATGCATTGAAGCAACTGCCATGTGATTGGTTGATTAGATAATTGCATTAATGAGAAATTGAACAGGTGTTCCTAATAATCCTTTAGGTGAGCGTATGTGTGTGTGTATATATATATATATAATAGGCTATTTAATGTTAAGTTCCATTGTGACAGTTTACCCCGTACAAACTACAACACGTCTCTCGGTGAAAATGTTTTTACTTAGACACCCAAAAATTATAACTAAAACTGAACTTACTTTAGTCTTGTTGACGTGCATGTGAACCCTGGATCAGCTGCTCAGTGAAAAGCCATGCATTTAATTAATTTGCCAGATTTTTTAACAAAACAACATTTTAATCATAATCCCCCAGTTTCACAGACAAGGCTTAAGCCTAGTCCTGGACTAAAATGCATGTTTGAGCTGGGTTAACTGAATTTAACTTTCTTTGACGTATATTAAAACATTTCAGTGCCATTGCTTTGTCTCAAGATGAACACCAGTAATTTTATTGTTTATTTTTTTAATGTTTGTTTGTTTTTTGTTTGTTTGTTTTTTTGTTTTTTTGCAAATGCATTTTATAAAGCTACTTAAATGTCCTAATTGAACTAAGGCCCAGTCCTGGCTTAATCTAAGCCTTGTCTGTGAAACCAGGCCTAAAAGTACATGAAATTACTTTATCGTTGCTTAAAAGACATGATAAATGTGCCCTTGCATGGATCTCACATTTTCACGAGTCTCACACATTTGTATGTTTTACAATCTGTCCTGTACATCAAAAACAATTATAATTCTTTAGTATGTATCAGTAAATTATTTCTTATAGTACTGGAGACCGTATTGGAAGCTTTAGAGTTAATAGTGCAAGATGTTGAATGCACAAGTTTATCACATCTAGCCTACATTGTGGTGAGTTCTTAGTGTAGCCACTAGGTGGCGGTGTTAAACCACTGTTCTATTTTTCTTATTTATTTTTTTTAAAGGGAAAATATACCCAATATAAATCAGATGACACATGATTACATGAATCATTCACTATTTCAAATGCAAATATACTCTTTCGTATTATGGAATTTGAATTTTCGAAATAATTTATCTTAGGCTAATACAGGGCCCCAAAGTTTAATTTGTTTAAGCATTAGGAGTCTGGGCCTCAAATAGATTTGTTTTAGCAGTTTCCATTTGTTCTGTTCAGGGAGCATATATAATTACTGGTTTCTGGGGTGGTCTTGCCTGGCACAAAGTGGAGGTGTGTGGCAAACTCTGAGCTGGAAATCAAACAGTAGTGCCTGAGAGTCTCCTCGTATATGTGTGTGTTAAAACCAACACAGCTCTATTATCACCAGAATGAAGACCATTCCATGGTGTTAGATTTTTATTAGAGGCCCGTTGAGTTCACTGGACCGTATTTACAGGTGATTAGCACAGCGGTTACTGGGAGGCTTTTAAATCATTAATGAGATGTGAGAAACAGCTGTTTGCAGTTTATTTGGTTTCGACAGTTGGAACAAGCAGGGAAAACACAAGAATCTTGAAGATTGATGTGTTTTCTTTGGCATTTTCCCTGTTGACAACCACAGAAAAAAAAGAAGTGTTGATTATATCCATGAGGCTAAAAGCCAAATGGTGTAATTGAAGTCCTCATCTGGACCTTTCAAACAAATCTGCTAAAAATGTGATCACGATATTGAAGTTGCAAAACAACTTCTTATGTAAAGATATGCTACCCTGTACATGCTTATACATATTGCATCCAATAATAATGCCCATTTGGAAACACTTAACACGTTTTCTGAATTTTAAATTTGGGTATTCTTAGTAATTTCCTATTCTGAAATATGTGGTGACAGTGACAATAATGTAAGCATGAATTAAATTTGTTAGAAAAAAAACACACAAAAGAAATGTTGTACGGCCTGTACAAACCAGCCTCCCTCTGTTCATGGGACTAATTATGATTGTTATGTGAAATTTGGCTCATGATGACATCATGTGACTAATAATGAGCTGGAAACTATTGAGTTCCAATTTTTTATTGAGCAGCTCCAACAGCACTGTCAGTGCCTTATACAAAATTCATTAAAGTGGATTCCCCAAGAGTCGAAGAGAAATCAGGATTTTGAAGGTGAAGTGTTTAATGTTTTACGTTAAAATACTTTCTCCCAATATGGCATCTACCAAACAAATCAGGTGGTTTTTTGTTCACTTTAAAGGGATAGTTCACCCAAA
Source organism: Paracanthobrama guichenoti (assembly GCA_018749465.1). NCBI lineage: Eukaryota > Metazoa > Chordata > Actinopteri > Cypriniformes > Gobionidae > Paracanthobrama > Paracanthobrama guichenoti. The sequence continues at coordinate 1,307,457 of CM031953.1, forward strand.
AATGAAAATTAGCCCATGATTTACTTGCCCTCAAGTCATCCTAGGTGTATATGACATTCTTCTTTCAGACGAATACAATCAGAGTTGTATTAAAAATGTCCTGGCTAATCCAAGCTTTATAATGGCAGTGACTTGTCGGGTCATTTTTAAAATCCATAAAAGTGCATCTATCCATCATATAACTGCTCCACATGGCTCCAGGGGTTAATAAAGCCCATCTGAAGCGAAGTGGCGCGTTTGTGTAAGAAAAATATCCACATTTAATACTGTATAGACTAAAATAACTAGCTTCCGGCCGTCAGCGGTGTGCAAGTCGACTTGCACTAAAACAGTAACCCCTGATGCGATGTATAGAAGCATCACAAGCTTTGACGCCTCTCACAGATAGGGCTGGGCAATAATCTCAAGCCCCTCTTCACTTATATCGAAATCCTCTTTAAATGTTCTCGTTTTATTAATTTTATTCGGTCACTAATTCATGACCAGTGTTTTGTTTTGCTCTATCCTCTGCGCTTCTGTGCTCATCAATACGCATACTTCAAGGGTTCAAGGGTCAAGGGTTACTCTTTCACCGTAAGTCGACTTGCGTACAGCTGACCGCCAGAAGTTAGTTATTTTAGTCTATTAAGACTAAATCACCAGTAGGTGGCAGCAGGTAAGTCTTAATGAGTGAGTCATTGAGTCATTCATTCAACCGATTCATTCAAAACACTGAATCCTTCAGTAACACACTGTTGCTGTGAGATGCATTATGGCTCTGCTGTTTGGAAATTTGTTGCTTGGAATCTTTGTTTGGAACTATTTTCGCTGCTGAAATAGAACAAAAAACAGCCAATATTGCATCTAAAATGTAAGTGACAATGTTAATTAATTGTTTATGGAACTATCATATAAAATCAGTGTCATTTTCAGTCGTGATGGTATTTAGGAAAGCAGCACTTGCTCGTTTGATGTTGTTTAACTGTATCATACAAACCCGATTCCAAAAAAGTTGGGACACTGTACAAATTGTGAAAAAAAAAACAACAAAAAACAGAATGCAATAATTTACAAATCTCATAAACTTATATTTTATTCACAATAGAATATAGAAAACATATCAAATGTTAAAAGTGAGACATTTTGAAATGTCATGCCAAATATTGGCTCATTTTGGATTTCATGAGAGCTACACATTCCAAAAAAGTTGGGACAGGGAGCAATAAGAGGCCGGAAAAGTTAAATGTACATATAAGAAACAGCTGGAGGACCAATTTGCAACTTATTAGGTCAATTGGCAACATGATTGGGTATAAAAAGAGCCTCTCAGAGTGGCAGTGTCTCTCAGAAGTCAAGATGGGCAGAGGATCACCAATTCCCCCAATGCTGCGGCCAAACATACTGGAGCAATATCAGAAAGGAGTTTCTCAGAGAAAAACTGCAAAGAGTTTGAAGTTCTCATCATCTACATTGCATAATATCATCCAAAGATTCAGAGAATCTGGAACAATCTCTGTGCGTAAGGGTCAAGGCCGGAAAACCATACTGGATGCCCGTGATCTTCGGCCCTTAGACGGCACTGCATCACATACAGGAATGCTACTGTAATGGAAATCACAACATGGGCTCAGGAATACTTCCAGAAAACATTGCCTGCAGTCCAGATCTTTCACCCATAGAAAACATTTGGCGCATCATAAAGAGGAAGATGCCACAAAGAAGACCTAAGACAGTTGAGCAACTAGAAGCCTGTATTAGACAAGAATGGGACAACATTCCTATTCCTAAACTTGAGCAACTTGTCTCCTCAGTCCCCAGACGTTTGCAGACTGTTAGAAAAAGAAGAGGGGATGCCACACAGTGGGAAACATGGCCTTGTCCCAACTTTTTTGAGATGTGTTGATGCCATGAAATTTAAAATCAACTTATTTTTCCCTTAAAATGATAAATTTTCTCAGTTTAAACATTTGATATGTCATCTATGTTGTATTCTGAATAAAAAATTTAAATTTGAAACTTCCACATCATTGCATTCTGTTTTTATTCACAATTTGTACAGTGTCCCAACTTTTTTGGAATCGGGTTTATATATTGGCCAATATTCTTTATGTGTATATTATAGTACAGTAGCCTAAACCAGTCAAAAGTCTGGACACACTTTCCCAGTGGTGTGTCCAAACTTTTGACTGCTACTGTATATAGAATGCAGTATATACATAATACACATACATTATACATAATACAACAGAACAGTTCTTTTCATGTTGGTCTAAACTAGATTTTCAGGTACAGAATTAGTAATCAAATGTCAAATATCACTTCATAATCTTCACTGTATAAATATAGATTAACCCTTATTAAAGTTATCAGTCAAGAGCCGTGAGTGTTTTGTGTGTGTGTGTCTGTCTTTTGTTATGATATTTTATGAGAAAACGCTTCCCTGCTATTGATGAGATTTTTCCGTGTTTTCGCTGTTATAAAGGTAGGAGGAGCTATTACACATCTCCTGAACGAGTACAGAATCTCCTGATCAAAACACAGGCGAAGAAGAGGCAGGAACAAGTGATCTCTTATAAGCGGATGCATTTTGAAAAATTAATGCGATCATCAACATTTAAACGGCATCTAAATCAAAACTGCCTAGTGCCTAAAGTTACTGAATGAAATGTCGACCTCGGACCCTCTTCTGTATGTAAGTTAGTCGCGATTTCTTCAGAATGTTGTTATTTTCATTTAACTTACCCACATTCAAGTGTTGATAAAAAAACAATACATGAAGCTAGAATAAAACAGGGTCTGTTCTTTCTTTTGATACATTCTCAGATAACAATTTTTGGTTCCCAGAACAGATCCTAACAATTCTAACATTCTCTATTGGTTAGCCAGCAAAGTTTTCTTTTACGTAAATAGAACGTTCTCTGTTGGATTGCAGAACATTACCCTAACCTCTTTACTCCAATATCATTTACCCTGCTGTACGTCAGTAATCGTCCAGCAATTATCAGTAGCCTACTACAAACCATGTCTTGTTTTGAACTTGTTTAATCAATATAAATAATCCAAGCACATGAACTTTCATATGGACGATTGAATTTTATCAAATAAAACCCAAAAATAATCTGCAGGGAATGTTCTTGGAACGTTCTCTTTAGGTTACAAAACACAACCAATAGAGAACGTGTTTACTGGGTTGCATGTTCAGGTTTTCACACAAGATATTCTGTGGGCCATGAAACTTGTGAAAATGACCAGAAACGCTGTTGGTGACTGGAAAATTTCATGTTTACGTTCACTTAAGACATAACCGACTGTTTATGATGATACTATGCGTTCATATCGGTGGCATATCTGCGGCATATACGCCGATGCCAATATATATCTGTGACATGCAACTGGGTTGTAGGTTGCCAGGTCGAGGTCACAAATGGATTGAAATTTGAATGTATCAATCGTGTGAGTAGGATGAGTTTCATACAAGATCTGACAACTGAACAACCTTGGAATAATATATTGATGTGATTATTCATATAACGAGGGTTGAATCATACAAATTACGGGAGTTTCCCGGGAGAAATAACAAAGCGGGAGGGGGGGAGATGGGTGTGAAAAACAGGAGTGTTGACAGGTATGTCCACAACTGGCTATTTCTGACATTTTAGCTGAGTGAGATTTGTTTTGTTGTTGACATTGTATCCGGAAGGCAATCGGCCGGAACTTTACTTTATAAAGTTTTAAATATGGATATTTTTCTTACACAAACTCATCACTTCGCTTCAGAAGGCCTTTATTAACCCCCCAGAGCCGTGTGAGCACATTATTTGATGGACAGCTGCACTTTTATGGACTTCAGAAACAGTTCCTTATATGTACATTTACTTATATTAACTTTTTTGAATGTGTAGCTCTCATGAAATCCAAAATGAGCCAATATTTGGCATGACATTTCAAAATGTCTCACTTTCAACATTTGATATGTTATCTATATTCTATTGTGAATAAAATATAAGTTTATGAGATTTGTAAATTATTGCATTCCTTTTTTATTCACAATTTGTACAGTGTCCCAACTTTTTTGGAATCGGGTTTTTGGTCATTGAGTACTATGGGGCTATTTTTGTGTTTGTTTGTTTTTTTTTGTTTTTTGGGTTTTTTTATTTTTATATAGATATATTATATATTATTTATTTGTAATTTTTTTCATCATTTTATTTATTTATTTTCATTTAACTTTTTGATACCCAAATGCCCTGTTGGGGCAACTTAATGGCTGCACTTTATTCTGCACTATGTTCCACCACTTTAAGACTTTATTTGTTGTCTGCTGTGTTTTCATATTCAAAAGATTATAAGATAGATGCAGCTTTTATGAGTTTACATTGACTGTTCTTCAACTTTTATACATAATAAATTTGTTTATGAATAAAGATTGATCTGTTGAAAGCAGTTATTTTGAGTTAGATGCCAAATGTTCTCCTCCTATTCAAATTTAACATTGAAGGGGAGCATACAACATATTTGCCCACCGGCAACTATAGTTGCCACACATTCAAATATGATTTTTAAGAAGAAGAAAAAAGAAGAAAAAAAAACCTGGGGAAAATAAATGCAGAACATGTTCACATAGGACACTATTAACATGACTATATGCATGAAACCATTCAGAAAAGTTTGGCCACAAATGGGTTAATGTTGTAATTTAGCACATTTTATTATACCATTTTTAAAATGGCCGTTAAAGTTTTATAATGGGATAATTACAAAACACACTGATCCTTTAACAATGCATTGGTGCAAAAACCTTTTGGAGGTGCGAGTAAGAGAAGAAAGCTTTATAGAGTGAAAATATAACTGCACACTCACTTCAGCATTTCATTGCCTCTAACATACACAAATGCTATCTGCCCATTTCACAGTGTGATATCTCAACTGCCACAAATACTGCCCTAACAAAATACAGATTTGTGCACTTTTTACTGTACCAGTTTTTTTAAAATTGGCCTTTAGTTTGAATTTAGCTTTATTGTATGGTTTAAAAAGCATTACCTTGCTAAAGCATTGACCGAGCTCTTTGATGTAATGGTGTTGTTGAGCGTCCCAAACACAAACATTTTTTGACAGTAATTGACAGTACTCTGATCCAATGGCATATAGGAAATTGTCATATTGACAGTTCTCTTATCCAGTAGTGTTTGGGAACTAGTGGGGGCAGCAATAACATTTTAGGGTGGCCGTGACACCCTTTACACACAAAAAACTAGTGCCAGATATGGGATTATTGGCCCCCCACTGATGGTGTCCTAGGCGACCGCCTAGTTTGCCTATGCCTAAAACAGCCCTGAGTGTTACCAAATAAAGTGTTACCTAATATTTTGTAAAAAAAAAAAATGTAAAACTCACATTTTCCATAAGTCCTAGCATCCCCTTGCGGACCTCAACGAGGGTTCCTGGACCCCAGTTGTGCTGACCAGGCAAACCTTTGGTCCCACTAAAGTTGGTTTGGAGTATTTTGGGAGATCTTTAAACAAGAAAAAAAAATGTATGCAATTCAGTTTGGTCCTCAATTATAGAGTAATGATCGGTTAACCTCTAAAACAAGCAGCGGATTATAATATGAAGTATCTGTCCTGCAGTTTCTTGTGGCATCTTTCTTTCTAATGAGTTTGCAGGAAAAAGAAGCTGATGTGAACTTTCTTTTGCCACTCTGCTTTTATCGATTAGCTCGCTGGCTCAATTTCCTTACGATCCAAAGCATAAGTTGAAATACTGGTTCATCTTTGTCAGAAGTGCTGAATTTCAAATCAAAATGCTACTTGGTTTGGCCCTAAGAAAGAAAAAACAATTACTAAAGATGGTATCCATATCCTGGTGTGTTCATATAGCAGTCACTGCATTAGAAGATTTGAGAGAGCAGCTCGCTCAGCATTTTAAATGTAGAAACGCCTCCGTCTCAGCGGAAGCCCAAAAACAGTTAGCATCGACCCAGAGCTCTTGTGCGTCAGGAGCATCATTCTTCCGTGTCAAGGGTCCGATTCTGCAGTTCCTGACTGCAACAAACTACTCTGTGATAAATGTGCAGATCAGAAGGGAGAGAGTGGCAGTTTTCTTCATAAACCACCTGACAATCTCTTCAACTCTGACCTGAGATATATGCAGCCGGCTTTAATGGATGAGATATTTTAGAACTGTTTCTGATATCAGAGCATGTTAAAAGCCTCTCTCCATTATAGCTGGCATTTTGATAAGCCGCTCAAGGGCCTGTAAGGACAACACATCCTTAGTTATATTGAAAATGACTGCAGGACTTTTATTCGACTGGTTCTCCAAAGTCCAAGATGTGACTTTAATGAAATCGGTGTTGATAAACAATGAAGATTTATAGTTGCTTATGTCTGCTGGTGATGGTTCAGAGTGGGTGTGTGATGAACGCTATTGACGTCCTCTATCTACTTAACCTAATGGACTTTATGAACTAGATGCCCAATGAAATGATGTCCAGAGTGTATATTTAATGGAACCATGAACTAATTGTTTTCATTTGCTTTATTAGGTAATGCATAATATAATTCCTGTGGGTGGAATTTGCGACATATAAACACTACTTTGTGCATAGTTAGCCTATGTCATGTCCCTTTATGCTATTCTAGCACGCATCATGTGTAAGTTTTTGGGTTTACTAAATATACATGGTCGTATATAGTTATATAGGCTTATACAGTTATGATGAATATAACTTATAACCATGGCTGGAAATGGGAGGGAGGAATTAAAGCTTAGCCCTGGGTATAACACGGATGGCCGAGTTTAATACATGCGCAGTAATAAAATGTTTTTTATTCTACCAGACATCAGAGGGCAGCACTGGGTCATGTCATCAACAGGATATTCATTCAGCAGGATCGAAGAAGAAATGTAGTGGATCCACCATTGTATTTGCTGATCTCGTCACACGTCAAGTTCGCAGTCCATTGTAGTGTTTTCCTCCTGCTTCAAGCGAGATGTTTTTGAATCGCTCTTTCTGCACTTAGACTTCCATTGTAAGTGCATTACTGTAACATTTTTGTTTGTTTTTACAGTCTTGGTAACTTATACATAAAATATATACACTCACCTAAAGGATTATTAGGAACACCTGTTCAATTTCTCATTAATGCAATTATCTAATCAACCAATCACATGGCAGTTGCTTCAATGCATTTAGGGGTGTGGTCCTGGTCAAGACAATCTCCTGAACTCCAAACTGAATGTCAGAATGGGAAAGAAAGGTGATTTAAGCAATTTTGAGCGTGGCATGGTTGTTGGTGCCAGAAGGGCCGATCTGAGTATCTGACAATCTGCTCAGTTACTGGATTTTTACTACCATTTCTAGGGTTTACAAAGAATGGTGTGGAAAAAAAACATGCAGTATGTGGCATCCTGTGGGTTTTGTTGATGCTAGAGAATGGGCCGACTGATTCAAGCTGATAGATTCAAATTTGACTGAAATAACCACTAGAAATGGTTGTGCAAAGCATTTGTGAATCCACAACACGCACAAGCAGGATGGGCTACAACAGCAGAACCACCGGGTACCACTCATCTCCACTACAAATAGGAAAAAAGAGGCTACAATTTGCACGACGCTCACCAAAATTGGACAGTTGAAGACTGGAAAAATGTTGCCTGGTCTGATGAGTCTCGATTTCTGTTGAGACATTCAGATGGTAGAGTCAGAATTTGGCGACCAGAATGAGAACGTGGATCCATCATGCCTTGTTACCACTGTGCAGGCTGCTGGTGGTGGTGTAATGGTGTCGGGATGTTTTCTTGGCACACTTTAGGCCCCTTAATGCCAATTGGGCATCGTTTAAATGCCACGGCCTACCTGAGCATTGTTTCTGACCATGTCCATCCCTTTATGACCACCATGTACCCATTCTCTGATGGCTACTTCCAGCAGGATAATGCACCATGTCACAATAAATCAAAGGTTTCTTGAACATGACAATGAGTTCACTGCTAATGGCCCCACAGTGGTTAGGTTATTTCAGTCATTGCTCTTCTATCAGCTTGAATCAGTCGGCCCATTCTCCTCTGACTTCTAGCATCAGGAGCTGGAATAATTGTAATTTATCATTTTGATGGTGGATTATAATCCAGAAAGGTCCAACCCACCAAAATTGCTTAAATCACCTTTCTGACAACTGGAGATTCACCCCACACCCCTAAATGCATTGAAGCAACTGCCATGTGATTGTTGAGATCAAAGGTGTTCAAAAGATTAATAAAACAAAGATACTGTACCTGCAGCATGAAATTGATAATCTCACAGGTAATAATTTAATTTATCATTTTGATGGTACCACAACACTAAACACACTGGAGTTCACCTCAATGCAAAAGATTAGACTTGTTAGAATTGAAATCTGCAGGTAACTTTGAGAACAAATACACATAGTCACTCAATATGTTGTTAACATTAATAATTTGAATATAACAATAATAATAATTTGCATGGTTTGATGTGATATGAGCTAAGCAATCGTTAGATTCATTCACTGTTGGTAGCGCGATTTATTGTAATGCTTTTTTTTCTCAGTTGGTCAGAGCAAAAGTCATACTCGTAGAAGACGTAGAATCTGTGATTCTGAAGTACAGTATCCACACCGGTGCGGTGAATGAAGGACAGCCTCACACACTCCTCAAAACTTTAGATTAATCGTTCTGAGGAGCCCTGCCCATGCACAACCCACGTAAAGATGATTATTCTGCAAATAACTGCCATTGCAGGTTTCAAACAGAGATGAAGAACAAGAGGTGAAACTTCCGGACTGCAGCTTTAAATTTAGCCTGGTGTTGACTTTAGTACAACCTCGGTTAGAAACAGTGATTCTGCTTAATGGAATTTCAGCCATTTGTGCCCAGAGTTTTTCAAACTGTAGTAAACATTAGCATACTTGCACATTTGTGGATTTAGTTTAGCCTGTGTTGTCTTGTTTTACTTAGTTTTGGGTTTTAGTGTTATGCTACCATTGATTTATTATGCTTTTAATTACACTACTTGTCTAAAGAACCAAAATCATCCTCATCTCAGTATAAAAGATGAGTTTGTTTAGTGTGAGATAAACTCAGAGTGAGAAATATATGAAGTTGGTCTTTAGCTAATAAAAATCTAAACCAAGCCAGTCCCACAGCTGAATAATTTACTGAGTGCTGAGTGGAGGGAATCCAATACACTGAAACCAAACTTCTCAAATTTGACCACTCACAATCCCCACCCTTCTGAACACACATATCCGCACACACAAACATCTGGGATGCAACGTCTGCAGAAAATGATGAGGCATAAGTCCCCACGGGTGAGATTACGGCTTTTTAAAGGGTTCTTTTCTCAAACCCAGCACTGAAATCTTAGTCCATTTCGCAGATCCTGAAAGCGAAATTCATCTCAGAAGCTTTCATCTCTGTTTGTAATCCCTAGAGAGTGTCGCTATCTATACTTTAACCTTTCTGCAAATTCATTTATGCGAGCAAAATGCTTATTTAGATATTCAATGCGGGGAACTCACCTATTCAGTCTGTAGCGTGATTTTTTTTTTTTTTTTTTGGCCAGTCTAATATTGGACTCTCTTTTGGCTGCTTGGCAGCATGAACTTGTGCTTACTCTGAAAATGCCAAGAGGAGCTTTTCTGTGTATGTAAATATTACTGTGAATTGAGAAACAAAGTATAAATCTCAGAATATTTGTCAATTAACAGGAGCGGGAATATGGTACAAAATGTTTCTAAAGTAGAACAGATGTTCGCTTTGAATTATTCTTTATCATTGCTACATTGGTGTCCAAAAATGGTTTTAAAGATTCATTTGGTCTGAAGAAATGCCTTAATAAAGCGGCTTGCGTTAAGATAATTATAAATCTGTCATCATATTCTCATGTGATAAAGCGATTCCACAATGATACCAAAAACATCTGTTTCATGCTCACAATAGGACTAACACAGGCCATTTGACCCTTTTTTGTAACACAATATCACTATAAATCTGACTTTATCTCTGAAGACGCATCACGTCTGTTGAAGATAAATAGCCAAGGAACATCTTTAGATATAATCAGGATTTCCCTAGAAAGTTCTCATGGTTTTGTATGATAAAGCAGCGAGTGGAATATCAAGTTCCATCACACAATGGAACAATGTGAGTTTTTTGCCTTTATTTCTCATAAGCTGTGTTTCCACCAAAATTACCTGGAACAATTTGTCCCAGGATCTTTTTTTGCCATGACATTCCATCGCAGTCTAAAGTACCGTGAAGATTATTCCTGTGACGTAGGACTGCGCACGAATTTCCAGTTCGCGCTGGGTTTCGTCCTCCGCACGTAAGCTTAAATAAAGTCTGAAACCGTAACAAACTGCCCCAAGACACAAAGGCTGAGGATCCAAATGCAACTTTATTAAAGGGACAATCCAGACACGTAATCCAATGTGCAGCCAATGGGTCAATAGACACAAGCAGGCAGTCCAAACACAACAGGGCAGGGAACACAGGCAAGAGAACCAAAAACCAAGACACATGAAACTGGGAAACCACTCAGAATTATATCTAACAAGACTTCACAGTGAATGACAGCGTGAACGTGGTTTAAATAGGCTGAGGTGATGAGGCTAATGTCACACAGGTGTGAACAATGATGGCTGATGAGTCTGGGCAAAGAATTATGGGTAATGTAGTCCTTGAAGTTCTGGCAACAGTCTGGGGTGGAGTGCCCTCTGGTGGTAGACACGGGTACTCTCACTGGTGATTCAAGATTAAAGAGTTTTATTTGTCACATACACAGTTATATACAGAATATATATGATTGTGACAGAACCTTATCGTCGGTTCATCTGCCGTATCTTTTTAACTTTAAACTAAATTGTTCATTTGAATAGCAAACAACTCTTACTGCACAAACCGCAACAGACGTTTAAAAATGGTGGTTGAAATAAAATGCTGCGTCGAGTCAACCAATCAGCATGTTCAGTGCTCAAGTCCCACTTTCCCTTGAAAGTTCCTGAACTTTGAAAAAGCACTACCTCACGAGGAGGGATTTTCTGAGGGGGGAAATTTTTACCCAGAACTTAATTTAGACCCTGATCCCTGCGGTCGAAACACACAGAGTGCCACCCCAAAGTCGCTAGTTCCTGGAGGAAGTTTCTGCGGTAGAAACGCGGCTATAGTTGCATTATTAAACGGTATCTCACAATGTGGCCAGACAAGGCTTAGTTTAAGCCAGGATTAGGACTTCAGTTCAATTAGGTTATTTAAGTAGCTTTATAAACGTGCCTTAGAAAATAACATTACTGGTCTGCATCTTAAGACAAAACAATGGCACTGTATTCATATGTTAAGATATGTCAGTGCAAGTTGCTTTTAGTTAAAACAGCTCAAACATGCATTCCAGGACTAGGCTGAAACCTTGTCTGTAAAAATGGGGGTTATCTTTTTTATTGTAGTCTTATAAAAATAAAAATAAACCTTTTTAGTTGTTACTTCACTCTTAAAAATAAAGGAACTTTATTGACATTTATATGGTTCCATGAAGAATCTTTAAAATCCATGGAAACTTTCCACTGCACAAAAGGTTCTTGGGGGGGTGGAGAGATTCTTTTAAGAAGCAATCACTGAAAGGTTCTTTGGAACCATCTTCTTTTCAAGGTCATCGCTGGGAAAAAGCCCTTTTGAAACCTTTATTTCTAAGAGTGTCGGAGGCTTTTATACGTTCTATATGTGTCTATTTGTGTGTGTGATGTTTTATTCTTATAACTAAACTAAGAACAATGTGACCACTGAGCTCAGTGAACATTTATGGAGACATTTTAATAGGCAGTAAAATAACCTCCCACTAATAAATGACACTTTAAGCAGAAAAATTACGGTTGTAAAGTAAATCAAAATGAGGGCTAATTAACTGGAAATTGTATAACACACTCTCTTTTCCTTGTTATATAGAATTTTCTCACCATATTTAAAAAAAGACTTAAATGTAAGCAAATGGATGTTTTTTTGGCACATCCAGCAACTTTTGTTGTGTTTCCAGCTAATGCTGGACGGGAGGCTGCATTACAGGCCCAGTGGTTACTCTATCTCCTGTACACATATCTCCCAAACATTTTCAAAGTCTAATGGTAACGGTTATATCATTAGCAGGCTATACGCACTCATGGCTCCGACTCAGTGTTCCATTTTTCTGACCGCAGATGTTAGCGCACAGCTGTGAGGTGTTTTACTGTGGTGTTTACACTACTGCGGCCCTCTTCATAGCCTCACCTGCTCCCTGTCCTCTGGCCAGCGCTCAATCTGACCTCCCATTAGAGAGAGGGAGGTCCATCTCTTCATCTTAATAACGGATGATAAACTGACAGCGGTGATTAAAAGTGTTGGAATGCAAAATTGTTCAGTTCTGCTCAGGCCTCCAGCTACAGTGGCTCTTTTATGGGTTTTGCTTTTCAAAGAACCGAACAAAAGTTTGGCCTCTTGTATGTTTGGTTTTTCGAATCACTACACTCTCATTTCCTAGAAACCCAAACACAGTGTGAGATGTATTTGGTGTCGCAGACACATAAAGTCAATAGGGTCAATACGAATGCCTTGGCTTGTTTGTTTTAGAGATTTTTAAAACCTTTTTTTTTTTTTGGCTAAAATCTTAAACATTCAACCAGTACAAAAATATGTGCCCTGTGCCATCTCAAACTAAATAAATACATTTTAAAATTTTGGGTGTCTTTTTAGAAAGATAACAGGGTTGACAGTTTTACAATTTAATTTGACATTATAAGCTTTGTGCTTAAGATCATAAAAGTTCAAAGCGCTGTAATGCTATTTCATAGAAAAATATATATTCAAAAATAAATATTCAATATTGTGAATATCCAGTCTTCAGTGTCACATTATCCATGAGAAACACTTAATATGCTGATTGGTACAGAGCCCCGCACATGACATGCGGCGGAAAAAATATGTTTTAAGAATTAAGAATTTGTTCCCATGATACGTCAGCATAATTTACAATTAGTTCAAAGTAAATAGGTGCACAAAATAATCATTTGTTCCCTCGTTTCACTAATCCTGGCTACGTTGTAATTATTCATTCCCTTGTTTGACTGTATATTAGTCGAAATGAGGGAACAAATTAGTTCAACATGGCCACAATTTACGATTACCACGATGTGCATGTTATATATACTGATCAGGCATAACATTATGACATTATTCCTAATATTGTGTTGGTCCCCCTTTTGCTGCCAAAACAGCCCTGACCCGTTGAGGCATGGACTCCACTAGACCCCTGAAGGTGTGCTGTGGTATCTGGCACCAAGATGTTAGCAGCAGATCCTTTAAGTCCTGTAAGTTGTGAGGTGGGGCCTCCATGAATTGGACTTGTTTGTTCCGCACATCCCACAGATGCTCGATTGGATTGAGATCTGGGGAATTTGGAGGCCAAGTCAACACCTCAAACTCGTTGTTCTGCTCCTCAAACCATTCCTGAACCATTTTTGCTTTGTGGCAGGAGCATTATCCTGCTGAAAGAGCCACAGCCTCCAGAGAATACTGTTTCCATGAAAGGGTGTACATTGCAACAGTGCAACAATGCTTAGGGAGGTGGTACATGTCAAAGTAACATCCACATGGATGGCAGGACCCAAGGTTTCCCAGCAGAACATTGCCCAAAGCATCACACTGCCTCCACCGGCTTGCCTTCTTCCCATAGTGCATCCTGGTGCCATGTGTTCCCCAGGTAAGTGACAGAAGAAACATGATTCATCAGACCAGGCCACCTTCTTCCATTGCTCTGTGGTCCAGTTCTGATGCTCACGTGCCACTGTTGGTGCTTTCGGCGGTGGACAGGGGTCAGCATGGGCACCCTGACTGGTCAGCGGCTATGCCGCCCCATATGTAACAAACTGAGATGCTCTGTGTATTCTGACACTTTTCTATCAGAACCAGCATTAACTTCTTGAGCAATCTGAGCTCCAGTAGCTCGTCTGTTTGATTGGACCATACGGGTGTAAGGTCCATCCGTTAGCCCAAGGACGGAATCTAACGGCCTGGTCGAAGGACTTCTGCGTGTTCGCCTTCTCAGCACTTCTGTTGGATTCACTTAATTTATGACCATCGAATTTTAAATGTGACTCCATGAATAATTTGATCTTACTCCAATTCTTTCTAACTTTGTTACATTTGTTACATTTGTAACTTAACAGCTGATCATAAGTTTAGTTGTGGTTTAATTTAGATCTTTGATTTCTCTTAGTATCTCTTAATTTCAAATACTCGTTCCTCCATGGGACCCGGAGTCGCTCAGAGGATAATGCTCGCGATTATAATTACATTACCTCACGGACGCAAATTAGTCAGTTCTGATATTACAGAGGATTACAGAGTGAGCTATTTTACCTTTAAGTGAGTCGCAAATGCTTACTCATAACAGAAAGTGTAATTTTAGCAATAGTCACGAGAGCTGTAACTTGATAATAACAGTGACAGTCAGAAATCAGATTGCCCCTCATGCTTAGCGCCATGCTCCGGTCATGAGTCCTCGGTATGAATTTGCCCTGACAGAAAGATTTACGGAAACTCCTACAAACTCCGCATGCGACACTACTTGAGTAATGACTTATGAAAAATACAGAATAAATCAAGATTAACATTTATTTTGGCCAGACAGAACTTAAAGAACATAATTAAACATGAATCCATGGTACACAACTTTCAGCATAAAATACAATTAAGTAATATGAAAATAGTTTCAAAGAGTCATATCTGGCACAATACATACAGTGTGTGTGAGTGTCTCTTATGACACTGACACAACACTGCATGGGGTTCTGTCTACAGAATATTCCCCTGGCAGCCCTGCTACCCTTCCTTAAATACCCAGACCAGAACAAAGGGTTGTAAATATTTGCAACACAAACACCTAGTTTGGGGGGAGAAGATCAGATATCTTTGGAGAGACCACTCAAAAAGGAGAACACAATTCTCATATGTTTCAATCTTTCTAACCCTACCAGTGACTTCAGTGATGTTGAGACCATTTTACCAATCGCACTATGACCTTTAAAAAGACACCAGACATGAAAGGGATAAAACAATAGATTCACAAGATAAATCATATGTAGTATATCTGCATTCTGTGACTTGAATCAGGGGAAGGGGGAAAGGGAGGTAGAGAGGGGGAGAGGGTTTTGGTCAGGGCGGTGTCCTACAGTTCCTCTGTGAGATCTTCTCTTCAGATTGAGTTAAATTCTTTCAATTACAGATGGTGCCGAAACCCGGGATCCCTTGCAGTGAATCTTCTGAAATTCATCAGAATGAGGACATTTTTTCACAGCTGATCGTGAATGGATTAAAGCTGACCTTTTGACCAAGGAATTGGTAAGTCTGTTTTCATTGTTTATGAATTGCATGAAACAGAAATTAGAAGGTTTTAAATAGCTTCAATAGTCCCATTACTGTACAATCCGAGAATATTCAGATTATCTCCTCGGGATGGAAGGGAACATTTCTGATAACAGTGACTTATTGTTTGCTTTATGGAGTGAAAAGTTGAGCCTACCTTGTCCAAACTCAAGACAGAGTATATTGGAATTAAAAGTTCAGATGATGAAATGATTCGATGGTGGGAAAACATTGGCAAACACCAAAAGAAATCAAAACATGGTAAAATAATTGAGGCTTTAAACTTCATAAGTTTTAAAAGGCTACATAATGTGATACCATTTCTATTATCAAGTCTAGATGAGAAATGTAAAGAAGTGCATTCTAAAAATGCAGAAGCAGAAAAGTCTGAGGCAAAGATTCAAGATCTTCAAGCACAGCTAGATAAATTACTAGCTGAGCAGTTCGCCCTGACTGAAAAGTGTAAAAATCACAAGGAGACCATTGCAGATCTCAAGGCTAAGCTAAATGCTAAAAAGTTAATGTCTCCCAAAACGCTTAACAGCGATGGGACTAAAAAGCATGTTCACTTCTTAGATGAGCTGACTTGCTCTAATGAATCTGAAACGTTTAGTTCAGAAAATGCATGTGTAACTCAAGAAAGTGTGCCCATTTCAGTTCTTAAGGTGATGCAGTACCGTAATAGCGCAGAGTCATGTACCAGTACGCATGGTGTACAAGCATTAGAGAGTCATGAAAATCCTCAAACTCCAGGAGAACATAGCATTCAATCCTATGGCAAAGAGAACAGGTTTTGCAGTTCTTGTAGGAAAATAGGCCACTCAGAGGAGAGATGCTGGTCACTGGGTAAAGGTCGACCTCCACCTTATTTTCAGAAAACTAGGAAATCACTTTCTAAGGGTAAAGATCAGCGCTCATTTGCAGGTAAAACTCTTAGTGAGTTAACCGCAGTGTTCATGCAAGGCCTTCAGCTGTTAACCTCACTGGCTAGTGGACTAACCTCATAGCAGTGAGTTTAATAGCTAAACATCTAAATTGCAATGATCCTGTTTGTATTTTCAAATTTGTAATTGTACTAAACACATTGTGCGCCTTGAACACATTATAGTTGTTTGTGTTAATATATACACATAGACTAGTTAAGTTTATTCTTTAAAACACATGATTGCTTTACTGTAAGTGTTGTATGAAACACTTAGGATACAGGTTGTTGATGCTTTGCATTCTAGGCCATGTATCTTGTGAAAATTGGAATAACTTTAATACTGGAATTGTTTAGCCATATCCAGTTTCATGTGTTTCTATGCTGAATTTGTTTGTCTCCTGAGTGGAAAACTCTGCTATTTTCCATATAGCTGCAGTAAAACCATGTACAGGAGCACAGAATTGCCATGTGGCTACAGTGTAATTTACAACTGCATTAACCATGAAAATGCTTTCATCACAGCAGGATTCGGTAACTCTGATCTTTGCACTTTATCATGCTCCCTAACAAAAACACTGGTTTGAGCCAGACCACACTTCACTCACATTCTCATGCTGGCTTCCTGTTACAACAGGACCAAATTTGCATCACAATTGTAAAACCTCCTTACCGTGTTTGGGGCATGATTTACACATAGCCACAGCTAAATGCAGCCACATAGATTTGATCTTCACAGACAAAGTCAAAGTCAAATCTACATCTGTCTCACAAAATGTATTCTATTTAATTTAAGTCTTTACATCTAAACTATTATAACTGTGAATTTCTTCCAGTTATTGTTTTTGTTTTTCTTCAGATTTACTAAATCAGTTAGTTATTATGTGTCTGACCAAGTTAAATATCAAAATTTACGTGAATTTATGCATTTCTCATTCTTACCTAAGTGCAAACATTTATTTTATCATTGTATTGTAACAATGCATTTGATTTTGAACTTATTTGATTTCTGAGTCTTTGTATTTTGTCCATTTGACTTGCAACAATGTTTTTGGACATCTGTGGAATTGAATTTCTGTATTTGGTTACACTGAATATTTTGCTGATACTCTTCATGAAAAGGGGGATTTAAGCCAACAATGATTGTTGTTTTGTTATAAGGCAATTTATTTTTAATGTTTCCAGAAACAATGTAAGAGCTTGTGAGATCTTCTTTTATTCTCCGCCTTGACCACTTTATTAAGTACATCGATTTAATGGCTTATTGCCAGAGACTATTTTAATCTGACCACATCAAACTTCTGACCAATGACAAATACCATGTATGCTTTTGTTCTTTGTTGTGCTATATGTTCTTTTAATCACAGGATCCCTGCTGCACAAGTTCACATCCTGTGTTCTCAGAAAGAGGGACAAGCGTTTGCTCTAACCTTCAGTGACTGTTCTTGAGGTGTGAAGGATTCAATGGACGTTTTGCATATCAATGATTGGTGCAACACCATTTGATGGAGCCTTCTCATGCAGGACTGAGATGAGAACAAAGACTGAAGACCGACCTGCTGCTTTTGCAACAAGTGTGGACGAGAAGTCTGAAGATGACATCTACACACAACAGAAAGCATGTCTTTGTGGACTGTGCCACCTTTGGACTCAATGATTGTGGCCAATGGTGCCAAGAGGGGACTGAATGAATTGAAAATAATCAAAGATATTTGATTTTTGAAAATGAACAAAGACATTTGCTTTACTGTTTTCAACCCCCATCTCTCATCAGAAGGGCCATTTGGAATTCCTAAAGACAAAGAAATGCTGAAGGCCTGTAGGCCAAATGTGTGTCACACCTGTAACACCGTGGGGGAAGTTTGGTCTGATTGGTCAGTTTGAATGTCTCACATTAGGGTTTCAGTCACATGGTCAAGGAATAGATAAAAGAAGATTGTAACTGTTGCTCTGTCTCTTTTATTCTCTGGCTCTCTCTTCTTGGGGGCCTTCTCTTTGGCTCTTCTCTTCTTTGTCTCTCTCCCCCTCCACCCTTACACGGGCCAGCCTTCGCTCCCCACGTGTATCAGTGAGCCTTGGCCAGAAAAATGGAGCGCAGCTGGAAGAAAACGAAACTAGAGGTTTTTCGTAATTATATTATATAATTATATACCTATCCAGTGAGGAACCTGGGTGTGCTCTTTGATACCAATCTTTCATTTGAAAGCCACGTTTCTAGCATCTGTAAAACTGCATTCTACCATCTTAAAAATATATCTAAATTACGGCACATGCTTTCAATGCAAAATGCTGAACAGTTAATTCATGCGTTCATGACCTCAAGGCTAGATTATTGTAATGCTTTACTGGGTGGTTGCCCTGCTCGCTTAATAAACAAACCCCAGCTGGTCCAAAATGCAGCAGCTCAAGCACTTACTAGAACCAGGAAGTATGCCCATATTAGCCCGGTTCTGTCAACACTGCACTGGCTCCCTATTAAACATCGTATAAATGTTAAAATCTTGCTTATTAGCTCCCCAGTACTTGAGCGAGCTCTTAACGCATTATACTCCATCACGTCTATTGCGGTCTCAAAACTCTGGCCAGTTGATAATCCCTAGAATATCAAAATCAACTGCAGGTGGTCGATCCTTTTCCTATTTAGCACCTAAACTCTGGAACAGTCTTCCTAGCATTGTTCGGGAAGCAGACACGCTCTGTCAGTTTAAATCTAGACTAAAAACGCATCTCTTTACTATGGCATACACATACAACTTTATCAATTTCTATTATGTAAATCAGTTAAATGATTGTTAGGCTGCATTAACTAGGTCAGCCGGAACCGGGAACACTTCCCATAACACCTGATGTACTCGTTACATCATAAGAAGAATGGCATCTACGCTAATGTTAGTCTCTCTGTTTATCCCGAGGTTTACTGCAGTCAGCCGGATCCGGGCCGTATCCAGATCAGATGGTGGACCAGCGCCTGGACATGACCAACGCATCCCTGAAGTGTCTGCACAGAGCATGTCAAATAAACTCCCCCCGTAAATGCCGCATCGACACGACATCCTCATTAAACCCGTCTTCGGCGTGACGACTCCAATCTTTCAAATAATCTTACGAATATCTATTTACCTAATATGAATTAAGACCTGCAATGTTGCCAGAATTATAATCATACACTGTTTGTTCGTCGGCCAGAGGAGAACTGGCACCCCGACTGAGCCTGGTTTCTCCCAAGGTTTTTTTCTCCATTCTGACCCTGAAGGAGTTTTGGTTCCTTGCCACCGTTGCCTCTGGCTTTTGGCTTGCTCAGTTGGGGACACCTAAATTTCATCTATATTACCGATCTGCCCGCATTGACACTATATGATACTTGAAATTAGCTGGATAACATCACCGTTTCACCAGAACAGCTGTACAAATTCTGTTCCATTATTTTCCTGTTAACAATGTGAAGCTGCTTTGAAACAATGGACTTGTTAAAAGCGCTATATAAATAAAGGTGACTTGACTTGACTTGGCCACCCATGACCCTGTGGCCGGTTCTCCACTGTTCCTTCCTTGGAGCACTTTTGATAGATCCTGTAAGGTCCATCCGTTAGCCCAAGGACGGAATCTAACGGCCTGGTCGAAGGACTTCTGCGTGTTCGCCTTCTCAGCACTTCTGTTGGATTCACTTAATTTATGACCATCGAATTTTAAATCTGACTCCATGAATAATTTGATCTTACTCCAATTCTTTGTAACTTTGTTACATTTGTTACATTGTAACTTAACAGCTGATCATAAGTTTAGTTGTGATTTAATTTAGATCTTTGATTTCTCTTAGTATCTCTTAATTTCAAATACTCGTTCCTCCATGGGACCCGGAGTCGCTCAGAGGATAATGCTCGCGATTATAATTACATTACCTCACGGACGCAAATTAGTCAGTTCTGATATTACAGAGGATTACAGAGTGAACTATTTTACCTTTAAGTGAGTCGCAAATGCTTACTCATAACAGAAAGTGTAATTTTAGCAATAGTCACGAAAGCTGCAACTTGATAATAACAGTGACAGTCAGAAATCAGATTGCCCCTCATGCTTAGCGCCATGCTCCGGTCATGGGGTCCTCGGTATGAATCTGCCCTGACAGAAAGATTTACGGAAACTCCTACAAACTCCTCATGCGACACTACTTGAGTAATGATTTATGAAAAATACAGAATAAATCAAGATTAACATTTATTTTGGCCAGACAGAACTTAAAGAACATAATTAAACATGAATCCATGGTACACAACTTTCAGCATAAAATACAATTAAGTAATATGAAAATAGTTTCAAAGAGTCATATCTGGCACAATACATACAGTGTGTGTGAGTGTCTCTTATGACACTGACACAACACTGCATGGGGGCTTCTGTCTACAGAATATTCCCCAAATGGCAGCCCTGCTACCCTTCCTTAAATACCCAGACCAGAACAAAGGGTTGTAACTATTTGCAACACAAACACCTAGTTTGGGGGAGAAGATCAGATATCTTTGGAGAGACCACTCAAAAAGAGAACACAAGTCTCATATGTTTCAATCTTTCTAACCCTATCAGTGACTTCAGTGATGTTGAGACCATTTTACCAATCGCACTATGACCTTTAAAAAGACACCAGACATGAAAGGGATAAAACAATAGATTCACAAGATAAATCATATGTAGTATATCTGCATTCTGGGACTTGAATCAGGGGAAGGGGAAAGGGAGGTAGAGAGGGGAGAGGGTTTTGGTCAGGCGGTGTCCTACAGTTTCTCTGTGAGATCTTCTCTTCAGATTGAGTTTTATTGTTTTAATGCAGGGTGTTGGATCTCAGCTTTTGTCTTAGCAGTAAAACCGGTCCTTACAGACGACCCTGCCCCTTGGGACAAATTCATATGAGTTTCCAAGGGGACATATTTGGATATTCCCTGTTTCCATATTTTGGATGTTGTTTCCATAGTGTTCATGGTGCTGATCCTTGTTAACAGCACAAGTCCATGGGTGCAGGAATCAAGTAGTCACCTGAAATAACAACATTAAGACAGACTGAACATGAAGATGAAAACACTGCAAAACACACCTCTGGCACAGTCCCTTTAGGTGTAGGCGTACTGCGCTGACTGGATGCTGTCGCAATTGGACAGGATATCTATGATCCTGTTGGTCAGGTTTGCTTCCACCTGCACTTGATTGTGATAGTTTTCAGT
The DNA here is from genome assembly GCA_018749465.1 of Paracanthobrama guichenoti. Lineage (NCBI taxonomy): Eukaryota > Metazoa > Chordata > Actinopteri > Cypriniformes > Gobionidae > Paracanthobrama > Paracanthobrama guichenoti. Next base: position 1,328,985 of record CM031953.1, read on the forward strand.
CTGTAGAATGACTTGTTGTCCCAAGTCTGTTGTGTCCATTAGCAGAAAGTGTCAGTGGAAAGTGTCTTTACACTTTGAGGAAGCATCTGTGTCCTGTCCTCCCCAGGATTCTTAGGTAGCTGACCCTTTGAGAAGTCCTCAGTCACCTTCAAGCAGAAGGTTTGGTTTGCCAGGCAGGTCAGATCTCCACGGGTGAAGGAATCATTTCACTGATGAAGCTCCATTGTGTGTGAGACACCTGAACAACTTCTGAATAACCATGCAATAATTGAACACTGATGACTTTCTGGTTATTGTGAGATGGGAAAAGAGAGTTGTTGGATAAACACAAGAACATAAGAATAACAACACATGATAAACTCATGTCAGAAGTGCGAGTGGTAAATACGGTCTCATTTCTCAGGGTCAAATATTTAGTGAGGTCTCATTTGATAGCCAGATTCTTCACTGCCACTGACATGGAAGTGGAATTTAAACGTGGTCTGGATGAATTACAGGAAGGGTAACAAAACATCAATATAACAAGTATATTTACCAGAAGTATGCATAATCAAAATATATCACATAATTAAACATGGAATTACACAATTTAATAATTGTTATTATAAAAGTGTCTATATCAGTTGGTTTTACTTTCAAATCATTACTGAAAGCTAATATTTCAATCAAATCACTTAGAGAATGAGATTTACAGAAACAGAGATTTAAATCTCTAGTTTAGCTTTTGCACTCATCTTCTGTGCATTTGATGTACAGGCTAAGACACACTCAATAAGGTAAGGCAGGTCTGACTGAGAATTGTTTTATTAATTGATAGAAATGCCTGCACTCTGCATCTAACTCTTTTAGATATATTTTCATTGTCATTAGTGATATGTTGGAAACTAGGGGCCCTCCCAGTTTGCAACAATACCAATGACTGGACATAATAAAGATTTTGTCCATCAATTTACTAATCAATTAATTGTCAATCAATTGATGTGTGTGTGTGTGTTGATAGCCATGCACATGTTTTATGCACCTTACATGGAATACATATAGAAAGTTGACATGGCTGTAAGCCATAAACTTGTTCAACATAACTGAAAAGGAATTATGAAAATAATTGCCCTTGTCCTATATGTATGAAGGTGAATAATGTATGATAGATTTGCATTATATTAATGATTTTGCCCTGGATAGTCCTATGATCTATTCCAGGTAGAGATGTTGTGTGGTTTTAGAGTTAAAAGTGTGTGTGTGTGTATGTTGTGTATAGGATATGGGTGGTGTCTATCCTACCATAATCTGTGCTGTATAATTTAGTTCCAGTTTTTACACTGGGAAGCCATGTAGCTATGTGTGCTGTGGGGTGTGAATGGCTTCATGAAGTATCTTCACTCCCATCTCCTATGTTAAGTTGTGTGTGTGTATCCTGGCTGATGCCGGCCAGCCCAGACCCTTGTGGAGTCTGGGTCTGAAGAGTGGCAGCCATCAGCCTGAAAGGAAAACAAACACAGAGAGAGAAACACAGAGAGAAACACAGTCTAATATTGGACCTTTACACAAATTTCACTAAGATAGATGGTGCTATCTTATTTTTTTTTTAATGGCCTTAGCCAGACAGTTGTTGCATATGGCTTTAATCTGTTAAGGTTTTATGCCATTATGAGAGAATTTGTTTTAGTTTACAAAGACATGGATCATCATCATGATTATGTTTCTGTAAAGGAAAAAGGTCAAGTAAACTGATTTATAATGGTCAGGTCTGACTGCTGGTGTGTAAATGCAGTCAGACCCGTTACACCTTAAGCTGTTGTTGCAGTTGTGTTTACTCAATCTGCTGTATTGTGATCATTATCACACTCAGGTCCCCTGGGAGGATCTCTTTGAATGATGCTGTTTATACAAGCCAGATCTGGGTTTAGAGCAACAGGTTCTTTGGTATTTATGGTGTCTTTCAAACTCTTGACCATTTGGATCTCTGTGGTGTGTATCCTGTGGAGTCAATGTCTGAGATTAACATAACACACAGCTTTTCATTACATTCCCGGTAAATAACTTTCCCGATCAGATCCCATCCCATCTAATGCTCCCAGTGAGGAGGTTGCTAAAACTTGCACCCCTTTGTTTGTCATTGCATCACAATGGAAAGCTCGCACCTCCTCTCTCTCCCTGGGTTTGAGATTGGAATGTAAATGATTAGGTCTTGAATGAATTCAGCCTATTCAAGTTACAGCAATCAGGTTAATCATTTAACTGGGCATTGTCATTTTTCTCATTAAAGATTCTTGCACAAATGGAAGGTAAAGAAGTTCTTTCTCTTTAGGTTTTCACTTCAGTTATCTTTCTTAACGTTAATTTCTTTAACCATCTATGTTCTCCTTCCCATCATTTCAACACTGATAGTGCTCTTGCCGTCTTGTTCCCTAATGCACATCCCATCTTTCTACATTCTGATCCTTCTACTCCTTCAACAATCTTTCATCCTCTAAATAATGCTGAATCATCATGAGATCAAAAGCCATTCCTAGCCATTATAATATAATTTACATTATAATCATAATATAAATCATATTATATTAAAATAGTATGAATTAAAAATAATTTTATTTGCTGGTCTCAAGAGGGTCTCTGCTGAGTCATGTGTCCAGAATCATGTGTTATAATCTCCTGATCTTTCAGATTGGCCCTGCAGCTCCTGCTGTGCTGGCGGGATCATTGTGTGACAGCAACAAGACCAAACTGGAAACCAGTCATCAACTTAGATGCTGTGGACGTTCAATAAACTGCAAACGCTGAGCGCACGGGTCAAATCATTGCTCAATTTAAAGATTTTGTGACTACACAATATAGAATTGGGCACAATTTTCTTATTTTTAGATATTATCAATTGCATTCTTTGGAGAATCTATTTGCATATAAAAAGAAAGGTTTGACAAAGACAGGTCTGATGAAGAAAGACAAAGTTCATCTTTGTTCTGTTAATTTTCTCAGTCTCTTTTGAGACACTAATAAGCACACAAAAGTGCAGCGATTCCAATGTCTGAAATGAGACCATAGTAAAACGATATATTTCACAACACATTTATAATTGTGACATCAGTCCTGAATCAGTTTTGTCCACCTTCACATTTTACACACAAAGGATTGTAGTGAGATCTTTTCCAGTAAGATTTTGTTCACACGTTAACGTGGCCATTTGTTCTTTTTCTTTGCTGTGTTGTTGCAGCAAAGCAAATAAACAAATGTGACTGGACCTTTAACTTACAGCCTTCTTTTGAGTACCGAAATAAAATTTCCTCTCTTGCTGCGTATGCAAACAAGGAGAATTTTAAAGCAAGGGATATCATTTCTACTCTACGCTGTTGCTTTCATGTTCCTGATAAGCACTTTGGTTGTCTAATTCTCAAGCCTTCATCGGATTTATACAGTATTCAATATATTCCCAACATTTCTAAAAGCAAAAAAATGGACTTACCATCACAGCTGAAGAAAGAGAAGGAAATCACCTCTTGCTTGTTGTAATCCCAATACTTCGCTGAAAAGACACTCGCATCCTGGAGATCACGTCGGGTCACCATTTTGTAAGGTCCATCCGTTAGCCCAAGGACGGAATCTAACGGCCTGGTCGAAGGACTTCTGCGTGTTCGCCTTCTCAGCACTTCTGTTGGATTCACTTAATTTATGACCATCGAATTTTAAATCTGACTCCATGAATAATTTGATCTTACTCCAATTCTTTGTAACTTTGTTACATTTGTTACATTTGTAACTTAACAGCTGATCATAAGTTTAGTTGTGATTTAATTTAGATCTTTGATTTCTCTTAGTATCTCTTAATTTCAAATACTCGTTCCTCCATGGGACCCGGAGTCGCTCAGAGGATAATGCTCGCGATTATAATTACATTACCTCACGGACGCAAATTAGTCAGTTCTGATATTACAGAGGATTACAGAGTGAACTATTTTACCTTTAAGTGAGTCGCAAATGCTTACTCATAACAGAAAGTGTAATTTTAGCAATAGTCACGAAAGCTGCAACTTGATAATAACAGTGACAGTCAGAAATCAGATTGCCCCTCATGCTTAGCGCCATGCTCCGGTCATGGGGTCCTCGGTATGAATCTGCCCTGACAGAAAGATTTACGGAAACTCCTACAAACTCCTCATGCGACACTACTTGAGTAATGATTTATGAAAATACAGAATAAATCAAGATTAACATTTATTTTGGCCAGACAGAACTTAAAGAACATAATTAAACATGAATCCATGGTACACAACTTTCAGCATAAAATACAATTAAGTAATATGAAAATAGTTTCAAAGAGTCATATCTGGCACAATACATACAGTGTGTGTGAGTGTCTCTTATGACACTGACACAACACTGCATGGGGGCTTCTGTCTACAGAATATTCCCCAAATGGCAGCCCTGCTACCCTTCCTTAAATACCCAGACCAGAACAAAGGGTTGTAACTATTTGCAACACAAACACCTAGTTTGGGGGGGAGAAGATCAGATATCTTTGGAGAGACCACTCAAAAAGAGAACACAAGTCTCATATGTTTCAATCTTTCTAACCCTATCAGTGACTTCAGTGATGTTGAGACCATTTTACCAATCGCACTATGACCTTTAAAAGACACCAGACATGAAAGGGATAAAACAATAGATTCACAAGATAAATCATATGTAGTATATCTGCATTCTGGGACTTGAATCAGGGGAAGGGGAAAGGGAGGTAGAGAGGGGAGAGGGTTTGGTCAGGGCGGTGTCCTACAGTTTCTCTGTGAGATCTTCTCTTCAGATTGAGTTTTATTGTTTTAATGCAGGGTGTTGGATCTCAGCTTTTGTCTTAGCAGTAAAACCGGTCCTTACAATCCTGACCACTGCAGACCGGGAACACCCCACAAGAGCTGCAGTTCTGGAGATGCTCTGACCCAGTCGTCTAGCCATCACAATTTGGCCCTTGTCAAACTCGCTCAAATCCTTACGCTTGCCCATTCTTCCTGCTTCTAACACATCAACTTTGAGGGCAAAATGTTCACTTGCTGCCTAATATATCCCACCCACTAACAGGAGCCGTGATGAAGAGATGATCAGTGTTATTCACTTCACCTGTCATAGTGTTATGCCTGATTGGTGTGTGTATGTATATAATTTGTCTGCATGTCATGTGCAGGGCTCTATAGATTTATATGTTGGTTGCAAACATGCTTTTTACCTTAAAAGTTTCTGTCAGGCATTTCATTTATAGAACCTTTTAGAAGTCATTTTATGGATTTAGATTTAACTAATTAATTTTGTTGTAATTCATTGTTAATTTTAATTCAGTTTTACAAGCAGCTTGTAAACTACATTTATTAGTAGAATCTTTTTTTAATAATCCATTAAACATGAATGTAGTATGCAATAATTTCAGACATACCTCCTTATATAGAACATTTTTGGCATAAGTGTTCTTTAAAATTGAGCCAAGAACCCTAAGATTCTATACTGAACCCCACTGAAACTTTTTCCCCCTTAGATACACATCGACTAGCAGGGGCTAACTGCTAACATGCCCAGCCAAACATTCTTGAGTAGACGACACAAAAGTTGTTATTTGATTCAAAGTGAGATGCAGTTTACCTAAATAATCCATATCGCATTTATGCTACATTCCTAGTCCTTTTGTGAGGAACAGGCTTAAATTTAAATGGTTATTTAATGAAAATCTCATTTGTTTATATGTTCATTCAGATGGCACACCAGGTTTGACGTCAGTGATTCGTGACCATCGCTAATGTCAAAACTGGTGCAACACGTCTTAACATGTGTAAATTTCCATCTACTCCTCAACACAAAGCTATCATATGTCTGTATAAGATTTGGAATCTCATCAAATCTTTATGGGGCCTGACAGCGACCCTATGAAAATCAGATGGGTTTTACACAACATGAGGGTGAGTAAACAATAGCAGAATTTTTTGGGTTTTTTTCAGGGTGGACTGTTCCTTTAATTCAGAAACTTGGTAATAAAATACAAAATAAAATTGGCTAAAGAGGTATTCTTTAGTAAGTCATTCAGTCTAAGAAACGACAACATCTGTAGATCCTGGAGTGTTTGATTCACGTTGCGGTTTCAACTTTGATATCCATGAACAGGTCAGTGATGTTCCTGCACACACTGCACTCCCAGCACCACAACAATCCCATGATTTTAAAAGAATTTATGAATGGGCAATGCTCACAATGGCTTGTGTCTAACAAAATGGTTTAATGCCACTCCCCAGAGATCAGTCATCAGGCTAAATTAGTTTCTATGGGAACTGTTATAAACAACCATCGCTTTCTGTATAGATTGTATCCGATAAATAATGACCAAAACATGTTGAATCAAGACTCGTCTGGGAGAGAGAGTGGCGATTTAATCCAGCTATATATACCTTGCCTATAGTGTCTAATAGCAAAGCACTTAAGCATTTTAGGGCTTTGACTGTCCCTCTGTGTCAAGGTTAAAGGCTGTCATTCACTTTGACATCACAAGGTTTTCCTGCAGAACATTTGTGGCTTCAGAAAGCTTAGTGTATATCCACAGAATTGCAACGCCCCTAATTTAGCTGTAGACATCCTGAAATCCTTTGTTTGTACATTTATTAAATAATTTTTTGTCGTAATGCTTTCGTCTAACCTATGGCCAGAGCTTTCCCTATCCAATCTTTTTTTCCCCTCTTTTCAAGAAATATCTGCGTACACGCGAGAGCACTGAAACTGACTCAAAACGATGTAGTATACATGCCAGAACAGTGTGTGGCGCTGTAATTCTGCCACAGAAATGCACTAAAAACAGAGAAGAAGTTGTGGCTAGCAACGGTCGGAAGTGAGGCAAAATCTCACGATAAAATAACAATAAATACATTTGCTACTTACCAGATTGTGTTTCATTAACTCTTACACCTACCCCAACCCTAAACCTACTCTTACAGTAATGCAAATACAGTAATTAAGTGACGCAATATTGATGTGCACATGCCCAGTGCCCGTAGCTGTATCCCTTCTCGTCTTTACCGTGCGGGACGTGGTGTGACGTGATGTGACGTGGTGTGGCATCACTGTTTCACAAAATATACGGATTGGCTGTACTCACAAAAACACAAGGGTGTTGGTTTCAGATTTATCCTGGGTATCCTGAAATACTGGTTTCAGGCTCCTAAAACGCCGGATCTGTCAGGACGATACGCTGATACGGTACAAAATGTTTACATATACAGCTAAACGCGTCTCCGTGTGGACGGGGCCTAATATCGTCACTGTATTTAACACATTTTATCTCATGAGCACATTTTCTCTCCCACAGTAAGCAGAAAATGTGGGGGGAAAGTATGCAGTGATTCCATGCCATTAATTTACATTGAAGATTTTATTTTTCTAAAAAAAAAAAAAACAAAAAAAAAAAGTTAACGTCACAAATTTGCTCTTTTGATTAGTAACCAAGAAATAGTGCCAATCTTTATGTATTTTTTTATTTTTTTATATTGAAGTATTTCAATATGGTCAATTTTGGACCCCGTCATATTCTTATTTTTAGTGGGTGTGGACGATTTCCACTTGAATGTGCAAGGCTTCCGCTTGCCACTTACAGTTATTTTACCTGTACAAAAACAGGCGTTATGTTGCTTGATGTTGCACATTGGTATTTGTTATAATATTCACAAGATGAAATATTATTCTCACATGCTCAATGAATTTAAACACTCATTTCCCGATAATGTCTTGGAATGTATATAAAATGAGAAGTGTATTGAATATAAGTACTGTATATAAAGTGTATTGTACATATAATGAGAAGTGAAAATATTTGCTAAGAGAATAAGTGTGACCATAAATGAGATGTCTTTAACCTTGGTTTTAAGCATGTAATATGACAAATGAAATGGGTAATTTCAATCAGCTATTTAGAGATTACAGTTAAATTTATAGCAAAAAATACACACAGGGGGCCCTATTTTAATGTTCTGAGCGCATGGTCTGAAGCGCATGGCACAGGTGCATTAGGGCGTGTCCGAATCCACTTTTGCTAGTTTAACGACGGAAAAAAAATGGTCGGTGTGCCAGGCACATGGTCCAAAAGGGTTGTACCTAGTCTCTTAATAAATCATGGGTGTGTTCTGGGCGTAACGTGCAATAAACCAATCAGAGTCTCATCTCCCATTCCCTTTAAAAGCCAGGTGCGTTTGCAACATGGCGGATCGCTATTTACATGGCGGAATTTGCAAGCGGAAAGACTGAACGCTTTTCCAGAGAGGAATCATTTAATTTTTCATATTTAAACATTTGTGTGTGCTGCTGCGTGTCCGTATGTGTGTAATAAGCAGAGTGTACGTGCGTTGTGCAACACCTATTATTAATGGACATATTATTAATGCGGCCTTAAATAACACAAAAAATAGTGAGACGTTTTCAGTTACTCAAAATAGAAACGCACCAACAATGCTCCTGAACACACCTTGTTTTCAGATCAGCACGCCCATGGGCGAACAGATTGGCATTTGATATTTAAACAATGTGGCGCTGGCATGAAAATGATAACTGTGTCGGGCTGAAACTAGCAAAAAACACTTGTGTCGCGCCTGGTATCGCATTGCGTTGGGTGTATGATAGGGCCCATAGTGTTAATCCTGCATTGCTCTTATAAAAGCCTCTTAATTTTTGGGGGGTTTTATGCTGTTCAGGTGACTGCAAAACATTACCATAATTCCAATATAATACCTAATAATAAAATAATTGTAAAATAGTACAATCGTAGTTTCATTTATTGGAGCTGTGTCACTTTGGCGTTCAACACATTGGTGTTAATATCAAACAAAAGCTTCATTTAAACTGTGTTGAAATAAAATGCAATAAGTCAGTCATTTTTAAATTTTCTACAGTTTGCACGCTTGATAACCGTCATTAACATTAAAAATCGCAGATGCTTTCAAAGAGAGTTAATTTTGACAGACCAAGACCAAAGAATACCAATTGCAATTTATTATGCAAATACTGTAATGTCATGTGATGAAAGGCAATAAGAGAACATTAATTGTATATGTCTAATGTTAACCAACCAGTGTCAAAATGTAAATTTCACAAGTACAAAGCAAAGTTTGACTTTGTAAGTTTAACTACGGAAGTTAAACACTTTAGGGGTTAGGGGTTTAGAACAAACTCTAACCACAATGTTTGAGGAATATCAACACAGCGCTGCATTTCAAGCACTCTAAAATAATCTAAATAGTAAAATTTTGGCAGGACTATGTTTACATCTGGAGCACAGACCGACATAACCAAGCTAAAGGTAAATGTCCACAATGGACAGGGGGTGGAGCTCGTGTGTGGATATAAGGAGGGGGAGGTAACTGAGGGATGAAGCACATGCCATCCGCCCTCACAATACCTCCACCATACACCCTCCCTCTCCTCTAGTCACCCACCCCTTTCTCCAGCTCTCCAGCAGTACACCAAACTCATCTCTAATGCCACAGTGCTGCGCTCACTGTCAGACACGCTCATCTTGTGGGGTGGAAGTAAATACTCTGTCTGTTTAATTCAGTTGAGTTGTCAGGGCTGCTTCATTATGTGGCGCACCAGGTAGCTCCTGCCAAAGGCTTCTAATCCTCTGGTGTGGAAAGGATCAGAGAGAAGGTGGCGTGTACTCTCGGCGAGAGCACAGGACACGTTGGACAGGTACCTGACTCTGGGATCATAATCTCCATCTGTAATGAGGCGTGGGCCCGATGGCAAGTATTCGAAAACTCAGCTTTGGGTGGCAGCAGCAAAAGTGATGGAATACAGATTTGGACGTGTTCACGCAGAAGGACAGATCTGGCTTCATGGCAACATGTATGCGCCTCTCTCAGAGAGAGCATGATGGGATTTTGGCTTCTGTAGGGACTTGCAGTCAGCGACTCACAGCAACACAGCTTTTCCTCGCATTTATGAATCATTACAGAAGAATCTGTTGGATAAACATCTTTTTGAAGCTGTTTTCGAAGTGATTACTTCTTTCGGAGTTGTGTATATAAAGGATGTAAGACAAGAACCTGCAGAGTAAACATTTAACGAACTGCCCATGAACAGCTGCTTTTGTAAACAGGTGAACAAGCGCTTCCAAATTCTTCAAATATATGTATGTGTGTATTTTTTATGAGTAATAGCTTGCAGGTGTTTTGAGTGACAGATGGTTGGCATATCCTTTAATGACTCGTTTTGGTGTGGAAGTGTAATGTTGGCTGGGAGAGCAGCTAATGGGTTTCTATTCACAGCGCTCATTATTTGAGGCTGGTTACTCATCACAGTACAGATTGTGAGGACATTCTTCCATATCCCCCCCTCCACCCGCCCAGTTTATGCAAAATGAGAAAGTCAAATATGACAACTCATAACTCAGGCCATTGGCTTACATATTGACCAAAACACAGTTCACGAGTTGCACTCGTTATTTAAGGCTGTTTACAGCACAGATTGTGAGGACATTTTCTTCCTTTTTCCCATTTTGGCAAAAAGTCTCCAAAATGTAATAGCCTGCATATGTCTTAAAGCAGAGCGAGGATGAGCAGAAATGTTTTACACCCTCGGCATCCCTGGATTTAGAGGATCCTGTAACTGAGGAATGCAGTGCATATCCTGGACGAGCTCCCAATTTGTCATAAACGCTGTGCAGGATTCACCCATATTACAAAAAGAGAGAAATTAAAAGACTATTGTAAAGAGAAAGGGTTGGAATATTGATCAATGCCATTTTACCCAGAGGTCAGCTGAACAGACACGCTGTGGAGTCTGGATAAGCCGGGCAGACGGTAAGCGCACATCCTGTTCAGCTTAACTACAGCTTAAGAACTGAGGTTTTCTCAAACACTCAAATAATGGACAAGCATCTTAAATGCAATGGAAAATGACTAAATGTATTTTAGTCTGAACTGTGTGCAACAATTTGATTAGTACAACTGATTGTTTTTTTTAAGTGGACAGCACAGAATACAATCCCACTTTATATTGGGCATCTTTAAATAACTACTATGTACCTGCATCAAAAAATAAGTACAGGTAGCACTTTATTTTACAGTCATATACTATGTACTTATTATGGTAATGACTAGATATTGACCCTGAACCTATCCTTAAACCTAACCTTAGGTAGTTACCTTATATTACCAGTACTTTCTTAGGTAAGTACACTGTAAGTACACATACTGTAAAATAAAGTGCAACTGCAAAACACATTTGCTGCTATTGAGGTGTGATACGGATAAGGTTAGAGACAGGTTTGGTGTTATAGCTAGGTTTAAGTGTGGGTTAAGGGGTGAGGGAAGGATCAACAGTGTAATTATAGATGTAATTACCTGCAGGCCTAATATAAAGTGGGCGCAAAAAATATATGGATTTGGATGGAGCGCAATGGGATGGAATTGAACCCAGGGGTCTCAAAATGTTTTTCAAAAGTTTTAATTTTTGAAGTTTGGATATTTAACTTGTCCAAGCATGGTGGTCATGGTGCGAGAAACTGAAAAACAGCAAAAAATGACAGACCAACAATTTAAAAAAACATTGAACATATAATGCAATAGCAAAATAAATCATTGCAGGCTGTAGATCAGTGATACACTTATGTTCAATGTTATAAAGACAAACAGTACATTGATTTATATATTGCATGCATTTTCAGTAACATTTTACAATAAGGTCTCATTTGTTAACATTAGTTAATGCATTAACTAACATGAACTAAATTAACAATATATTTTAACCTCTGTTAATATTAGTTCACCATGCATTAACTACATAAACAACTTTTGATCTTAAAAATGTATTAGTAAATGTTGAGATTAACATAAGATTAATAAATGCTGTAGAAGTATTCATTATTAAATCACAATGATGCCTTTGCAGTATCTCTATAATTGTATCTGTCTGAATCTGTGCATTTGATGTTGGCAAGGGCCACTTACAGACAGGGTTTCTTATGCCATCAGGAGATGCAAAATGAATCTGTATTATTTCTGTTAAAGTGGTACAGAAAATCCCAGGATCATCATGAACTGTATTTACATTTATTTCAGACACAGCATGTCCTTTCATAAAAGCACTAACATTTCTCATGTTCTGTTCATTCTGAGAAGCAGGTTGTGTAGTGTTAGTGTAACTCCTCCATTCCTACTCGCCCTGCTCCGAGCGGGACTTGAGCCGGTTCCTCCAGCATGGGAGGCGGACACACTAACAAGGATGCTAAAGACCGCAGTCTGTAGCATGCCTCTTAAAATCAGGAGAGTGAGGTTTACCTGCACAGCTCTCACTAGCTGACCTCCGTTACACTCACCCCCCTAAACCACACTCCCATGGGGGTCATGGCACCAGTGTAACCCCTCCGGTCCAACTCTCCCTGCTCAGAGCGGGACTCAAACCAGCATCTCCAGCATGGGCGACAGGCACGCTAACAATGATCCTAAAGACTGCAGTCTCTAGTGCGCCTTTTAAAATCAGGGGAATACGGTTTACACGCACAGCTCTCACTAGCTGACCTCCGTTACACTCACACCCCTAAACCTCACTCTCATGCGGGTCATGGCACCAATGTAACCCCTCTGGTCCTACTCACCCCGCTCCGAGCGGGACTCAAACCAGCGTCTCCAGCATGGGAGGTGGGTGCGCTGACAAGGATGCTAAAGAAGCAGTCTCTAGTGTACCTCTTGAGATCAGGGAAGTGAGATTTACCTGCACAGCTCTCACTAGCTGGACTCCGTTACATACAACCTCCTAAACCTACTGGTCCTACTCACCCCGCTCCGAGTGGGACCCAAACCAGTGTCTCCAGCACTAGCTGGCCTCCATTACATCAGTACTATTATCAGAATGGTAACCTTTAGGTCCATATGTATTCATTTTGAAGTCATATGCTAGTGCACCTAAAAGCTAAACTTGAAAGGTTACATAAAAATTACAATAGCAGCAGCAGCCCATCTAACCCATCTCTCAGGTGCTGTTTACAACTGGTATTTAGATTTGTCTCAAGTGATTATATCAGTGACATATTTCTCCCAAATGTACTAGAATTTTAATCTGACAACAGTCATTTTAGGCAAGCGTTACTGCATGTACTGCATGTACTGCACGTTGATATCAGGCATACTGAAGAAGTTTAAAACCTTTGTTTTAGGTTTGTCTTTACTATGCCTACTATCCCTATGGTCTATCCTTAGTGTAGTTTGAAAACATTCAAACACATAAGCATTCACACCATAACCGCAGTGTGGTTGAAAGTGGTTTGAAACACCTCCAGATGGGGTTGAAGTGGACAAATTTGAAATCTACCTATGCATCATTGAGCAGATAGTTCCCTTTTTAAAGAGCTTGAGGAAAGAGGTGATTTTTACAGAGTCTACCAGCTAGTGCTAATTGGCTGTGAATGTTTTATGAGCTTTGTTCATTGTAACCATATAGTGGCAGATAGTAAAACATACATTATATTTCATATTTAAGGTTCAACATTTTATTCTGCACATTTTCAGGCAACTCCCGCTGTTTCATCCTCTCAGATATGTGGTTACGTCTCTCTGGTTCTGTTCAGTTCACGTTTGTTTTCTCCAACCACACAATTCCTTGTATTCTGCCATTTTTCATAACCCCAGAGAAGCTGGCATAACATTTGTAAATAACAGCAAAGAATAACTTGCGTTGTGCTTGCCTCATATTGGTCACTGTGATTTTGCCAAGTAAGATTTGCAATGTATCTTGATCAACATATTTTGTTTATCCTAGAACAATATTCTTGTCCAAAAAATTAAGACTTAACCATATCCCTACCCCTAAACCTAACCCTACCTATAACTTATCGCTAAAATCAGAGGAAATTACAGGTGAATAACACTGCTGTAGAAACACCTGTTGGTTCTAAGCCTAAACTTGACATAAACTGTAAACTTGCCCCTCAAATCTTATTGGTTGATTGGAATGTTGTTCCAGGTTCAACGAAGATTACGTTCACTGCCTCATATCATGTGTGTAAACCTGCCAACCTCGCTCTCAAAAATGTGTTCTGTTTTATAGGATGTAATTGTCTAACTGTGTATGAACAGAACCGACTGGTGTTGGAATTGTGAACGTAACCTTAGTTTGCACAGATTTTGTTAGTGAACCATGTAATTGTGCGTGGGCTCCTGTGGTTACATTACATTAATCATTCACAGAAAAGCCCAACTGAGTCATTCAGTACCTCAACACATCTTATCCATCACTACCATCATCAATACCTAGATTAAATAACATCCGCCCAAAGATGTTTACGACAGTCTGCCAAAGGAAACACAGTTTCACCTGAACTTGTACAGTATTCTGCATGGATGTCCACACAGATGCTTCTTCAGAGTTACCTCTTCAAACTCAGATTCCATGTCTTTTGTGTGTAACAGTGTGCTTTTACATGCAATGCCAATACTTCACTCTACTAACTTCTGTTCGATGGAAAATGGCCATTTGTGCAATCAATGAGAGTGAATTTAATGCCCACAGGATCAATGAGAGTCAGCATTAATCCTGAATCAAAGTGATGGTGTTTTGATATAGGGCACATTTCAAATGGACAACCTGACAGTAGCACAACCTAATAGATAAATGGGTATTTGTTTCTAATCAGATATCATTCGTTTGTTATTTTTAAATTGTGCATAAAAAAAACTACATTTCATCACTTAAGTTCAAATACATTTTACATCAAATTTAAAATGAAATTAAATGATTGTAATATTAATTGATATTCTTTTATATTAAACCCAAATAATTTATAGTACCCATTTACAGGGAAGGATGCTTTTAATCAGTTGATTGATGTTGCCAGGGTGTGTTAAGGTCCGTCGAGAGTCTCCACATCTTCAGGATGTTTAAAAGCCTCTTAAGCTCCCCTTGGGAGCTTCTGAGATTCATTGTGTTAAAGAGCGCAGTATGAAACATCTTATTCATGCATGTCTCATGAATGTTTCATGCATTTGCAATTCATAAACACAAAGCTCTTATGTTACACTCCCATCCCTAACTGCAAAAATAAGCAATGTCCTGAAATTGAGCCATTCATAATATGGCTGATAAACATCAGGGTGGTTATGTTTAATTTAAGAGGCATTTGTTCATTTTCTATGAGTTTTGTACTGTAGTGAACAAGGCCACTAAACACAAGCCCAGAGCTGTGAGGTAACCTAAAACAGTTCTGCCCATCAGAAGTAACAGAAGAAGAAGACAAGCCAAGAGCAGCAGAGTGATTGATTTTGTCCT
>CM031953.1:1346754-1426754 GCA_018749465.1 Paracanthobrama guichenoti
AGCAGTTCAGCAATGAAATGTCTGGTGAGTGGCGCTAAAGGTTAATGCCCTATCGTGCTTGAAAATAATGTACCACCTACTAAACCCTATACTCTAAACCTAACCGAGAGTGTTAATAAAAACAAACTTGAGGTAAAAACGCATTGCTGAAGCAGCCATGTCATTTTAGCTTGTGTCTACAAGTCTTTATGCTCTTCATGAATCATGTTTCAAGGGACTCATATTGCTCTGCACTGCATTGTACCGGGTGAGCTACTAAGCAAGTTTACTATGTCGTTTTGGTTATACGATAACCTGTTCCTGTTATCATAATTTGTATGAAAAGGTATAAAAGTTGTTTGTGTAGCGACATGGTGATGTACATCCGACTGAAACCGATTGTCAAAAAAGAAACATTGCAGGATTGGTGACTTGGTTCTATGCATCGAATGTTGATTGGATTTTAAGATGTGGGCATTGCACTCAAACAAAGGAGACAGATGAATGCATGAAGACAATCTTTCAGAGGTGAAGTTTTAGCAGATTAAATGATTAGATATGTCCTGCATACATCACCAGAGATGAAAGTCCAGTTATGACATGACATGAGCAAAGGTGCTAAGCATTCTGATGTCTGTAAGATTTTCCTGTCCCAGCCATTGATTCCCAGAACTTAACTGTGCATTTTTAAGAAACATTCTATATTGGAGCTCAATCAGCCTAATGGTAATCCCTGTCCAACTTCAAACCATGTTTCCCTTTAGTAAGGCAATAAGGTTGCTCCAGGGAGACTGTGTTTAAAAATAGTGTACTTATAAGTTACTTTAGATAGAAAGCATCTTGGGGCGCTGTGGTTTATAGTAATGCTGAGGATCATGCCCTCTGCTTATGGGTGACGTAGTAAATGTAGTTCTCTGCTGCTCAACTGGGAGGTATTAGCATTAATACCTCCATGAGCTGATTCAACTTGTTTTGTTTTGATAAAACTTGCTTTAAAATACTTCTTAAGCTTAAAAAAATGCTGTGTGGTGCAGCTGTTCAGTACAAGAGTATCCCAACTGGATAGCCTGTTTTTCTCTTTGATCTTGAAGTTTCTCATATGTTCAAATTAGGATGTAAATCATGAATAGTTAAAAAAACTAAACACAACAACTAGCATCAGTTTATTTTCTAGCTTAAAAGTAGGAAAATCATAATGTGTATTGTTATTGTTAGTAAAACCTAAAACTAATAAAACCCATTTAACAGTCAGTAACTGAAATAAAATATTAAAATTAGATTAAAAAATCAAATTACTTCAATGAAAAAACCTCAATGAAAATGAGTTTTGTTGCCTTGAAATAAACTGAATAAGTTTAAATAACTAAAATAAATAAGTTTAAGTTGTTGAAGTACTAAAATTACAAAAACTGAAATAAAAAAGTATTAAAGCTATAGAAATATTTAAAAACAAATAATTAAATCGCATAACAATTATATTTATAAAATTAAAACAAAAACTTAAAAATTAAACATAAAAGCAAATTCAATGTATTATTAAATACTATAAAAGTATATAAATAATATTGAAACAATACTATAAAACACCTTCAACTTGTTTCATGGTCGTTGCACATCATAGAAAAGCATTTGCTTTAAAGGTGCTGGCTCAAGGTTTGGCCTTTTAGAATTAGCAGTTAACATCTGCTGGTAGACGCTGGAAATACACCCTTATAAAAATCGTTCTAAAATTATATTGATTCAAAAGTAGATCCATAATCTATTCTGACAAGATAAAAATTTTGGAAGCAACATACACTATATTGCCAAAAGTATTGGGACACTCCTCCAAATCACTGAATTCAGGTGTTCAATCACTTCATGGCCACAGGTGTATAAAATCAAGCACTAGGCATGCAGATGCTTCTACAAACATTTGTGAAAGAATGGGTCGCTCTCAGGAGCTCAGTGAACTCAAGCGTGGGACCGTGATAGGTTGCCACCTGTGCAATAAGACCATTCGTGAAATTTCCTCACTACTAAATATTCCACACTCAACTGTTAGTGGTATTATAACAAAGTGGAAGCAACTGGGAACAACAGCAACCCAGCCACGAAGTGGTAGGCCACGTAAAATCACAGATCGGGGCTGAGGCACACAGTGCACAGAAGTCAATAGCTACAGACCTCCAGACTTCGTGTGGCCCTCAGATTAGCTCAAGAACAGTGTGTAGAGAGCTTCATGGAATGGGTTTCCATGGCCGAGCAGCTCATCCAAGCCTTACATCACCAAGTGCAATGCAAAGCGTGGGATGCAGTGGTGTAAAGCACACCGCCACTGGACTCTAGAGCAGTGGAGACGTGTTCTCTGGAGTGACCAATCACGCTTCTCTGTCTGGCAATCCCATGGAGGAGTCTGGGTTTGGTGGTTGCCAGGAGAACGGCACTTGCCTGACTGCATTGTGCCAAGTGTGAAGTTTGGTGGAGGGGGGGTTATGGTGTGGGGTTTTTTTTCAGGGGTTGGGCTTGGCCCCTTAGTTTCAGTGAAAGGAACTCTTAATGCTTCAACATATCAAGACATTTTGGACAATTTCATGCTCCCAACATTATGGGAACAGTTTGGGGATGGCCCCTTCCTGTCCCAACATGACTGCGCACCAGTGCACAAAGCGTCGGTCCATAAAGACATGGATGAGCGAGTTTGATGTGGAGGAATTTGACTGGCCTGCACAGAGTCCTGACCTCTAGTCCTTCTAGAAGAATGGTCAAAAATTCCCATAAACACACTCCTAAACCTTGTGGAAAGCCTTCCAAGAAAAGTTAAGGCTGTTATAACTGCAAAGGGTGGGCCAACTCCAAATTAAACCCTATGGATTAAGAATGGGATGTCATTAAAGTTCATATGCATGTAAAGGCAGGCGTCCCAAAACCTTTGACAATATAGCGTATATTTTGCTAATATTTCATTATAGTATATACGTCCCCATGAGGGCCAACCCACCTTAAGCAGATTAAAATATATATTTATTATTTATTTATGAAACAAAACCGTGTGAACAGTAAAGAAGATCTGAGTGTTGAATGTCTAGATGACATCAGCAGGACAGTACAGCAATCCAACAGACAGAGTCAGAATATCAGAACATGTGATAGCGGTATTTCTATTTTCTCTGAAGCCTGAGAAACTTATTTTAGGAAAGGTGGCTCTTGGGATCCTATTGTAGCCATCTTGTAATTTTTGAGTGCCCACTTGACTTGACAATTTACTTTTTGAATGTTATATAAACACAGATCTGCTCAAGTCCACTTCCTTTGAAAAGAATACACATTTAGAACGCCATGCCTCCAAAAGGGCGCTCAGAACAATCGTCTGTTTCCTAATAAGGAGACAGTGTGCTTAATAGTGTGATTTGTGTAGGGTGTATCCTGGCTGGAGACTTTGTCTGATGTCTGAGAAGAAAACAAAGAGGCAGTTTTTCTAAATTTCATTTGAGGGTTATTAGTTATGTTTTGTTTACACAAGGCTGAAAGAATACTCTGTCTTTCACTTAGTCAATGAGTGTCCCTCTCTTCCTGCTGTGAGCAGCCTCATGAACCAACATCCACTGAAGAATAATCGAAATGAATCCTTGCAATTTTCTTTAATAGTAAAAGAGTTTCAGCACTTTATATTACAACAGGACTTACTGCAGGTTACACTTCATTTTTAAGATGTTCTTGTTGCAGTGTAATTATACATTTAAGTGCCGTGTGAAAATTAATGAACTACATATACTATAGGTTTAGGAGTAGGTTTGGTTTAGGGTTAATTGCATATAATTATGCATAATGTATAGTTATGTCAGTTACAGTAAAATAAAGTGTAAACTAACTGTAGTAATTGCAATAACTGAGTGATAATAGGTACTTGATCTGAACCTACCCCTAAACCTAATCTTAACCCATGCAGTTACATTATATTGCAAGCAGCCATATCACCCTGTAGCCCAAGACTGGTTTCTCTCTGAAACTAAGCAGGGCTGAGCCTGGTCTGCCTGGATGGGAGACCTCTTGGGAAAACCAGGTTGCTGCTGGTAGAGGTGTTAGTGAGGCCAGCAGGAGGTGCTCACTCCGTGGTCTGGTGGGTCCTAACGCCCCAGTATAGTGATGGGGGCACTGTACTGTAACAAGCACCGTCCTTCGGATGAGACGTTAAACCGAGGTCCTGACTCTCTGCGGTCATAAAAAAATCCCTGGATGTCCTTCGGAAAAAGAGTAGGGGTGTAACCCCAGCATCCTGGCCCAATTTGCCCATTGGCCTCTGTCCATCATGGCCTCCTAATAATCCCCATATACTGATTGGCTTCATCACTCTCTCTCTCCTCTCCACCAATCAGCCGGTGTGTGGTGGGCGTTCTGGCACAATATGGCTGCCGTCGCATCATCCTGGTGGATGCTGCACATTGGTGGTGGTTGAGGAGATTCTTCCATGTAAAGCCCTTGGAGTACCCAGAAAAGCGCTATATAAATGTAACAAATTATTATTATTATTATTATTATTATTATTATTATTATTATTATTATTAACTTTCTTGGCTTAGTACACTGTAAGTGCATTGAAAGTGCACATACTATAAATAGTTTCTGTCTTGTTTAGTTTACAGTCTTTAGGGTGTGTTTAAAATGACCCCTATACCCTCATTCACTATTCGCTACGTTACTCTACTAATATAGTTCACCTGAAAGCGTGAATGAAAACGAGTGAGTGAATTTGGACACTGAGTTCAATGGAAGGCCTGCCGCTTTTGCATAGTTTGTGCTTTCTGTTTAATAATGATTTGAAACGTAGCAAACTGACAGCTCCAGTAGTAATGAAAAGATTTAGCTTGAGCTTGTCATGGAAACTAGCATGTATAAACCCTAATTAAACAATTTAATAATCAATTAAATAGGAATTTATACCTGTATGACATTACACTGTAGCCACATTGGACCAGCGTTTTGGAAAATATATGGATGGATGATTCAGCTGTGGGCACTATCATCTGGTAAGACGCAACTAGCGTGCAACTCTCACAGTACATTATGGATATTCTCTAGCCATTGAGCGCATAGAAATATGAACATAGATACCTCATTATTGGCTGTTTCTATGGGCCGCTATACATAAGCCGTCCGCCATATTGTAACGGTCAAAACACTTACCCGTGAACACTTGAGAGCTAGTTTACAGTGTCTGCAACTGCAGTTAGACGCATGTATGGATATCTATATCTGCAATAGACTTCAGCAGATGATTTTGCTAAACTGACACAAAACAAGACAATAGGATCAGTTAACACAACATTAAAAAGTCACCATAGTATAAAACTTGTAATACATATACAAATACAAACCAACATATTCTCACCTGTGCCATTTCTTCAGGAATTTCAGTCTCAGCAGTTTCACAACCAGAAGCTGCACAATGTTGTGGCATCATTGATTCCTACAGTGAGTGACGACACACTGATCGTTTCAAAATGGCGGGCACACCGACGTGTCTGGAGCTGTCGAATGTGGCACCAACGTATATGTCGATAACGTCCACTATGGTTTCGGACACCACTACAAACAGCTGTTTTCTCACAGCCTTGGTTTTCATGGGGGAAAACGCCCCCCTTAAGAACTTTTTCTGTGAAACAAAAGTTAAATGTGTCTAGAATAGTTATCCTAGTTTTCAGTGATAATGACATAAACAAGTATGAAAAATATCCAGAGTTTTCATGTTATTAGATTTCTTCACATTTTTTACCCCAGGGTGAATTTTACAAGCAATTTACAAGCATTTTTTTAACTTAAAATTAAAAAGACAAGCCAAAAGAACAGTAGATAGATATGAATATTTATATGTGAACCATTTTAAAAATCATCCCTTTGAAAAATATTGTTAGCTGATGGTAACTCTCTGGCTAACTAGCTGATGCTAATGTGAGGTGATTTTTAAATATAAAGTCCAAATATGTTTATGTGATGTTCAGAACATGGTAACTACAGTAATTATGAATATTGGGAAGAGTGGGAAACTGGGGGCGTTTTACCTCACAGACTAGGTTTGGAAAAAAATTGTCATTCTGAAAATATAATTATATTTTCTTAAATACTCCCTAACTACAGGCCTTACGCTTCTCATATCATATATAACTATGATGTTCTGCAAAACAGCAAGCTTTAAAACATTATATCACTTAACCTGAAATCCGTTTTCTCTCAGGTACGTCACCAGTGTAAGCTTCTACATCACTCTGGTCAACGTAGTCCATAGCAACAACAAAACACATATCTTGATTTTATCTAGTGGTTATTTTGGGAAAAACAGTATGGGGCGTTTCCCCCACTCTACCCTCCCATTTGCCTGAGTTCTAGTCCTTCATTCGTTGTCATGGTTTCGAATTATATTCCACACCTGTTCCCTGTTCTGTTGATTACCTTCCTCAGTGTATTTAAGCCTTCAGTTCTCTTCTGTTCTTTGCCTTCTGTTAGTTGTTAGTATTGGTGTGTTGTATAGGGGTTTTGATTTCAACTGTTCATATCATGATAAAAATAACTTGAATTGAAAAATTCCAATCAGAATTTTATTTTGTTAATTATGTTTGATTAGTGGCTTAGATAGTAACTGTCTGAAACCATTTGAAAGTTTGGGGTCAATAAGTTTTTTGGGGGAAAGAAATTAATACTTGTATTACATTGTTGAAAAGTGACATAGAAAAGATTTCCATTTACAATAAATTCTGTTCTTTTAAACTTTGTATGCATCAAATAATCCTGGAAAAAAAAATGTATCATGGTTTCCACAAAAATATTAGGCAGCACGACGGTTTTCAACATTGATAATTGTAAGAAATCATCATATTTGAATGATTTCTGAAGGATCATGTGACACTGGAGTAATTCTGAAAATTCAGCTTTGATCACAGGAATACATTACAGTTATTTTAAATTGTAATAATACAAACCCGATTCCAAAAAAGTTGGGATACTGTACAAATTGTGAATAAAAAAGAATGCAATAATTTACAAATCTCATAAACTTATATTTTATTCACAATAGAATATAGATAACATATCAAATGTTGAAAGTGAGACATTTTGAAATGTCATGCCAAATATTGGCTCATTTTGGATTTCATGAGAGCTACACATTCCAAAAAAGTTGGGACAGGGAGCAATAAGAGGCTGGAAAAGTTAAATGTACATATAAGAAACAGCTGGAGAATGTCTGGGGACTGAGGAGACAAGTTGCTCAAATTTAGGAATAGGAATGTTGTCCCATTCTTGTCTAATACAGGCTTCTAGTTGCTCAACTGTCTTAGGTCTTCTTTGTGGCATCTTCCTCTTTATGATGCGCCAAATGTTTTCTATGGGTGAAAGATCTGGACTGCAGGCTGGCCATTTCAGTAGCCGGATCCTTCTTCTACGCAGCCATGATGTTGTAATTGATGCAGTATGTGGTCTGGCATTGTCATGTTGGAAAATGCAAGGTCTTCCCTGAAAGAGAAGACGTCTGGATGGGAGCATATGTTGTTCTAGAACTTGGATATCCCTTTCAGCATTGATGGTGGCTTTCCAGATGTGTAAGCTGCCCATGCCACACGCACTCATGAACCCCATCCCATCAGAGATGCAGGCTTCTGAACTGAGCGCTGAGAACAACTTGGGTTGTCCTTGTCCTCTTTAGTCCGGATGACATGGCGTCCCAGTTTTCCAAATTTTGATTGGTCTGACCACAGAACCGTTTTCCACTTTGCCACAGTCCATTTTAAATGAGCCTTGGCCCAGAGAAAACGCCTGCGCTTCTGGATCATGTTTAGATATGGCTTCTTTTTTGACCTGTAGAGTTTTAGCCGGCAGCGGCGAATGGCACGGTGGATTGTGTTCACCGACAATGTTTTCTGGAAGTATTCCTGAGCCCATGTTGTGATTTCCATTACAGTAGCATTCCTGTATGTGATGCAGTGCCGTCTAAGGCCCAAAGATCACGGGCATCCAGTATGGTTTTCCGGCCTTGATCCTTTACGCACAGAGATTGTTCCAGATTCTCTGAATCTTTGGATGATATTATGCACTGTAGATGATGATAACTTCAAACTCTTTGCAGTTTTTCTCTGAGAAACTCCTTTCTGATATTGCTCCAGTATGTTTGGCCGCAGCATTGGGGGAATTGGTGATCCTCTGCCCATCTTGACTTCTGAGAGACACTGCCACTCTGAGAGGCTCTTTTTATACCCAATCATGTTGCCAATTGACCTAATAAGTTGCAAATTGGTCCTCCAGCTGTTCCTTATATGTACATTTAACTTTTCCGGCCTCTTATTGCTCCCTGTCCCAACTTTTTTTGGAATGTGTAGCTCTCATGAAATCCAAAATGAGCCAATATTTGGCATGACATTTCAAAATGTCTCACTTTCAACATTTGATATGTTATCTATATTCTATTGTGAATAAAATATAAGTTTATGAGATTTGTAAATTATTGCATTCCTTTTTTATTCACAATTTGTACAGTGTCCCGACTTTTTTGGAATCGGGTTTGTATTTCAAAACATTACTGTTTTTACTAAATTGTTGATCAAATCAGAGAATACTTTCAAAAACATAAAAAAAATCTCACTGATGTGATTGAAAGTGTGCTTTCAAATGTCCAGACAGGAAAGCTGATGTCAAAGCAGAGATGAACCGAGGTTATGAATCATCATTACTCACATTCAAATTAATCTTTACAAACGCACACACAAACTAGTAGCCTATATTTTTTTTATGAAGACCTCCTATTAACTTCAATTGTTCTTAAATTAAGTTAATTATAATCACTATAGGCTACTATCTTTATATGGCAGAAATAGTAAGAGTATATGTTATTATGCTATTTTGTTTGTTGACTTTTGCTGCAACGTATTCAGCATATGCAACATATTATTATACATCAGCATCCGTAGACCAATGAGAATTTAAAAGAGAGGTCGTCTCCTGTACTTCTGGAAATCCAGTTCACTGTATGATATCAGACTGTCCCGTCTCTTTAATAACAGTGTTTGCATTCATATACTCAAAAGTGTTTTGTACCCGCATTCACAAAACTAGATTTTAGACCAAACAACTAAACTCTACCCCTGTATTTTAGTATAATAGACATTATTTAGTCCCATTTGCTGGACATTTTCCCCATACAAGAATTGAAACAACTACACATTTACCTTCACACAACTGATTGGAATTAAAACAGGCTCTGTATCTATGTTCTGGCATGTTTGCTGTTACTGCCATATGATATTTTGACGTACTAAACAGCAAAGCTTTGGCAGGAAAATCATGGCACATCTACACAAAAACCTTGTAACCTTGTACCGGTCCACATCTTTCTCTTTCCATGTTCTTCTGGACCAGAACCAGAGTCTAGTATTGCCCAGTGCACTCTAATAACGTCTGGTGAAGTGTTTGAGAGCGTGTGGTCTGGTTTAGTTCTTAGTCTCTGGAAGACAGGCCTAGGCATTTCCTGATTTCAGCTGCTGAATTGTTTGGTACCCCCTAGCCACTTATTCTTTTCAGTCTTACAGAATCTTACAGGAATAGGATCAATAACTATAATTCCTATAAGAATTTAGCGTTTTAAAGGCAAGAAAAGGAAAAGAAAAAGGCACATCAACTGGCAACTCTAACAAGCATATGGAATTAATGTTCTGTGTCTTATGTGACAAGCAAAAGAAACATCTGTATATTTATGGTTGGACACATTTATAGCAAAAAGAAAGAGACATTTCAACATCTCAATTTAATAAGAACACAAATTATATAGTGTATTTACACATTTCTTTGTGTTAATGGAATCGGGCTAATATTGAAAGCAGGTGAATAACACTATAGCCATGTTGTTGTTGTTCACAGAGAGTATCCCATCATATAGGATAACACTTAGATGGGAGAATCACTGTGATCAAACCAGACTAAACTGCATGTTTGAGCTGTTTTAACTGAAAGCAACTTGTACTAGCATTATCTTAAAATATGTCAGTGTCATTGTTTTGTCTCAAGATCCACACCAGTAATGTTATTTTCTAAGGCACATTTATAAAAGCTACTTAAATGTCCTAACTGAACTAAGGCCTAATCCTGGTTTAATATAAGCCTTGTCTGTGAAACCGGCCTTTATGTATTTAATCTCACTTTATTAACCAATGTTTTTGCTGCTGATCTTCGATGATCCAATTCAACCATAGCAATAAGCAAAAATGACTTTAGATAAACATCACATTTGTGTTTCTTTTTTTGCTAACAGCTTGCGCCAGCACAAACCCTCTTTTGGTGTTAAAAAACTACTGTCAGGATATACTGTCAGAAGACACACAGTGAAAATTAGCGCTGAAACGGCGTGGACAGAGTTATTTTTGTGCCTGACATTGCATATGGATTTGTAGGAGTTTCCTTTTCAGACACAAAATTCATGGGAGGAGAATATTTACTAAGGTTTAGGCGATTTACTAAGGTTTGCGCTTGTCAATTTACTGGTGTACGTTATTTACCATTATTTACCATCCAAAAAAAGCACGTCTAAAGGCCCCAATATACTCATGGCAAAGTTGTTTAGTTCTTTGTTTAGGGGTAAAAACATTTGAAATACGTGACCAGTGATATACTGTTATCGAACATCTGACACCGCCCACACCGCTGAGAGCAAAGTTTAGATGAATATGTAAATATGTGCTGCATGCTTTTCTCTCAATAACAAAATAAACACAACAAAATTAAGAAAACAGCAAGCATTTTAATAAAGCATCAGCAATGTTGCACTAGCTCTACGGCACTCCAGTAAAGTCACGTCACGTTTATTTATATATCACTTTACAATAGCTTAACTATACAACAGAGATCAAGAAGCTTTACCATATTAAACATGAAAAACAGAAGTACAACTTAAGTTTCTATTATAAAGCAGCTCTCCAGTGTGTTCATGTTTTCACTCGCAGACGGCTGACCTCGACTGAGTGAACCGGCCAAATGAAAAAGAGAAGATTTTTAAGTGAAAGAGGGCGGAGCCTCTGCACAGTAGCACATACCTATTATGTAATCGGTATGAAACAATGATGGTACGAATGTGTTTTTTGCGGAAAGTTTGCTTTGGCAAGCTGTTTCGAAATTACCTTGTTTCAGCCTGATTTTGTTTGAAATGACATCAGTTCGTTCTTCGATTTCGCTTGAAGTACATCGAGGCTTTTAAAAAAAAAAAAAAAAAATTTTATTATTAAAAAACAAACAAGCAAGTCTAGCCCAGCCCAGATGAGAAAAAGAAATTCAAAAGTAATGTAACGGAATTTGGCCCAAACCCAGAGTACCCCCCCGTGCATGTAAGTGGTTAGAACTAACAGTGTGGAGAAAGGGTGGTGGAGGGATGCTGATAAAATGTCAGTGGACACAGGTAAGACTGCTGCGTATATATACCTCTTATTGCTGATTAGATGAGTGCTATCCACTTGTGTCAATTATCTGAACATGCTTTCTCCCAAACCTTGTTAATAAAACATCATAAAAAGTATGTCATGTGTCAATTAAGTCATGTGATTATGGAGCAATGTAATATTGTAAAGCATTATTTTTAAAAGTACATTTTTTTAGTATTACCATCTGATACTGATCAGTATATCATGGTATCGCCACTTGTTCTAGTCCTGTAACAATAAGCCCTCTGATTCTAAAAAAACATCTCCCTCAGATATAAACATGTGTCTAAGAGAGCAAAAATGGAAAATAAATCTTTATGTGGATGTAGGGAAATCACTGAAGAAAACCTACTGATATACTTCTCATGTGTGCATTGCGACGTTGCCAAAGGAGAAGCTTGTGATCACAGTAACACTACGGCACATGTGTAGACGCAATCTGTTTTGCTTGGAACTCCCCATTTTATCCCCATCTGATATATTGAAAAAGTAAAATAATAAACAAGAGCAGGTAGAGAGCATGTGGCAGTTTTTGTATGTTCTGGATACAGACGATTTGGGCCACATGAAAACGCTGGACAATCCACACCTGTGCGTGCGCCGAGACCTGCGACCGGAATGAGATCAACAGAGGAGCAGAAAAATTACGGATGGCAAAACCACTTGTGCAAACATCTGTGAATGAAATCTTTGAAATAACAACTCGGTTTGCACAAGGCTGCTCATATGTAGCTGAAAGATTTAGAATACACAATCTAAGATGTTTTAATTTGGTTTGGCATTTGTTAGTGCAGCAGTTCTGTAATTGTTGGACTGCTGTCCTTGAAACATTTTTGTGAATAACAATTGTGTCAAACATCAATGTCAATCATCGGTGCAACGAATGAAAAAAAAAAAAGATGGAAAAGTGATTGTTAATGTGGTTATTTGAACAATATATGGAATTTAAGAAACAAAATCCACCCAAGTATGAGAATCAAAGCATCAGTGTCAATACATTGTATTTTCAGTGTTGTCACAAGGAGCACTATAGCTGGCATTTAGCGCATTATGGGCCCTATCATACACCTGGTGCAAGTGTTTTTTGCTAGTTTCAGCCCGACGCAGTTATCATTTTAATGTCCAGTGCCATGTAGCAAATGCATTTGTGTGCCCATGGGCATGCTGGTTTGAAAACAGGGAGTGGCGCATTGTTGGCGCGTTGCTATTTTGAGGAACTGAAATCGACTGCACCATTGACCAACAAAAACCTGCTCTAAAGTCAATAGCGCAGTTTTTTTTTGTGTTATTTAAAGAGAATGTTCGTAATATGTGCATATAGGCAGGTGCACAATGAGTGTACACTCTGCTTATTACACACACAGGGATGCGCAGCAGCACACAAACATTTTTAAATATGATAAATGAAAGGATTAAAATGTAAAAGTTTATTATTGTGTGCATAAATATAAAAATGCCTACATCATAATAGACAGTCATTGTATCAGAATTAGCCTACCTATTTGCAATAATGACGAGCAAGCAGGCGTCATTTGATGAGCAGATCCATTTCCTCGTTAGACAAGCGTTCAGTTTTTCCACTTGCAAATTCCTCCATGTAAATAGCGAATCCGCCATGGTGCAAGTGCAACTGGCTTATAAAGGGAACGGTAGATGAGACTCTGATTGGTTTATTGCACGTTACGCCCAAAACACACCCATGACTCATTAAGAGAATAGAGACAGCCCTTTTGGACCATTTGGTGCCTGGCACGCTAACCATTTTTGACGTCGTTAAACTAGCAAAAGTGGATTAGGCCCTAAGTGCACCTGTGCCATGCGCTTCAGACCATGAACTTAGATCATTAAAACAGGGCTCATTGCCTTCCCAAAATGTCAATACATGTTGTATTTTTTAGCACCTACAAAAAAAGCTTGTTATGCTGCTTGATATAGCAAACTTGTATTTCTTACCATATTATTTTAATGTATTGTCGTAATTATAAGCACTGTTTTGTAACTCAGATAGTTTTACAGTTTACTACCCTTTGTTATTCTTCTAGTTATTTACCTATAGCGGATAATGAATCGGAAGTCTTGCATATTAGCTCACTATCGCATTGCAAAATAAGGTGGATAGCAGCCATGGAGGCAGTCGTGGCCTAATGATTAGAGAGTCAGACTAGTAACCTGAAGGTTGCAGGTTTGATTCTCAATTCCAGCAGGAAACGACTGAGCAAAGCACATAACCAACAATCGCTCCCTGGGTGCCACAGTAAAAATGGCTGCCATGTGTGTGTGTGTCTTCACTACTCCCGATGTGTCTGCACTAACTTGGATGACTTATGACTTGGATGACAAATTCCAAGTATGGGTTACCATACTTGGCCTTCACATGTCACTTTCATTAGTGCATCATATCTTTTCCATGGTCAATTTTTAATTAACTGCTGTTGTGGCAGACAAAAATTAATTAACATTAGCTATTAACATGCTTAGCTGGTTAGCTTTAGCTGTTAGCTCCTGCTAGAAAATCATTATCATTATATAATATTTTTTCCAATGATGACCATTCAGTAGTAGTGTAAATTCTTGTGTATATGTGTGATGACAAAATCTAAATAGAATAACAAGCAGCAAAACAGTGTTTGTTTTATATTTTGAGTGATGGATGTTTGGTTGTTTTGCAGGGGCCCAATGCTTCTCCTCATTCTAAGATGAAGTTATGGAAGTTTGCTGCCATCGGCCTGATTCTCTGTGGTGCTGCACTCCTCCTGCTTGTATTTAAAACCACTCCCTCTTCCAGAGCCCCGCCCCTCCCCACCACCGCAGAGCTTCATCTTCATCGTTTTCACCACCATCATCTTCATTTACACCCAGTAATTCGTCGCCTTCCATTGGGGTAGGTGGACGGCAACGGAGGGTCAGATCAGCTGACGGAGGAAACGTTTTCGTTTCAGAATGTAAGATCATAAGCCCTTATGTTCTCTTGTGTTTGTTTTCATTATAGCGCAGCATATATCTTTGTTTAAATCAGATTGCACTTAGCATGCAGGCCACCCAGAAATTTTTAGATTAGACTCAGGTCCAACTTCACAAAAGGTGGTAAAAGAATTTCATGTGAATTTAACCATAAATCTGATAATGCCTCGTCCCCTGAAGGAGGGAATGGAGACGTACGTCGAACATGACCGACTGAAAGGGAACGTCTCTGTTACGTATATAACCCTCGTTCCCTGAAAGAGGGAACGGAGACGTATGTCAGAATGTGAACCAACGAATTGGGATGCAGTTCAAAATAACTGTGCTCACCAAACAGAACTGAAAAAAAGAGAGATTGTTTTCAAACCGGTTTCTCAATGTGACCTCATGAGTTTTCTTCTGTAAAATGTGGTTCTACTACACATTCTTTTAAATGGGTTTGCACTGACACTAAAATGTAAATATATTATTGACAGCGTCTGAAAGGTAAATATTATGTATGAACAACTTTACAGGTGTACAAATGTTCACGAATCTACGAATATTTAATTAATGGAATTAATTAGTTGATTCTATGGTATTTATGTTTAATGAGATTATGTTTTTAACCACATTTATTTGTTCATTTTTCTTCTGGTGCCAGCTCGTTTCAAAGGATTAAATAATGTTAAACAAGACCACACTTTAAAATTCAAAAATTATTCTGTAATCATTTAACCATAACTTATGTAATATGTATTTTATCTGCTACGGCAGATACAGCAGTTTTCTGAAAATGCTCTAAATTAAAAAAATTACCATAAAATGATCATAAATGTAATCCATTTTATTCTTGCTCTGTAATCTAAAAGTGCAGAATCCATATGGTTGTGTAAGGAACAGAACCAAATTAAATTCTTCATTCAGCGATCTTTGTCAACAACCTCAATAACGACCATAACCATGAAATCCCACACTTGTTAAATATGCAAAATTTTTCACGTAAAGAAGCGTTACGAGAAAGATCAGTGATATCAAATGCAGCAATTTCAACATGCCAGTGAGCATTTTAAATGCAACAAAAAAGTGTTTGGACTACTTTGGTACTTTTTTTTTTTTTTTGTCTGGCTATCACCAGACCAAGCTCAATTTAAGATTGAACTGGGGAGTCTGCTTTGTATTTTCTACTGCACAAGAGGCGTGATCAACGGGCATAATTCAAATGACTCTGCAATTGGATAGTCCTTCAACCAATCAGACCACAAGAGGCGTGATCACTGTGTTAAACCCGCCAATAGCGCGCCAGGTGGATAAGCCAGTCTGTGATTGGTTCACACAAATGCGTAACAAGCAGTAGAAATGAATGCACAGGTTTCCAGCCTGAGCTGCAGGGCGAAATCAAATCGCTGGCAGATCGGGCTGGGTTTACCCAATCTAACTTTTTTTGTCATAATTGCAATAAATTATTTTGATTAAACTAGTCTGTCTGTTACATTTATAATGTGTACTGATATTTTGGGTATGGGAATGGGAATCAACTTAGCTCACAATGCTTTTGGGAAACACAGCCCAGATTGTTTTGATAGCCAAGTCAGCCTATTGGCTTATAATTGGCACTCATTTGAAACACTTGATATTTACAGGTGTAACGGTAATGCGTCTTAATACCAGGTGGAAACAGGCTTTCTCTCGCTCGCTCGATTTCTGGGATATTATATATAATTTGCGGCCGTCAGGGAACCAATATCAATATATGCAGGAGCCTACCGGACCTTTCAGGAGAGGCTGGATGTCTGAGACGTTCAAAGGGTTGAAAAGCAAAAATGTGTAGCTTGCATTTGTGAATATTATTGTGTTAAAAAATGTAAGTTCAGGTTAAAGCGTTGCAGGTTATATGTGTAATGGTTGGTTGCAAATCAAGTTGAATGCAGGATCTAAAAGTTTTTAGTTTGTTTTGACAAAGAAGTAACAACAGGTGACAAGAATATAATCAGATACACTGGGAAACTGGGTCAAATGTACGGCCACACAGGCAAACATGAATTGAACACAATACCTAACTGTGACATTATGTCATTGTCTTGCAATATCACTGATTCTTGTTAATGTCATATACTTCCATGGTTGCACTTTATTTTACAGTATGTGTATTTACTTGTACTTACAATGTAGGGGAGAGCGGGGCACAGCCTAACGCTTTTTGACTTTCTCAGTTTGTGTAAATCCACTTGGGGTTCAGAGTATTTATTTTTTCCCACATTAATTTCACACGTCTAGTACAAATATGTGGTTTTGTTTCATTAATACAGTGTATACCTTTTTCTTGATTTACCCAGAAAGAATGGAAGTGAAATGTGACAACATGCCCCATAGGTGGGGTTCATTATAACATCACCAAATGACAGATTAACATGTTACCTGATATAATCAAAAAATATACAAGACAAACTAAAATATTGTGTCAATAAAATACTATTATTAACTTTTAAAAAAATAAAATAATGGCATTTTTAATCATTAAAAAGAACTTTTGAGTTTGACATCAGACACACCTCACTAAATACAGCTCTACAGGAGAGTTCAAAACATAATAATAATGAATCATTATTCACCATTAGTCATTATTCACCCTTTTCTCATGGTTTCTCAAACAAATTAATAAAAGTATAGAATATAATATCATATTTCTAATAGGGGCTCATTGTAACGCAGTGTGACAGCATGCCCCGCCTGCACAACTGGGATTTAAACATTTTAAAAAAGAACCATCTCAACTGTTAAATAACAGATATTAGATTACAATAATATCAGATTTGTCTTATTTTAAATAAACACTAAAAACTGAGATTTAAGAAACTTAAGAAATGTACTTATGCTATGGTTAAATAAATGTTCAGTGATATCTTCCTAGATTTTTTAATTCTGGCAAAAAAAAATCTCAGTATAGTGTTGATATGGCAACTAGTAAATACATACAGTTTTGTCATCCTGGCATGTGTGGAAAGTGTTAAACCATGTGCGTTATAACTAACCCCACATTAGGCTGTGCCCCTCTCTCCCCTACCTAAGAAAATACTGGGTAATATAAGGGAACTACGGTTTAGGTTCAGGGTTAGTACCTAGTTATTACCCAGTTATAATTACTGTAATAAGTACATAGTATGTATATGGAGAACAGGACTGTAAAATAAAGCGCTACCACTTCCATTGAAAGCTGCATAATATAACTGAAACCATGCTAATGTTTTCGTCATGCTAAATGCTAAAAGTAATTGGCCCTCCTTTTTCCTCAGTCATGGAGATGTTCCAGAGCTTCACAGAGGGCGAGCTGAAGCAGGTCATTGGGACACTCGTGGAAAGGAAAGCCCGTAGAGATGCCCAACAGAGCAAAAGGACTAAACGGGCTAAAAAGCGAGCTAAGCCCTGCTCGCTGCGGGAGGTGGAGGTGACGGTCAGTCAGCTGGGGTTGGGCTACGTCAGTGACGAGACTATAGTCTTCCATTACTGCAGCGGCAAGTGCACCACTAGTCGCAAAAACTATGACCTGACGCTTGCGTTCATGAAGCGCTCGCGGCTGCTCACAAAGGACCAGAAGGACAAGGCGCGTCACAGCCCCTGCTGTCGGCCCACCGCATATGAGGAGGACATCTCCTTCCTCGATAACTTCAATCGATACCACACAATCCAAGAGTTTTCGGCCCAAGCATGTGGATGCATCTGACTTTGAGTACTCAAAACATTTAGGAAACATTTAATCTCTCAAGACATATTTAAATGAAAACTATAGACCCCTAATTCTGAGAAGAATGTCTTTATCTTGGGCTTCAAGCATACAAGAACATATGTCTTGCATTGCCTTTATGAAAAATACTTGGCTGACAGATTCTCCTCAGACACTTCTGCCAGTCCTGATGAAGAGAAACATAAACGTATCATGCAAAGAGTAATTATTCCCATGTTTAGTCGTTGCTAATGAGATGCTGCTGTATGTCTTGTTTATATTGCCTTTGTGGGTCTATTTTAAATAGCTTGAAATGCTGGGTAATGTTGGAGCTCAGAGTTTAAATGCAGAACACCTCTAGAAAATGAATTCAGGGCTTCGGTAAACAAAGCAAAATACACAAAGGCACACCCAATGCTGAACAAAACTTCCTCATTGTGCTGAGAAAGGAAAGGAACTGACATGTAAATGATGAAAGCAATTCCGAAAGGTTTCAGTTCAAAACATTCCCACAAATCAAGTTGAAATCAAGTATGAACATAATAGTTATAATAAACATCTACCTCAGCTTTGATATAGTCGACATGGCTCTGTAAAAGAAAACCCAATATTTGATCATTTAAATGAATTAAATAGTATAATAATAATATAAAGGAATAAAAAAAAGAATACTAATAATCTACTAAAAGCTGGAATACATACACACAACTTTTAAAATGTGAACAGATTTTAAATTGCCACACTTGCCAACTTTTGAATCATGCACTTAACAACTGAGGAACGTACATTACCAGACTTTCAAGTCGTTCTGAACGCAACAAACTCAAAGAGACAAATAAAAACAATATCCCTGTATCAGAATATGTCTTGTAGGCGAAAAACAATATGAGTAGTATGTCTGAATTCACAGTGAAAAGAATGGGAATGGGAATTGGGAATGACAGTGAAGCGACGCAACTGACGTAGGTCACATGACAGTGACAACATGTTGGATGTAGTACGTCTGAATTTCATTCATACTACACACACTCATACTACATAGAACATACTTTTTTTAACTGTTGCAAAACAAGTTTCAAACCAAATGCAGTACCTACTATACAGTATGCGAGCGGATTTGTTCTAAAAATAAATACCCAATTACGTTACTACAGTGCGACTATCCTGTGTCAATTCTGACTGCCTAAACCAAGCGGACTGGTTTTGATTTTTTTGCAAATAGCATTGAAAAAATTGGAGCAACAGTTGTGTAGTGTATTCCAGCCTTTAAAACCTACCTGATAAATTGAAATTGTCAAAACAAAACAATAAACTACATAGGATTGGTTCCAAATTATGAAATTTGATATATTTATGAAACAGTACTACAGTGTCCATGGAAATTCGTAAACTATTTTTACGTTTTGGTGAATAGGCGGCTAATTCGTATAAATTCATATGGTCTGCTTACGCTCTATTGTTGGTTATGTTTAAGGTGGACCTTCACGTTTACTTTTTTTGCTACAAAATATTGGGCCCTATCATACACTCTGCGCAATGTGTTTTTTGCTAGTGTCAGCCCAACACAGTTATCATTTTCACGTCCTGCGCCACGTTGTTTAAATGGCAAATGCATTTGCGCCCATTTGTTCGCCCACAGGCGTGCTGGTCTGAAAACCAGGTGTGTTCAGGCGCATTGTTGGTGCGTTGCTATTTTGAGACAACTAAAAACGACTGCACCATTGACTAACAAAAACCTGGTCTAAAGTCAATAGAGCAGTATTTTTTGTGTTATTTAAAGGTTGCGTTAGTAATATTCACCTATAGGCGGGTCCACAACGCACATACACAGCAGCACACAAACATATTTAAATATTAAAAATAAAAGGATTCCTCTCTGGAGAAGCATTCAGTCTTTCTGCTTGCTCCATGTAAATAGCGAATCCGCAATGGAGTGAGCACAAATGGCTTTTAAAGGGAATGGGAGATGAGACTCTGATTGGTTTATTGCACGTTACGCCCGAAACACACCCATGACTCATTAAGAGACTAGGGACAACCCTTTTAGACATGGGTTTTAGTCGGTCCGCTGACTATTTTTTCTATCGTTAAACTAGTAAAAGTGTATTCAGACACGACCTAAGTGCACGCTTCAGACCATGCGCTTAGATAAGGGTTCCTCAAACTCGGTCCTGGAGGGCCACTGTCCTGCAGAGTTTAGCTCCAGCCCTAATCAAACACACCTGTGATTTTCTAGTGATCTTGAATACCTTGATTGGCTTGCTCAGGTGTGTTTGATCAGGGTTGGAGCTAAACTCTGCAGGACAGCGGCCCTCCAGGACCGAGTTTGAGGAACCCTGGCTTAGATCGTTAAAATAGGGCATCATATGTTTTTGAACAATTCACAAATTCATACGAAATTGCCACCTTGTAAAAAACTTTTTCCTGTGAGATCGGGGTGCAAGCTTCCCCAAATCTTCCAGGCAGGTTTTATTTAGGGGGAATGTTCTATTTTAGTGCATTGAAAACATCCGAAATTGTGGTTTGCCAAAACTTTTCTACTATTGTGAAAAATCATGTGGTGGCAAGCACAGGCCTGGACTGCTTTCATAAAGGCTTTGAGCTGTTCCTCGGAATAAAAAAACAGCAGCTTTTATTGCGTCCCGTCCATTCAAGAATCCCTCCAGAAGCAGCTGCTGCATACTGAAGGTTCCTCTCATCGTCAGAGGGTTTTCATTCCTTCCGATTCTTGGAAGTGTATTAGAATCGAAGGTAACCTCTCAGCAGCAATGTGTATTCTCAGAGCGCTGTCAGGAAATCTGTACCCGAGGTCTTCCCTTAGTTAACCTGA
This sequence comes from Paracanthobrama guichenoti, assembly GCA_018749465.1. Lineage (NCBI taxonomy): Eukaryota > Metazoa > Chordata > Actinopteri > Cypriniformes > Gobionidae > Paracanthobrama > Paracanthobrama guichenoti. Next base: position 1,367,654 of record CM031953.1, read on the forward strand.
CCAAATCCACTTTGTTTGTGTAAATCCTATAACAGATGAGTCTAATCCACTTAGCTCCTGTCAAGCCTTGGCCAAAAATACTGAGAACTAAAGTGGGAAGAACAATACCTGCAAAAGCATCAAATGAAAAATAAAAACCATCATGATTTTAACCCTAAACTCCACTGAAATAATCTCCTGTGATCAGGCATTAAAGCACAGATACTAGTTAAACTAACTCCTCGTTTCAACTTTCTGTAGTCAATCATGTTTGCATTGACATAAAAATAATACTATTTAATAATATTATATAATAGTGGATTACAGCTGCAATAAGACACTTACGTATACATGATGTCAACAGATTGCAAATGTGATAACCGCATGCTAGTCACGTAACGTTGTTTTTTTTTTTATGAGACTAGGAAAAGTGTATAAGTGAAGTTGCTCACATTTACGATGAATCTAAAGTGGTTGTCTTGTGCTCAGGAAGCAGATGAGTGACCCTTTAAGCCACATGTAAGTCTGATCAGTTCATTAAAGCACTGATGTAATTACAGGAGAGGACTTAAGCCCTAACGAGCGCCCGGCCTTAAAACTCAACCGACCATGTGCTTACAAAGGTCTACAGACTTTGTGCTGCTGTAACAAACATTAATACAAATTGTTTTGATTTTATTTTGTATATATTTTGTTTTTACATATGAATATATATATATAAAACCAAATGAAAGATTTATGCAAAACACTTATGTAGTAATGTGCATGTATATGGTTGTAAGATCTTTTAGCATGCAGAACTAGAAGAAATAGTTATGAAACCGAACCTAATTTCACCTCAGAATATTCTGTATCCATGTTCATAATCAAATTTCCATGCAAACTTTCCAAGCAATCATTTGTTGGGTTCTCAAAAATATTTAAGCAATATCATACAAGAGTGCTAGTATGATATTGCTTTTATCCAGTAAAGTTAAAGAGACAGTTCACCCAAAAATGAAAATTCTGCCATTTCATAATTGTGACCTAGACCACAAAACCAATCACAAGGGTTTGTTTTTTTATTGATATTTATACATAATCTGAAAGCTGAAAAAAAGCTTTGCATTGAGGTATGGTTTACAATATTTGACCGAGATACAACTCTTTGAAAATCTGGAATCTGAGGATGCAAAAAAATTGAAATATTGAGAAAATTGCCTTTAAAGTTGTCCAAATGAAGTCCTTTATATATATATATATATATATATATATATATATATATATATATATATATATATATATATATATATATATATATATATATATATATATATATATTAATTTGACCCATACAATGTATTGTTGGCTATTGCCACAAATATACCCGTGCAACTTATGACTGGCTTTGTGCTCCAGGGTCACAATTTACTCACCCTTATGTCGTTCCAAACCTGTATGACTTTTTTCTTCTGTGAAACTCAAAAGAGTTGGTGGATGGTTTTGGAGACCACTGACTTCCATTCTATGTCCAAAAAAGAATAATAATAATAATAATAATAATAATTTCTCAAAATATCTTCTTTTATGATGACAGAATTCTTTTGGGTGAACTATCCCTTTAACTGATATTTCATACAAGCGTTTTTGTTTACACTATAAAACTGATTTTATTCACGTTACAAACATTGACTGGCTATTTTGTCACACACACACACACACACACACACACACACACACACACACACACACACACACACACACACACACACACACACACACAAAAGTGTCTGGTCAAGAATAACTTGTTAACATATTAACTGCACAGTCAGGTTCACTTTTTTAAGTGAACGAAATGGTGTTGTATAATCCATTGATATCTAAATCTGTCACTCTGCAGTTAATCGTATTTGTTCTTTTACTTTCTTTGGAGTAACTGCAAACAGAGTTTATCTGTCCATCCATATGGCCTCAGTCTGCTTTACACCTGCTGCAGTGGGACGTCCTGTTAACCCAGTGCGTGCACACACACACACACACACACACAGCCTTTCAGCTTGAGCATTGTTGGACCCTGTTGACCAACTGCAATAAACATTGATGCAATGCATCTATATAAAAAAATTTATATTTATTAAAGATTAAGTTATGGTATGTTTATTTATTTAGATGTAGAATCACTGACTTAACGGGAACATATTATTTATTAATTTTTTTTGTGCCAAAAAGATCTCATATGTATTACATTCGATATATAACATGTTTAATAAACTGTATTAAACCAACCCTTTGTGATTTATTATACTGTCATGGTTTTACTTTTTTTTTTTTTTTTTTTTTTTTTTTTGATATTACGTTACTATTAAATTAATAAATATCGAAGTGAATTTTACAGTAGCAGAAACATTTCTAAGCTGTTATGGCTCAGCTTTTGTTTTCAGAATAGCAATTTTGTGTGGTTATATTGTAGCAGTTGGACAAGAGTTTAAGTGCTTGTAAGCTACACTTGTCCAATCAATGTTATTAACAGCATAAACGTACAACAGTCAGTTAGTGTCATAGCTGTCAACAGAAACAAGAGTTCCAGTTATACCATGATGAGAAAAAAAGTTGTGATTTTGTTTGCTTGGATTTTTATTCAGTCTGCTGCAGGTCTCTGAATCTTGTATATTTCAGGCGAGGTTTCAAAACTTTTCCGTCCTCCTCTCGTCCTCACTGGTGGATGATAAATATAAGTTGAGAAACATGCGTCTCTTGAGGACAACATATTACCCATAATCCCCCCTGAGTCTCGGTTCATAGTGAATGACCATACCTGACACAGATTACTGTCAACAGCTCTTGGTGTACGTGAATAAATGCCACTGTAAATGTACATTACACACACTTGCAAACTTGACCCAGTCCTGACTGTGAGAGAAACTGGTCTTTTAAAAATTACATGCATTTACAGTAAATTGCGGCATTTAAATTACACAGTTGTGGGATCATTCTTAGGAAACTGTATCATTTGCCATTATGTCTTCAGTGGGAGAATTCTACTGTCTAAAGCTGAAGGATTGTCACACTTTGTTTATCCAACTCTACACACTATATTGCCAAAAGTATTGGGACACCCCTGCAAATTATCGAAGTGTTGTTTTATTAACAAATTTTGGGAGGAGCACGTTCAGATAATTAAACCTAATTAAACACAAGTGGCGCACATTAAGTTAATCAATTTAATCAATGATAAGAGGTGTATATATAGCAGTATATGTAGCAGATTTACCTCCTTTTCATGGACAGTTTTTTAGCATCTTGGGCCGCCTGTTTGCTATCATCTCACAACTCCAGTCACCGCCTTCTGATGGTGAAACCAACTCCCCTCGGGACCCTCTGCCGCAATCTGCTGGCCCCAGGTCCACACCTGCACCGCCTGACACCGCACCCGAGCTCCAGGCTTCTTTGCGTAGCCGCCGGCCTGCTCAATCAACCTCACACTCGCCAAGATGCCGGGACCAACCCTTGCCCCCACCGACGAGACAGCCAACTTCCTCCCTGGTGTCCTCCTATAGCTAGGCCGTCCCGATGATTCCACCTATCAAGAAGTGGACAGTAGTAGGATTGAGGCAAGAGCTGTCTAATTCTGAAGTACAGTTCTCACAGAAGATGAACAAAGCGGAACTGTACAATATCTATGTCAGTTTACAGCCAGCCTACCTCTCTCCTAAGTCCACTCCAGCTCCCAAGATGGCCAACAAGCAGAACAAAGAAGAACAGAATTCGCCTAGCTCGACACCATGTCTCCCTTCCGTACAAGATCCTACTCGATTCGATTGACGAGCCGCAGCAACAGGCCTTCAGCAAGCCTGGGACGTGCCCCCGACTCCTCCGCGTCAAGACCTCACCTGCATTCAGCTGAGGGCCAACCTCGCACCGTGGCTTCCGGTTTGCGGCCGGACCGGCTGGCCTCCCCTCAGCCTCTCAGCTTGTTCCTCCCACTGTTCCTAATCCTTTTCAATTTCAGTGGCCTCCAGGTTCCATCGCAGATGCTAGTGCAAGCTTGCTAGTGGTTCAAGCTCAAAACTACCAACAGTTCCCTCTGCCTTTCTCTAACACCTCCCCTTTTCAGTGGCCTGCAGCTCAAGACCACCCCTACCTACAGCACAGACCTATATTTCTCATATGCATCCTCCTTTTCCTCCTCATGCTCCCATCAATTTTCCCCTTCAAACCCCAGAAGCAGCCCCGGCTCCTCTCTCTTCCAACCCCCCTCTGCAAACTGAATCTCTGTTTTCTCTCTTCACAGCAACACAAATGCCTGTCCCATCTAACGCCATTTCCTCTGAGCCACCTCCAGTGGCTCAAAATATCCGGGCACAGATCCTGGCAGGGGTGGATGTTGACCTATCATCTCTTCTCTCTTCCCCGTATCAGATACAAACCGTCAAATAAACTGCAGGGACTTTTCAGTCACTTTAAAAAAAACAGCCTACTTACAAAGCATGGGATGCAGTGGTGTAAAGCACCCCGCCACTGGACTCTAGAGCAGTGGAGACATGTTCTCTGGAGAGACCAATCACGCTTCTCTCTCTGGCAATGCGATGGACGAGTTTAGGTTTGGCGGTTGCCAGGAGAACGGTACTTGCCTGACTGCATTGTGTCAAGTGTAAAGTTTGGTGGAGGGGGGATTATGGTGTGGGGTTGTTTTTCAGGGGTTGGGCTTGGCCTCTTAGTTCCAGTGAAAGGAACTCTTAATGCTTCAGCATACTGACACATTTTGGACAATTTCATGCTCCCAACTTTGTGGGAACAGTTTGGGGATGGCCCCTTCCTGTCCCAACATGACTGTGCACCAGTGCACAAAGCGTCAGTCCATAAAGACATGGATGAGCGAGTTTGGTGTGGAGGAACTTGACTGGCCTGCACAGAGTCCTGACCTCAACCCAACAGAACACCTTTGGGATGAATTAGAGCGGAGACTGTGAGCCAGGCCTTCTCATCCAACATCAGTGCCTGACCTCACAAATGCACAATATGCAATATATATATATATATATATATATATATATATATATATATATATATATATATATATATATATATATATATATATATATATATTCACACTGAAGTTGTTCCAAACCTGTACAAGTTTATTTCTTCTGCTGAACACAAAAGAATATATTTTAAAGAGTGTCTGTAACCAAACAGTTGACTGTTTGTCTTAACAGTATTTTTTCCCTGCACTATGGAAGTCAATGAATCTCCAGTCTGCTTCATCAACTGTTTGGTTACTGTCATTCTTCAAAATATCTTCTTTTGTGTTCAGCAGAAGGAAGAAACTCATACAGGTTTGGAACAACTTGAGAGTCAGTAAACGATGATAGAATTTTCCTTTTTAGGTGAACTATGCCTTTAAGAAGGAAGCGTTCAAACTTTCATAAGCAAGCTCTTGAGTCATGGAAGCTGATCTTTAACCTTTTCACCTCATATAATTTGAAAGAAAACCATATATACTGTATATTATCATCTCATAAATCCACATGGACAGGACTAGGATACACAGGACTATATAACAAATATTATCCATTATAATCTGATTAAATCTTACAAATTGTATTGCAATATAATTTGGAACATTGGTCAACCAAGGTGTAGCTTTTGGAAATAAAATGTACGAATCAATTTCTGAGAAATTGTATTGCTAATAATAATTCAATAACTAAAGCTTATTAGAAGTCCATTAATAAATGATTCATCATTACTACCATTATTTAAATTGTGTTCATTTTGAGTATATCCTTAAAAAAATCTCCTCCAGTATATTTGCATTGTTCCCCTACTTTCAAACAAACTGTATTTTTTCCCACTTGTTTTAGTTCTGTAAAGTTGTATTATTATTGGAGAGCAACTCTTGTACTTTATATAAAAATAAGTATATAACAATACTGAACTTAAAATAAGTTTAGTTATTCTACCTAAAATGATCTGATATTTAAATGCTTTTACTGGTGTTAAGAGGTGGATTCCCAGTGTCTATGAATGTTTATGGCCCTCTGGGTCTGATGTGAGAAAAATGTTTTCTTGATAGATTTGTAGTACCTTTTCAAATGAAATAAAGTTTTTGCCTGAAATGTTCAGGCACAAACGGTACCGTTTCTTGACAAATGCTTCAGTGAAGGCAGCTGGGATTTAACATTAAAGGCTGTAAGAGCCTTTCAAGACTCATTTATGACTTTTCTATTTTTATATTGCTTATCTAACTGTAAGATTAGATTTCTTTTTCCATTATGTGGAATATTGCTGTGTGCTAAAAGAGTCTAATGCATTGAGCCTGTAATCTATAATATAAATTAAACAATCCAGGCTTTATTTCCAAACATTTCAAACGCAATAGCCTGCATGGTGGCGCTCTAACTGGCCATGTGCTGAGCGCCCTCTGCTGTCCATTGACTGAGAGAAGTGCATAATAATAGATGGCCACAGGCTTGTTTGACTTTGAAATGAGAAGGCATGTAGATGAGATTCTGGCGAGCCTGCAGGGTGATCACACTAAGCAAATACGGCTCTGCTTTGAGGAATCGATCACTGTAATTGGGATGGTAAACTACTTTGACCCGTGAGAGTGTTACGTTAGCTCCTCAACACAAACATCATCTATCACTGCCAGGCCCTTCTGTTTGCCTGGACTCTATTCTATCATTATACAATGTCTGAATCTCACTGGCCTTTTGAATGGGTCACTCGGGTGAACCCAGACAGACTAAACATGTCGTGAGTCATTATTTCCGGTGACGAAGCTCGTCTCGATTACCTGAAATCAAGGCTTGGTGCTCAGTTTTCATGTTAAAGCGATCACTGATTTGGTCGTCTGACTTTACTGTGCATGAGAATGTCTTCAACCAGAACACTCACGATGAGCTCAGATTGTCTAATTTTGTCATAAGAGGACTCAGAAGTAGGCCTATCGTTGTCTGTGTAATTTTTTAAAGTCACCATGTATGAAATAAAAATCGACAATTCGACAAAAGTTTTTTATGGAATATTGCAGTATTTATTGTAAATTATTTATCCGTGCACACACACACACACACACACACACACACACACACACACACACACACACACACACATATATATTATTAATGTGCCCTCAATATTTAATCAAAAGTATTTACTTCTTGCAGCAACAGCTCTTCTCTTCTCTGATGACGTGTTTACTGGCAAGAGGGCGGGAAAATCTGTCACTCACATGAGATCACCGCAATAGCAAACCACAATCAGTTCATGATGTACACTCACCTAAAGGATTATTAGGAACACCATACTAATACTGTGTTTGACCCCCTTTCGCCTTCAGAACTGCCTTAATTCTACGTGGCATTGATTCAACAAGGTGCTGAAAGCATTCTTTAGAAATGTTGGCCCATATTGATAGGATAGCATCTTGCAGTTGATGGAGATTTGTGGGATGCACATCCAGGGCATGAAGCTCCCGTTCCACCACATCCCAAAGATGCTCTATTGGGCTGAGATCAGGTGACTGTGGGGGCCATTTTAGTACAGTGAACTCATTGTCATGTTCAAGAAACCAATTTGAAATGGTTCGAGCTTTGTGACATGGTGCATTATCCTGCTGGAAGTAGCCATCAGAGAATGGGTACATGGTGGTCATAAAGGGATGGACATGGTCAGAAACAATGCTCAGGTAGGCCGTGGCATTTAAACGATGCCCAATTGGCACTAAGGGGCCTAAAGTGTGCCAAGAAAACATCCCCCACACCATTACACCACCACCACCAGCCTGCACAGTGGTAACAAGGCATGATGGATCCATGATCTCATTCTGTTTATGCCAAATTCTGACTCTACCATCTGAATGTCTCAACAGAAATCGAGACTCATCAGACCAGGCAACATTTTTCCAGTCTTCAACTGTCCAATTTTGGTGAGCTTGTGCAAATTGTAGCCTCTTTTTCCTATTTGTAGTGGAGATGAGTGGTACCCGGTGGGGTCTTCTGCTGTTGTAGCCCATCCGCCTCAAGGTTGTGCGTGTTGTGGCTTCACAAATGCTTTGCTGCATACCTCGGTTGTAACGAGTGGTTATTTCAGTCAAAGTTGCTCTTCTATCAGCTTGAATCAGTCGGCCCATTCTCCTCTGACCTCTAGCATCAACAAGGCATTTTCGCCCACAGGACTGCCGGATACTGGATGTTTTTCCTTTTCACACCATTCTTTGTAAACCCTAGAAATGGTTGTGTGTGAAAATCCCAGTAACTGAGCAGATTGTGAAATACTCAGACCGGCCCGTCTGGCACCAACAACCATGCCACGCTCAAAATTGCTTAAATCACCTTTCTTTCCAATTCTGACATTCAGTTTGGAGTTCAGGAGATTGTCTTGACCAGGACCACACCCCTAAATGCATTGAAGCTACTGCCATGTGATTGGTTGATTTAGATAATTGCATTAATGAGAAATTGAACAGGTGTTCCTAATAATCCTTTAGGTGAGTGTAAATAAGTCACAACAGTGATGAAGGTAACACTTTAGAATACTGATCCATCATTAATGAATAACTACACAGGAACAAATGAGTAATACATTATTAACACTGCAGTAACTGCTATTAACTGTGACACTCTGATTAATGAATTAGTAAGTAATAGTGCTTAGCTGAAGGTGGTAGTTCACTATTAGTTAATCAATAACTACTATAACTACAGATTCATAATTAACATGAATGATGCATAATGTATAATTAATTCTAAAGTGAAAGTAATGGTAACCCACTAGTTATGACTCAAGTGTTACTACATCTTTCTAAAGGAATGACTAATTATTTGGATCAGTATATTCTAAAGTGAAAAGCATGATAAATCTCTAGTAATGGCTGAAGTCACTGTAAGCTTTTGAGTTTTTGTAAGGTTTTGGATGGTAATGGCTTCTGACAGATTTGGTAACACTTGAGTAGTTACTAGTAGGTTACCATGATCTTCACTTTAGAATACTGATCCAAATAACTAGTCATTCCTATAGAAGTATGTAGTAGCACTTGAGTTATTACTATCCAAAACCTACGAAAAACTCAAAAGCTTACAGTGACTTCAGCCATTACTAGAGATTTATCATGCTTTTCACTTCAGAAAATGCTGATCCAAATAATTAGTCATTCCTTCTGAAGGATTTAATAATACCTGAGTCATTACTGGGTTAGGTTAATGAGAAGGGAGGAAAAGTTATATTTTAATACTTTTGCTTTGCTTGCAAAACATTTGCGCTCCACCTGAAAAACTGCAAAGGAACGTAAAATGATACAAATGTCAAGAATCAAGGTCTGCTAAAACTGTACGGAGCTCCTAACGGGACATGGTGAAATATGTGATGGGAAGAAAAATTTATTAAATTTGTATTAAAACAATTACAAGTTATGGATTAGTTTAATTAGACTGCAGTCACTTTTGAAGTTGAAGTTGAAGTTTATTCGTCATTACACATGTACAAGTACAGTATAACGAAATGAAGTTTGGAGCAAGCCTCCGGGCCGCAGCCGATTATTCAGGCGCCGCCCTACGCTCTCCAGAAATACAAGAATGCAATTTAGCAAGCATTACATAGCAAACACAACAAAACATAAACATAAACATGACACAGTACACGTGGTCACGTGGTGGGATTTTTTGTATGAGTGGGAGAGAGATAGATAACAGACAGGCAGACGGATGGAACGGGAGGGAATAAGGTCGGGTATGTATGGTGCGAGTGAGTCTGAGATTGTGTTGTGTGAGAATGTTAGCCATAACTTCAGATGTTTTCGAGTTCAGTTCTATGGTTTGTCCTTGAAGGGAGATAAGGCAGTGCACAGGGAAAGAAAGCAGACAAAGCTGTCAGGCTGAAATCCCAACCGAGAGATAGGGACCAAGTGAGGTTCGTTGGGCTAGTTGATTAGGTCAGGCAAATACAATTTATTATTTTTAATCCATTTGATGATCTTCGGTAATTTGTCCGGATCATAATCAATCAATCAGATCTGGTCCTCAGCATTCGCGCGTCCGGTCTGTGCAGTTTCCCTAGACATTACGTCCAGCCTCATGGCCAGACCGGTTACAGTCCGTAAAAGTTCACCGATCTGACCCCGATAGAGCCCACTCTACCCTGCGTATCCGCAGTCCGGACTGCGCGCTGTTACGGTTCAGTTCCTCAATTCCTATCACTTTCTGATCTAATTCCTTCAGACGGTCACACACAGCCCCGAAGCATTCTTTAATTTCCACAGACAGCGGCTGGGTGAATTTGCTTGCAGCTGTCTTACCAATCTTCCGATAGGTCAGGGCAATCCCAAAGCCAAAGAATAGGAACCCCGCCATCAATAATCCAATCATGTATAAATCTTCCGCATCCTCCACGGACAGAGCCTTCAGGCACAGGACTTGCCAGTTGTTCCATGCGTCCCTCACGTACCCTGCGGCAAAGGTCCCGTCCGGGCAGGTGGGTTCTCCCGGGGCACCCTTCCTTAGTGAGAAAATCTTGTCGATCGCGCTGATTGACCAGTTAATCAATTCCATTTCAGTATTTTCAGGAGTCCAGCAAAGCAGCAGTCAGAGAAGAGAAAGAGACGAAACACTAGACAAAACAAAACAGCGCGAGAGCCAGCAGGGAGCAGAGAGAAAAACACGTCTGCACGGATTGAAGGACAGAAAGGAATAGCAGCCTCCGACGTCACGGCCACGGACCGTTGGCTGAACGTCTGATGCATATGGCACACTTTTCTGCAAACACTTCAGGAGTTTAAGTCATCATCTGATTGAATTCTACAGGATGTCCACGAGACCTGTGTGTTGCGTTTTTTTAAATGGTCCACCTGGAAACAAATGCCGTAACTCCAAACTCTCTCGTGGAAGAAGCACGGCGTCGTGTTTACAACTGTGACAATGAGTGCTTACCAGGATCTGCTAAACGCTGGATTTTCAAAAGTAAATCCTGAAGACATTGATTAGCTGGTTTAGGTGTGTTTGATTAGGGTTGAAGCTAAACTCTGCAGGACAGTGGCCCTCCAGGACTGGAACTGCCCACCCCTGCTCTACGCCATGGGCTACGCAGTGATTTTCATTTAGATTTCTGCATCCTTGTCCGCGTCGACGTGCAGTTACACATGCAGAGGGAGCATGGCGTACCCCTGAGGGATGGGTTCTGGCAGACCAATCACAGCACTTGTGGTCCACGTAGAATTGACGCGTTGTTACTTTTTTGGAGAGGTGCACGTCAGGGTACGTTGTAGATGTAGCTTGACAAACCAAGCTCTAGTCAGGCCAATCACATCATGTATAGAGTCGGTGGGCGGGCTTAACATAATGACGCAGAGTTGAGATGGTTCCGCGTGCTACTTGAAAACAAAGAAGCTGGTGAACAGCGGTCTTTTGAATCGGCTTTGGCCGCGACTCTGGAAGACTTGGAGTTAAGCTTTTCATTGAGAAAAGAACAAAGAACGACACTGAAGTCATTCTTAAGAAAGGAAGATGTGTTCGGAGTTTAGCCGACCGGATACGGCGAAAGTTTAGCTCCGCTTCACCTTCTTCGTTGCTCTGGTTGGTTGGTTGTAGCGCTATCCTACTGCGTGCAGAGGGAATCTGAAAGACAACCGTTTATCCCGCCCCTCGGATTGAGCTCTGCCAATGGCGTGTTCCCAGACCAACATCTTGATTTTAATCAGATTTAAACTCCCCTCCAAATTTAATTTGGATCAAACTTGTGCAAATATGTTTTTCTCCAGTTTAGAAGCCAGAAAACTAAAAATGGATTTGATTCGTATAGAGGCCAGAAAATCGTTTTATTTTATTATTTTCTTTTTTTTAATTTATGTGAACATAGAGTGATTCATCGCAGAACAGTGGCAGCCTGTTACACATTCCACATTTGAAACGGATATTTTGCAGAAAATAAAAACGGCAAATATTCAGGCACAGATTTGTCTGTGTCTGCTAATATTTAGCTGATTAAAAATGACTCAGTTTAGCACGTAAATCAAGGATTAAATGATGGCTTGATGTGAGCAGTACGCTTCCAAACCGCTTTAACCCAACAAGCCAAATCTCATTAAACAAAGAAATAAGAAAAACAGAGATTTATTTAAAATGTAGATTAAGTAAAATGACTTTAATACAGCAAAATAGATTTAAGTTAGATGATTCAGTGGAGAACAGTCGACATATCATGAATCCAAAATGAACAAATAATATGTAAAAATTGAACGGATTCCACCAGCTCCACCGCGAGCATGCTAATGGAGAGGGTAATTATCATCATCACTGTCGGTGATTCATCCAGGGAACATTTTCTGTGGTTGACCACATTTGTTTTGAAAGGGAACAGTGAGGAAACCCACAATCAGTGCTGAGAGATGCTGCACACGTACTCATTACGCTCACCGAGTATGACTACGTCCATGTGTACAAATGTGCGTTTCACCATCTGTATCCATAAACATTTGGACAGAAGCAAAATGTGGCACTGAGACTTCAACCACCTTATTCTGTCTGGAAGAACGAAAAATAAGGTGCTAAAAAATTGAAATTCACTTTAACTTGAAATCCTGCAAAGTTCTTTTTGTTGCTGCACAAAAGGCCACAAGACACAGTAAGATGATTTAAAATAACATGAAATTAAAAATGTGTTAACTTTGAACTTTAAAAAAGAGAAAAGTGTCCACATGAATCATCCACTGTAAGAGACCTGATTGGATAATTTTTGAAGACTTTTCTAGAACTGAAGCTGTTAGCATGAGACACTTTGACTTCTTGAAAGGTTTAGGGGAAAGTGATTTCATCTGAAATGCTGCATTCACGCCTCATGCATGCAAACCCTTTCTCGGGCGATCCCAGACCTCACAGCCCACCAGAGCTGACATATCACACCCTCACTGTTCAAATAAACTTAACTGAAGCTGTCCAGAATGAGTGACGAGTTTAAGAACTGTGGAAAATTACAGAAACGCCCCTGTGGAGAAGCACAAGGATGATTTTACATATGAAACCAAGCATTGAGGATAAGTGCTCTTTGTGTACCTAACCCTACTCATAACTTATCCCTAAAATCAGAGGGTAAATAACACTGCTGTAGAAGCACCTAACCCTGGTTGTAAGCCTAAACTTGGCATACTGTAAATATGTCCCTCAAATCTGATTGTTTGATTGGAATCTTGATCCAGGATCAACAAAGATGGGAACATGTTGCACTTGGGGAAATCATGTTCACCACATTGTTATAACCAAAGACGCTTGCTCTTTATCCTGATTTTTTTTTTTTTTTACATTAGATAACAAAATATCAAACCAAGTGTGATCAAATCAATGACTTGGGGTTCAGGTGTTTTTAGTAAATGTTTGAAGTCAGTTCACTCAACCACAGGTGTAGTTCATCAACTTCAATACAAGCACAATCACCAGCATTTGCTGCATAAAAAAAAAAAAAATTGGCTTTCCCTCTTTTTGGAAAAATGTGAGGTGCCAAAGAATTTTTTTGCTAACACTTTATTTTAATAGTCTGCTTTAGACATTCTGTTGACATGTAGTTGCAAGTGGATAATTGAAATAAAGTATAACCTGACATGTCCAAATCTCTTTTTCGAACAGTTCTAGTTGCGGCTTCTTTGCCTTTAGAACTGAACTGAACTGATCTTTTGTTTTAGTTCCGCTTTTAGTGCCTCAAATTTATTGTAATCAAGGAGTTAAACAGCAGAGGATTTAAAACGACCAGATGTAAGACGTTACGTTAAAGTCGACATGAAGACTTTTCTTTCCTATTGTGACACATAGCAAAGTGAAACAGCTTAACGTCTGACAAAAAAAAATCAGAAAGTAACTGGATTGTATAAAGTGTTGCCGTTTACTGATTGCGGCACTCGTTTGATGTGAGTAACAGGTTGCTGGAGAAGAGCGGATGAAACTCATCTGGCTATTGGACAACCCTGCTCTCATGCCATAAAAATAAGAACTGTCAATTTTCTTGACTTTAAGGTTTTATTTTAAGGTTTCTCTAGATAAATAATAAATGAAGATAAACAAATGCCTTGCTAAAATAAAAGACTACATTATTGTAATTAGACTACATTATTAAACAGACTATACAGTGCCCTCCACTAATATTGGCACCCTTGGTAGATATGAGCAAAGATGACTGTGATAATAAATCTGCATTATTTATCCTTTTGATCTTTCATTCAAAAATGTCACAAAATTCTAACCTTTCATTGAAGTAAAACAATTGAAAGTGGGGGAAAATCACATTATGAAATACATTTTTTTTTTCTAGTTGGCCACAATTACTGGCACTCAATTATCGCAACGTCCTTTCCCCAAGATAACAGTCTTCTCTCTCATCTGGAGTCTTCTCCTATAATGCCTGACCAGAGATCAGAGACCATTCCTCCATACAGAATCTCTCCAGATCCGTCAGATTCCCAGATCCATGATGGTGCTTCTTCTCTTCTCTTTGTCCTGATCGAAGATCCAACCACGGCCCATTATAAGACTTCCAGCAGAAGCATCAGGTTTAGATTTTTTTATCTGTTGGTATTTGCTAGAATCCATGATGCCATGTATCTGAACAAGATATATATAAAAATAGGCTCACAATATTAATGATCCAGTGGTATATTTAACCATGGGCATGGGGTACTTTTACCACAGAACCAGGTCCAGTCGTGTCTGACAACTGAATATGCTGGAGTTTGTTTTTGGATGAGCAAGAAGGATTTTCCTTTAAATCACTCCCAAACAACATGTGGTGATGGAGAGGTTGTTTGATCATGTTTTTAGGCTTTGGAGAGTCTTTGTCCACTTGAACCATCCTCCTCACCGTGCATTAGGACGATATATAGACAATATACAGACATCTTTAGCTGACTGGGTCTTCTTAATTATTGCCCTGAAGGTGGAAATGGGGATTGTCAATGCTTTACAGCCACTTTCTATTTTGTGAAGCTCAACAATCTTTTGCTGCTCATCAGGGGCCGTATTCACAAAACATTTTATCTTAGCACTAAGAGTTCTCCTAAATAGCAGTAAAAGTTCTTCGTTAAGAGTTTTCTCTTAAAACCTATTCCCAAAGCTGCCGAGAGCAACTTTTACTAAGGAATAGAGAGAAGTCTTAAGCTAAGAGCAAGGGCGGGGTTGACCTCGTTGCTATGGATGATGTCATCACGCTTCCTAACTATGACCACAGTGATTGGCTGATAGCGGAGGGGTCTCCGTCAATGATTTAATCATAGAAATGTTGTAGAATGAGGTGTCATGTTACCATATTCAAATAAAGGTTTTAAAATAAGAATGTTGCCATATTCAACATTCACTTTAATGAGTGTCACTAATTAAACAAGTCTATGTTCAGCTGCCTTCATCTCTGCAGAATTCAAGCGACAAATGAGGTTTTATAAATAAAGTTCATACATTATACACAACTAGTGAGTCGGCTATCTCGACAGCTTTCTGCATCTCTCCGCCAGCCCGACTCCTCACTCTCGCCCAGCCGGGATTCGGGAGAACTCTGGGTTTGGGCTAAATTCTGAGCTCAGAGCCCTCGATCCCCTCGGACAGCACGCCAATTTTACTCGATCCGAGCAAATCTGTAAGGGTGAACTCAGAAACAACTGCCACAGGTAGCCTGATCAGACATCATTTCCTTTTTTATTTCCTTATTTAATAAATAAATATTTTTATTTGCATTTTTGCTTATTTATTATGACAGGACAGTGAGTAGACAGGAAGCAAAGTGGAAGAGAGAAAGGGGACAAAGGTCTGCAACAGCCATTAGGATTGTTTGTGATTTGGTCTTAGTGACTTAGAAGTCCTCTTGACTACTCCAAGCGTCTCAGATTTAGGAGCTAGTTTTAGCGCTAAAATGCTTTGTGAAACACTCTTAGAGCAAAAATGTAGGACTGACACAGACATTATTTTTAAGGGTTTCTCCTAAATCCTTTTAGCCTTGAGATGTTTTGTGAATACGGCCCAGAAACTTTCAATTGTTTTACTTCAAATTTTGTGATTTTTTTAAATGTATTATTATTTATTTTCACATCTGCCTTTGCTCATAATTACTCTGGGTGCTAATATTAGTGGAACTGTATATATAATCTAAAAAATAATCTGAAAATCATTTTAAATTTTAAAATATTAAGATATATACATAAACTGTCCCCAGAAATAATTGCATACTCTAGCCACACGTAATGTCTTTATGTAAACACCAATTCAAGTGGCATTTGAGACAGATGTGCTAAATACAAAAAAATAATCTGAAAATCATTTTAAATTTTAAACAAATATATACATAAGCAAATAAACTAGCCATTAAAAATTCTAGAAAACATTTCACAAGCAAAACAGATTAAAAATGAAGAAAACAGCATTTGGACACTTTCTGGCTGTCAAAACATTCTGATAGGAGAGAGTGAGCAGCTTCAAGTACCTGGGAGTAAACATCTCCGAGGACCTGACCTGGACTGCTCACATTCAGACACAGGTGAAAAAGCCAGGCAAAGACTGTACCACCTGCGCCAGCTGAGGAAATTCAGGGTTCACCAGCTATCCTGAAAACTTTCTATTTAGGGGCGATAGAAAGTGTTTTAACTCAGTGCATCACAGCGTGGTATGGGAACAGCACCAGTCATGACCGCAAAGCCCTGCAAAGAGTAGTGCGCTTATCCGTATCTCAGGGTCAGCTCTCCGTCTCTGCTGGACGTCTACACCAAACGCTGCAAAGGTAGAGCTACCAAGATCATCAAGGACTCTAATCACCCTGCAAACCCTCATTTCACGCTGCTACCATCTGGTAAGCGCTTCCAGAAAGCCTGATGGCCAAAACTGAGAGACTCAGGAGGAGCTTCTTCCCCCAGGCCATCAGACTCCTGAACTCAGTCACTTAACATCACGTGACTTCACGTCAGGATAAACATCGATACACTGACATTGCACTGCACTTTCTGTTCTCGTTGTTACTGTGTAACAACCTGTCATAAACCTGTTTGCACATTATAAACATGTTTTAAACAACATTATACATTTTGTTAACCACATATTTATAAGTCTACAGTTTACTCACTGCACAGTTTACTTCAATTATTTTATTCCACTTTGGATCCTTATTTGTTACCTTTTTTTTCTCTTGACTTGATTATTTATAATTCTACAGATATAGACATATATATATATATATATATATATATATATATATATATATATATATATATATATATATATATATATATATATATATATATATATATATATATATATATATATATATATATATAGAGAGAGAGTTTTTTTTTTTTTATATCCTATTTCTATATAATTTCCTCCTTGTGTTTTTAACTGTGAATTTGCACTGTCCATGGAGCGGACCTGTTTACATTTCACTGCCGGTTGTATATTCTGTATATAACTGTGTATGTGACAAATAAAACTCTTGAATCTTGAATCTTGAGGAAACGTGTGCACACAGGGGAACTGGCTTCATATGTCCTTTAAAAACGCTGTGGGGTAGCTGACCTAGTATCACTTGTTTACAAATGTCATTTGGTATGTCAGAAATTTTAATCCATACCTTTTGTGCATGTACATTATACGTCCAGAATTGTCCAAATACTTAGGGCCTCCATATGAACTATATGAGCAGTAAAGCAAATATTGAGATCCCAACACACCATGTAGAAAGTGGCCGAGTGCCTGAACATTTAAATCCCTTCACTTAAACCGTAGTTTGTCTAAATAACAGAATGGAGCCGATATCTGTTATTATTCTGTTGGCTATTTGTGTTAGTCAAAGAGTTGCTGGTGTTTCTTAACCATGCAGTTATAGTATAAATGAAGCTATAATTAGTTTACAAAAAAGGTTCCAAACATCCATTAGCAAAAACAACTTGCTCAAAATGGCCTTGACCTTTAAACCGTTTAAGCGTGAGAGAATGGAAGAAAACAGTGGATCTCTTAAAGTACACATCCCTCGCATATACAGACTGTGACCTCCGCCTAACCATGGCTCAGTCATTCTAATATGAAGTTAAGAATTTAAAGTTTTGTAGCTTTTTTTTTTGTAATGATAATTAAAGCTGCAAGCAGCATTGAAAGGGCCCTTGCACACCACCACTCGGTGGCCTCTGGAAAACAGTGAATGGTGGTGGGCGACACTGATGATCCGCCTCTGAGCATGCCTACTAGGGAGGTCAATTTGTACAAATTCCCATGATCGATCGTCGTTTAAATGAATGATCAATTAATCACTAGCCTTCATACTGCAATATGCGTCTACAGCAGTGGCTTATAACAACAGCATGACAGAAACGCCATGTTCCTCATCAAATGCACGAGAAGGGTTTTTAAACTGAATAAACGGCTAGTACCTAGTAGGATTGTAAAATGAGTTGATGTGATTGATCATTTAATGAAATTACTTATTTAATAAATCAAATATAACCTCTAATACAACGTGTGACCAACTAATATTTACAGTAGGCATGCTGAGGGGGATTAAGGTTGTCAGGGGCCCCTAGGCCGCTCTTTGTGTAAGGCCCCCCTTAATCATTATGCTTTTCTGGAAAAATATATTTAGTGCCATACATGGTCCACACGCAAATATGGTGAACTGGCATACACACACACACACAGATTGTTTCCTCTACATTCCTTCAAGTGGTGGACCAGCACAGTACAAAAAATACCACCACACCACCAGCAAAATGAGAACTTGAACATTACATACAAAACACAAATACGAACAAGCACAAGGCCCAGTCCCTTAATGAACAAAGATAGTGGAAAGATATCACCCTCTGCCACCACAGCCACAAAACAACTGCAAGCTGGTTTAGCTTTATAAACCAACAGGTAGCCTGCAGAATCTGCATCAGTGCAGAAAACCATTTTACTGAGGCACAAACCACTGTGCCATACACTAAACTGTGTATAAAACAAAGCCATACTTTTTTTTTTTTTAAACGGCGGGGAAACTCCCTCCATTTCTGCTGAGGGCGCGGGCGCGGCTGAGCCACGAGCAGGTGAACAATCGCCGCTTTTCCACCGTCGGGCCTAACGGTTCTTAGAATGGTAAGGAACGGGTCCAGTTGTGGTTCCACTTGAGCCTGAGCCATGATTACAAACCGTTCTCGGCCCGGTTAACTTAGCTAGAACCGTGCAGTGATGTCGCCACTCAGGATTTGTCACGTCTGTTGCCTGGCTACCAGTTTCTCTGTAACTTATAGCTGGCTAAGCGCGCTATTTGAGTGATGTAAATACAGATTAATAATGAAATAAAAATAAATACCCGATCGCCCTTCATAACGCGAAAAAAAAACAGAACCAGCCTTAAAGAGCAGATGCTAGCTGGCAGGTCTGCTGTGGATCTTGTCCTCGACTGGATGAAGATTCAGCAGCCTTGAAGTATCCAGTCAATTCAGGGATATTTCTCCTGTATATCTTACATGGTTCTTTTTTACCTTTGTATTTTCCATTTTTGTGCTCCACTATCATAATTTCTTTCGGATATTTAGCCATCTTGCCCAAGTCACATCTATCCAATCACCTGTCTTTGTTGTGTTTCTTATGGGCCAATGAGGGTCTTTTTTTTTTGTTCGTGCTAGTAAATAATTTTTTTTTTTTTTTTTTCTGGCCAATCCGGGGCCCCTGCACACGTGGGGCCCCTAGGCTGCAGCCTGGGCAAGCCTGTGCATTAATCCACACCTGGCTCAGATGCGTGCTGGTCAGAATGTGTGGATGCGCTCGTCCTGAAACAACACGCTGAACAATTTATTAAAATGGTGTTGTCATTAATGTTATGTAATATGACATTCCCAATAGTCATTAGTTGCTGAGCTGCATGCGCTGAAGCTGATCAATGTGTACTGAACGGTACCAATGCAATCTTTAACAGTTGACAGTCAGCTTGTTTTACACACGGAACACACTTCAATCCGAGTTCCCACACGGACATATTAAGTATTCTGTCCATTTTATCATCAAATTGGAGTAAAAACTATTTTATAATTAGATTTAGAAGTTAATGCAAAAACTGCCTAATGTGAAGCTTACATGTTTGCATACAATGTTATTTGAGTGTTGATTACTACATCTAAAAATAAATAGCTACTTAATTTAAAGTAATTTGGGCTCTGTTGTTATGTGCAAGTAAAGGCTCACTATACACTTCTCAGCATTAGCAGATCATTTTTATCTTTGAGAAACTTTTAGTTATAATTGAATTCATTTAAGGACAGACACAATTTGTTCAGTAAACCACTGTTTAATAAAAAATTTAAAAAAAGCTATTTTATATTTAGTTTTCTCCCCCCGCTGCACCGAACCCGCACCGAACCATGACTTCAAAACCCCGAACCGTCAGTTTTGTGTACCGTTACATCCCTAGTAAATATATCAAACATTTATTAGTAGTAATATGTGTTGCTAAGGACTGAATTTGGACAACTTTAAAAGGCGATTTTCTCAATATTCAGTTTTTTAATTTTTTTGCAGATTCCAGATTTTCAAATAGTTAATAGTTATCCTAACAGTGTCTACACCTGACGCGGAAAAAGACAATATAACCATTATAATCCATGACGTTATCTAGACTGGATGCGGCGTGGCGCGACACAAATCCCCGACGGTGCTTTGCAACAGTCGCTTTGTCGCGTCCAGTGTAGACAGCTTCTAATGGTTGCGAAGCAATGCGACGTGTCAATGGTCGCATCCGGTGCAGACACAGTGTTACAAACCATACATCAATGGAAAGCTTATTTGTTTAGCTTTCAGATGATGTAAATTTTTTTTTTTTTTTTTTTTTTTAAATCAATAAAAAAAAAAATTACCCTTATGACTGGTTTTGTGGTCCAGGGTCACATATTACATCTTGTATTTACACAAAACAAAAGGCTGTGAATGCACATGCAAACTTATAGTCCTGATGAATGTGTGACTCCAGCTGTAAAATGGTCCCAAACATAACTCTCGCTTCATTTTTCCCTCATGTCTGCTGCATGTTTTGCAGTTGAGCAGCACGCACGCACATGACCCTGAATAATCGACGATCGATAAGTTTTATCGATTAAATGTATTATTGACTGTCGATTAATCATTAACATCCCTACTACCAACGCAATGTTATTGGCATATAAACCAATATATTCTGGAAAACAAGAGACCAGCATGGGTCACACAAATCGGATCTGAACAAATTTGGACGGACAGTGTGAACAAAGCCTATGTTACCCATCAACTAAATGACCTTGCAGCCGCACTGTGGGACTGTGTCAACTGATGATAATGAAATATTCGCCCTATAGATTGACTTTTTATCATAACTGTCTTCTGAGAAGTCTAAGTGTGCATGAGCCAACAATGTGTGCACTAATTAATGTGGCCAGTCAACTATATATTACTTATTTTAAATAACTAGAATGCTGCTTCTCATATCCTTTCAGGGTGCATTTTATCTCCACAGGTTGAAATTTTAAGATATGTTATGCAAAATGACCAAAATTATCTTTAAGGCAGATTTATGCCTCTTTCCCTACTGGGAAACGGACAAAACAATGTCTCTTTACACTTATGGCATATCAACATTTTTGCCCGATCAAATTTCTCTTGAACAAGAAAGCCTGCCTAATACCGCCAGCCTTCGACTAGCAATTGCAAGCAAGCTGGCATTGAGGGCTTAGTATGACCCCTTTACAGAGCACAGCATCCAGAAAAGAAACATGTACAATATTTAAGGAACAATCAGACAGTGTGGAGAGTGCAGACAAAGAAAGAGACTTTATGAAACAACGGTCAAAGGCGGTACAGGTTTCCAAGAAGCAGCATAATATTACCCATGTAAAATCAGCAGATGTGTGTAGGTGGAAAAGTGAAATGGTCTGATTTTTCGCAATCGCAATCAGGAATACAATATAGTATTCCATTAAAAAAGAAATATGATTGATATGCTGGATGAACAATGGAGGGAAAAAACAAAGACAAGATTTGCATATTCTAGGTTTGGGTTTTATAAATGGTGCAACTTGTCACATGGTTAATGGAAAACAGAAATGTCTATAACCAACCAAATATATGCAGACAATTGACCATCATTACACGTTTCAAATTCGTGGTTAACAAAAAGACATACTTATTCCAGTGAAGTCAACAGATGTTTATTCCAATAGCAGCCTAGCCCTTCTAAATGATCTTTAAACGCTTCCACTAGAGTGAAATTGTATATTTAAACCACAAGGCCAGTGCAATTGAGTTGTTTTGGACCAGAAATAGCACTGGCATGTTCACAGTCTCTCTGAGGTCTATACAAACAACCCAAAAAAGACAAAATAAAACGAAAAAGCGTGTCCTATACATACACTGAATGTAAACATTTACAGACATTTACAGCAATCAACTCGCACTGAGCAAACATCTGTTTTGTAAACCTTTAGCCCTGCTAGTTTACGTTCTTTCATATTGATGGGAAACATCTAACTGTATAGAAACGCATTCATTCTGAAGCAGACCAACAGAATGTAATGCTAAAAGGAAAGCACGTACAACACAAAGATGAACACAAAATAAAATAAATCAAGTGCTGTAGTTGGTATAAACACTAAAACCTCTGCAAACAGGACAAAAATATTCTTTTAACTGGCTAAATTTATAACAAAGGCCTATTTAGCATTTTGACCAATATATCTACATATCTCTCGTTTTATTTTTAACAATATTTTCATTAAAATAAAGCATATTTGAAGAGTATTCTACTATAAAACTACAAAATGTAACCTGTTCTCATGTGAACACATTTAGGTGAAAAACTGATTGAAGGATGATTATTTCAACTCTTACTTTACAGTCTTATCATCAAATACTGTACATCCTGCTCGTCGACTGTACAAAGGGTCTCTTCATCTAAATGAATGGCAGGATGGAGCCATGGATCATCTGCTTCAGACACATTACAGCATGTGTGTTGACAGAAACAGTCAGACAGTGTACCATACATTGTTGTCTATTTTAACATTTTTGTGAATATGCTACAAATGAGTACCGATCACTGGCAGTGTATTAAGGATAATCGGGGGAAAAGCCCTTCTTTGACTACACTGTGAGAGTCACGCAGGTTTCTCTATGTTGTTTGGTAGTAATGTGCCTCCTGGGTGATAATGTCTGCCCCACACTAGCTGACAAACCTTCTAGAGCTTAAAGGGATAGTTCACCCAAAAATGAATTAGTCATTAATTCCTCGCCCTCATGTCGCTCCAAACCCGCAAGACCTTCGTTCATCTTAGGAACACAAATTAAGGTATTTTTGATGAAATCTGAGATCCCTCTGTTTCCGTTGTAAACAGTGCGGCCCCCGCATCATCACACACGCATGCGTCGTGGTGCTCACGTGAACAGCATCGGTTGCTGTAGAACTCGAGAGCGCTGCACTACTTGACAACGGAAACTGCGTAGGAGTCTGACACAGGCTAGAACGAAATTGTTGAATAAAGTCTACTTTTTGTGTGCAATAAAACAAATTCTCATCGCTTCATTAAATAAAGGTTGAACCACTGGTCACATGGACTATTTCAACGATGTCTTTACTACCTTGAAAGTGTTAATTAAATTAACACTGACCCCTATGGAGGGCTCTCAGATTTCATCAGAAATATCTTTCTGTTCTGTTCTGAAGATGAACGAAGGTCTTACGGGTTTGGAGCGACACGAGGGAGAGGAATTAATGACAGAAGAACATTTTTTGGGTGAACTATCCCTTTAAGATCAGGTTGTGCTTCTTCAAAAAAACCTCCTAAAACTTTATAGGGCAAAATAATAACAATAACAATAATAATAATAATAATAATAATAATAATAATAATAATAATAATACTTTACCCCGCCCCCAAAAAAAAACAAAAGAAAAATGTTTTTATTGTGTAGAATTAATATATGATATAATATATCAATGAACCATCCCTAATTAAAGATAATTAAAATTGACAAATAAGCACACTAGTTTTTAAACACAAATTAAAGGCAGTATAACAAACACTACCATGATGTACGTAATTTAAATAACATTGCTTTTGCATTACAATAATGAGAATGGAATCTGTTTATATTAAAGTAGGCTACTAAAAACTGAGATCTAAAAATCTTAATGAATGACTCGATTTTAGTGTGAATTACAACCCAGACATGTTCCTGTGAGATTCACCCCAACAGGCCTGTTCAAATGCTCCACACTCACAAAAAGTGATCCAACTAAAATTACCAATAAATAAAATTTAACAAAAATATTGTCTAAGTGTAAAACTAATCACTCTCCTTTTGAACTAAATTCCTGTTAAATGAGAGAAAGAGAACAGTCATTCTTTCACAAATCTAATGACAAAAACTCTCCAATAAACAAAATATTTGTTATATATGAAAAACACTGTGTATAGTATTATTGTAGTAACAGACAACACACAACTCATTTTATCATAATTAGTCATCATTAATAAGACATTTCGCTATAAAACTTGCAATCCTAAACCATGTACAGTACTAACTCTTGATATACAGGACATTTTCATAAAAATATACTGTGTGAAAATGTACTATTGCATTAAAACTGGAGGATAATTTACAGTAAGTATTTGTACAATTGTTCTTTTTGTTTGTTGGTGAGGTCAACCTCGCCGGTACAATGTTTAACAGTTGAGACATTTCACCCAAAAATGAAAACCGCCTTCGTTTTACGCACACTCTTGTCATTACAAACCCATATTCTGTTCATTTTTCAGAGCCCTCAAAAACGTACAGCATACAGCTTTGACACGACAAGAGAATCACAACAGAATCCTCATTTATGGGTAAACTTTTCCTTTAAGTAAACAGACTAAACAAACTTGATATAATATGGGTAATGTAATAAATGAGGTCCACTTAAAGCTGCATTGTAAATGTTTCTGATTCTGAAATGTTTAAATAACCCTCTTATCTAAGGTCTCATGGGTGATTTTTTAACATTGTACTGTTCTACAGCACTATATGAGCAAACTACAGAGTAAAATAAATGCCGCTTACGCATCCCATTACTCATCTGAAATCCTTCTGAGGTCTAAAGTGAGGAGTGAGGGATGATTTCAACAGTGCAGCTGAAACTGAGATGGGACAACACACATCTGTATTTGGTTTCTGTGTGCACTCTATCCTGTTTCCACTCAGGAGGGGATGGAATAATTAAGTCTCACATAAATGAGTTATCACACTTAGAATGGAAAATCTTGATGGTTTACTAAAACACTAAGAGCCTCTCATTTTCATCAATATGATGACATTGAGAGTGTTACTTTTTTTTGCTGTTAAAAATGCAATAAATAAAACCAGCTGAACACATGACTACAGTACACCTGAAGGAGTTTGGAGAAAAAACACCTGCATAGTATTTGAGCTGAATAGAGGGCTGCAGTGAGGCATTGTGGGATAGAAATCAGCAGCAGGCTCAGCACTGTGTGTCACCTGTTGATGGACACACACCAGCCTCTGGGTTACCTGAAATAATAGACAAACCGGATTAAATTTGTAAAGCACAGATAAGAATGAATGCAAGTTTTTTTTTTTTTTTTTTTTTTTATTGTGGACACGAGAGAAGAAACAGTGCTAAATGCAAATAATAACAAAAATAACCATATAATCATGTATTCACTCAAAATATTTGGTGTACAATCAATTATAAAGAATCTGACTAAGTTGTCGTGAAATTTTAAGTAGAAAGATAGTATTTTCTTGTAAAACATAATCCAATATAAAAATTTAAAAAAATAGTAATTTTTACAGCATAGCTAGGACAGCCCAATAAATGTCAGTTGTAATATATAAAAGGGAGAGATAAGTGCTTGACTTAAAAACATTGCTTAAAACACGAACAAAGTTTGTGAATGCAGTCTTTGAATACATTAACTATTATTCCATTTTCAAACTTCCATTTCCATTTTAGTAAATTATAAAAAGAAAAAGAAAAAAACATCATATAAATTTGTGCTGGGTTGTCCTTTGTAAAATCTGGGTCCTGAACCCAAATCAATTAGGAATATTGGCTTTGAATTAGTTACTGCTGATATACAGTCTCCGCTCTAATTCATCCCAAAGGTGTTCTGTTGGGTTGAGGTCAGGACTCTGTGCAGGCCAGTCAAGTTCCTCCACAACAAACTCGCTCATCCATGTCTTTATGGACCGACGCTTTGTGCACTGGTGCACAGTCATGTTGGGACAGGAAGGGGCCATCCCCAAACTGTTCCCATAATGTTGGGAGCATGAAATTGTCAACAATGTCTTGCTATGTTGAAGCATTAAGAGTTCCTTTCACTGGAACTAAGGGGCCAAGCCCAAACCCTTGAAAAACAGCCCCACACCATAACCCCCCCTCCACCAAACTTTACACTTGACACAATGCAGTCAGGCAAGTACTGTTCTCCTGGCAACCACCAAACCCAGACTCCTCCATGGGATTGCCAGACAGAGAAGCGTGATTGGTCACTCCAGAGAACACGTCTCCACTGCTCTAGAGTCCAGTGGCGGCGTGCTTTACACCACTGCATCCCACGCTTTGCATTGCACTTGGTGATGTAAGGCTTGGATGAGCTGCTCGGCCATGGAAACCCATCCCATGAAGCTCTCTATGCACTATTCTTGAGCTAATCTGAAGGCCACATGAAGTTTGGAGGTCTGTAGCTATTGACTCGCTGTAGCTATTGGTTTGCAGAAAGTTGGCAACTGTGCTGACCCCGCTCTGTGATTTTACGTGGCCTACCACTTCGTGGCTGAGTTGCTGTTGTTCCCAGTTGCTTCCACTTTGTTATAATACCACTAACAGTTTACCGTGGAATATTTACTAGTGAGGAAATTTCACGAATGGCCTTATTGCACAGGTGGCAACCTATCACAGTACCACGCTTGAATTCACTGAGCTCCTGAGAGCGAACCATTCTTTCTCAAATGTTTGTAGAAGCATCTGCATGCCTAGGTGCCTGATTTTATACACCTGTGGCCATGAAGTGATTGGAACACCTGAATTCAATGATTTGGAGGGGTGTCCCAATACTTTTGGCAGTATAGTGTATGTTCTGCACCTTACCAGTGTAGAGTAAACATCTCATAGAACCACAAACTCATAGAATTTGACATTCAAGATTACCTGGATCAGGCGTAGCCGCTTTGGGGGGTGTGCGGGATTCGTCGTCATCGCTGAAGCGGATGACTTCTCCGGCGGGGAGAGCTGGCTGGCAGTCAGACTCCTGCCCGCCAATGCTCCGCAGTGCCAGGATACGATGATGCAGGGCTGCAAAGAGCTGGGCAGCATCCTTAGAGCTGGACTGAGAGATGAGATGGGACCACATAAGACCAACAACATAACACTCTATGTTCAAATCCTCTCATTACAGTTATAAACATTCTCACAGATATGAGGAAGACTTTGACACCCTGCTCCTCTGTGTCCATGGCTGTTATTCTGAGACTCTTCTCACTGGCTTTATCCACCTGCATCTGAGGCCAAAGCTTGGTGTTGAGGATCACTCGAAGGCTCCCTTGAGTCCGCATGACTGCAAGCCACAAACAAACACCAGGATTAGCTCTAGAGGCAACGAGTCCCACACGCTCAATGAATGAATTACACCTATGCTCCTTTTAAAACTTGTGTCTGACATATGTATTTTATGAGAATATGTTGCACATTTTTGTCAACTAAAAGTTTCACGCAGTTATAGGTCAGTATATAGGAAAGACTGAAAGACTTTTGAGACTACTGGCATCTGACATTAGCACCTATGGTTTATAAAACAGAAGTATTAGCCCCCTTGTGTCAGTTCCAAAATCTGCATACAGCTTTTTCTGTAATGAACATTTGCCGTTTTTTTTTATATATATATATATATATATATATATATATATATATATATATATATATATATATATATATATATATATATATATATATATATATATATATATATATATATATAATTAATGTATTTTACATAAATGTTGAGTAAAAGGAGCATCAGCTGTTTTTGGAGTCAGTAAAAACACTACCAAACTGATTAAAAGTTTACATTTGTCAAAGAATCCTGAAAAGAAAATGCATCACCAATTCCACAAAATATTTAAGCAGCACATCTGTTTTTAACATTGATTTCTTGAGCAGCAAATCGGCATATTAGAATGATTTCTGAAGGATCATGTGACACTGATTTTGCTGTATTGTTGATCAAATAAACGCAGCCTTGGTGAGCATAAGAGACTGCTTTCAAAAATATCTTAGAACAACATGAGTAACTGATGATAAAACTTTCATTTTCGGGTGAACTATTCCTTTACATGTCAGTCAATGGCCACTTTACTCTGGCACATGCCCACTATCAAAACTCCAGCAAATTCATAGTAAAATGTTAAGTGTGAAGGTGATTCGAGCAAGGCCTTTTACAACATCATTACCCAGTCTAGATTGTAAAGTGCCGTCATCCGCTGATGCCATGTCATTAAGCCTGAGCACTCCACATCCTCTCTCCACCCACGACTGGGACGTCATCTCAAACACAAACAGCTTACACTGCATCTGAAAATATACAGGACAGTGCAGCATCATCTTTTCACGTATTTTTATCAGGACCGTCTGTATCAATCAGACGCAAGATTTGCTCTCACCTGCAGCACGTTACTCTCAGACTCCTCTCCTGTCCTGACCTCCACCCGCTCTAATAAACACTTCTGGGGTTTGTGTGCTTCATGTCGCGCCGCCGACTCCTCCAGAGACTCTTTCATGATGTCACCTACAGCACATTATAGAATCACTAAAAATTAATTTGAATGATTTTGTACAGTGGTTGCTAAACTGTGGTGCAAGAAAATGTAACTTAGAATACCATTCAAAAGTTTGGAGTCATTACGTTTTTTTTTTTTTAAAGAAATATTTTTATTCGGCAAGGATGCATTCAATTGATCAAAAATATGAAGCAGCACAGCTGTTTCCAACATTAATAATAAGAAATGTTTCTTGAGCAGCAAATTAGCATATTAGAATAAGGACACTGAAGACTGGAGTAATGATGCTGAAAATCACAGGAATAAGTTACATTTTAAAATGTATTCAAATAGAAAAAGTTATTTTAAATTGTAAAAATAATTCACAATATTAAAAATAAATTCAGCCTTGGTGAGCAGAAGAGACTTCTTTCAAAAACATTAAATCCTACCAACCCCAAACGTCTGAATGGCACTGTAATTTACTTTCAAAACTTCTTGACATAAGATACGTGATGGCAATGATTGTTCTATATATTTATTCATTAAGAAATCTGTTAGCTCTTATGAAAAATTGTAAGTCTGGATTTTTGGATAAATAATGTAAATATGTAATGACAAATACAATTAAAACAATTATTGCTCACTTCACCTTACAATAAACACCTATCATAATTGATGAGTAAATTGGTAATTAGCCTTTATTATTTTTATGAATTAAAAAAAAAAAAGCTCTATTCATTCGAATTGTTGATGAACTATGTGGGAAACAGTATATCAACTAGTTTATGTTTACATACTCTTCTATATATTTTCATTTATTTTTTATTTTTAGTGGCTGCTGCAAGCTCAGCTACACACATGCAGACGGACGGCTTTGGCTGTTGCTTTATGTTTTACACTATAACACGTCCAACCACATTTGTTTTGCTTTTTTTGACAAAAAATAAATAATTATTAAATAATTTTATTAAATTTTTATTAAATAAATAAAAACTGGTCTGTTGGGAAAAAATTCAGTCCTGTTAAAGGGGTCATGACATGGATTTTTTTTATTATTTTAATATGTTCCTTGAGGTTCACTTATAATGTTTAAGTTTTCTGGCACAAAAAAAACGTCTCGGTTACGTATGTAACCCTCGTTCCCTGAAGGAGGGAATGGAGACATACGTCGAACGTTACCGACTGAAAGGGAACGATTATTTTCAACCTTCATTCTGACCCTCAGTCTGAAATTATCTATATTAAAGGACTCCTTTAAGGCTTGTCAGTAAACAGCCGCTGTTATGATTGGCTAACATTACCTCATGGGAAAATTATCCATATAAAACAATATTTTTAGACAAAGCATCATGAAACCATTTCCTCATGACTTGCGATGTATCTGCTGTCAGATCTAATACAGTTGTCAGCCTCATCTTTTAACAAACGTTTATTTGCAAACTCTCTATTACACTACCTGGCTGACAAAACAAAATGCTCTGAACAAACATATATAATACTCTGGCACAATCCAGGACACCATTAAAATAAACAATCTACTTGTTCCTGACGCTGGGATCCTTCTGAATTTTATAGAGACGCAAACAAGCTGTTTAAACTGGACATTTGACCCAATGAGTACGTCAGAAACTAAACACGCACCTGTATAATATAGCACTTATATTATAATGGGTTCAGTGATTATAATGGGTTCTATTTGCTTTTAACATAACGCTCACATCCAGTGTAGGCAAATGTCAGCCATTAATTGGCTGAATAACCAGTGGGCGAAAAATACGGTGCAGCGATGTATAACTATACGCCCATGTCTTACTCTGGAGGCAGTCATATGCAAATGTATTTTCCTGTGGGACATCACGGATCCTACAATATCAAAACGAGACATTTTTGGAGTGTTTTGAAGTGTTTTGTTTAGAATGAAAAGGACGTTTTAAAGACCCCTGTGGTGAAAATCAAGTTTTAAAATGTTGTTTATATGTCCATGTGATGTTTTTAATATGCTTTAAGACAAGCTATATGCAAATTCATAAGTCAACACCATTGACAAGTATTTTCTCCTTAAAACTGCAGTGAAAATCTGACATCGCCGGTGTTCCTTACGTCACAAACTACCGTGTAACCCAGGGGTTTTCAAACTTTATAATGCCAAGGATCCCCAAATATAATGAATCTTTTATGAGGGACCCCTGTCCTAAAATCCATCTATATATTTTTATGTATATGGAGAAAAACTAACTAGTAAGTGTGACATTATAAATACAACATAATTTGGCTATACTTAATGTTGGCTGTATAATCCTGAAGAACATTTTCAATTAAAAATGATTTGTGTAAGCAACTTTCACAATAATGTATGTAAGCATCTTACGTACTGCGTTAAGAAAACTGCCTTAAAACCCCAGTGAGCAAGATAAAGGGGATTATAGTGAAAAAAACTCACTAAAGATATAAAGCAAACATACACAATTCTGGAAAGTATACGGAAAGAAAGGAGAGAAACTTTTAGAAATGAAACAGAATGTTCAGTAGACGTTATCAGTTTTTGCTTTGTCTTTTTATTCTCTGGGGACCCTTTAGAACCTTCTGGAGGACCCCTGGGGGTCCCCGGACCCCAGTTTAAAAACCCTTGTGTAACCAATCACGTCAATGTGTGGGCGGGCTTTAGCATATTATTAACTATGCTGCAAAGCAGGGGAGTCTCAAGAGAGGCCAGGTTATCCTGGTATATTTTTGTGTTGATATGAAAAATTGGGCATTTAGCAACATAGGAAATTTCACAAATTAAATATATAATTTTGGTGATGAAAGATAAGTTTTAAGGGATAAAATTATTGACTACAGAGGGACTTTAAGCTATGAAACTTGTAGGGTGTTTTAATGGTACAAAGACCTCTTATATGTTAAAAGGACAAGGCAAATTTGATGTCATGACTAGTCAGTCGATTTTGAAATTATGCGTTTTCGCACAATCGTAACATGCACAAAAAGCAAGTGAGCAGTAATAATCGTTATTTATAAATGAAACATTAAATATTTGAATATGGCTATCATATTTTTTTAAATAAATTATGCATCTGACTGTTGCTTTTGTTGTAAACACCTGAAAATCTCACTGTATAATAAAAATGAAATTACTGTCACTTCACACAGCATTTTGCTTTCAGTGTGGATAGAAAAACTGTTCTCATTTTGCACTTAGTAAGGATAAGGGCATTAGTCTCAAAACTCAACATGATTTTTGTCAGCTCAGGCTTGTGATTGGGTCTGGAACACATACTCTTCTCCACGGTTTGATCTTGTGAAGAGGAAATCTGGCTGAACAGGCCCATCTCAGGCTGAAACTCTCTGCTGCCCCCTGGTAGTTCTGTGTTGAATTTCGGCAGCGCCTGGAAGCATGCAGTACGGGTGGGATTGAATGATATACAAGTCTTGATAATCAGGAACTGTGATCTATGATAGTGTGTAAAATTATGACAAACAGAAAGGAATTTATCGCTTTACCAAGACCCGATCCAACATGTTCTGCCCAAAGACAAACTTCACACTGTTGGCATTGCTATTGTCAGGTTTTTGTGTGCTAAAAGAAACAGATATTGATGCCAAGAAAAGTTACAAGTTTCTGCCTGAGGAGAGCTGTAAAAATGTCTTTAAAACGAACATGAACATTTGAACTGCAATACCTAGAAGTGGTGCACTGCAAGAAGTAATTTGTTTCCTCCGAATTTTCTGCCAGAGGACAATCAGCATTCTGAGACGAGTCGCAGCTGTTACCCACCTGTAGCAAATGCAATGCAAATGCAAAACAAAACATCA
This sequence comes from Paracanthobrama guichenoti, assembly GCA_018749465.1. Classification (NCBI taxonomy): domain Eukaryota; kingdom Metazoa; phylum Chordata; class Actinopteri; order Cypriniformes; family Gobionidae; genus Paracanthobrama; species Paracanthobrama guichenoti. The sequence goes on from CM031953.1 coordinate 1,400,194, forward strand.
AACTCAACAAAATAAACATTTTTTGTACTTCTAAATAAGTACCATAACTTAAGCACCTAAAAATTTGGATTTGTAGATATTTACTTGGAATTAGGACTGGGTGATGGTTTTAAAAGTTTTTTTATTATTAAAAAAAGAAAAAAAATCATGCATGTATGACAATATCAACATACAATACCATTCAAAAGTTTGGGGTTGGTAAGGTTTTCTAATGTTTTGAAAGCGGTCTCTTATGTTCCCCAAGGCTGCATTTATTTGATCAAAAACACAGTAAACTAGAGCTATTGTGAAAATTACTACAACTTAAAATATCATTTAATCTTGTGATAGCAAGGCTGAATTTTCAGCATCATTACTCTAGTCTTCAGTGTCATATGATCATTCTAAATATGCTGATTTGCTCATCAAGAAACATTTTGTGTTGAAAACAGTAATGCTGCTTAATATTTATGAGGAAAAAGTGAAAAATAAATCTGGATTCTTTGATGAACAGCAGCATATATTTTAAATGAAATTCTTTACCATGACTTTTGATCAACTGAAAGCATCCTTGCTGAATAAAAGTATTAATTTCTTTAAACTTTTGAAAGAATTTGACTAAAATTTAACTTACTAAATCATATTATGTGGTGGCTTCTGTAAAACATTATTGACTGATAATGCAAGCAAAACTCAGAAGCAGAGTTTTGAATCACTTCACTGAAACAGTTTGAACTGATTCATACATTTATTTAATTTTTTAAATGTTAAGTTTAAATAAGAGATGCTATTAAACCATAAGTCTAAATGATTTCATACTCAATTCAAGGAAGGACAGATAAACTAAATAAATAAAAAGCTAATTAAACCATTGTAATATTCAAAATGTTGCTTAATTTTCAAACTGACAGCAAAATTGCTGTACGGTTAATATTCAATATATAACCCAGCCCTAATAGGACTGAGACAAAAATCACACAGAGAACATCAGACAAACCTTTGCTCTGTCCCTCATATTCTGTCCAAACACAAAACTGGCCTCAACCGGGGCACCAGGATCAGGTTTGTCATCTGTGTTTTCCCCAAATGTACTGTTGTTCAATACCTTAAAAGAAATAACAAACTGTCATTTAAGTTTAAAAGTGTGACGAAATCACATATTCTGTTCACTTTGCTGTATTCCCGTATTACAGATTCAACTAAAATACAGGGTCAGCCAAAAAAAACTAAAGCTGTTCAGTACAAGATGACAAACTATTTTCTGGAAGCCACAGCAATGTAAACTAAAACTAAACTTGTCTGGCTTTGAACTGTAGCCCAAGCTGTGTTCAAACATGCTTACATTGTAGAATACGAAAAAACACATTTCAACATGTCAGTGTCCCCTAAAATATGTGGAAACTTAAGCCTCGCTTCAAAATATGAATTTCTTTGTTATATAATCAAAATATCAAATAAAATGGAATTATATTCAAGAAATGTAGCACAAATACACTTTTCAAGCAAAACATTTCACAAAAAGAAGTTTTGGTATGATTACAATTATATAAAAAGGATAATATACAGTTTAAAATGAATATAAAAAGTATTTGGACACTCATCAAACATTATACTGCCATTGATTTATTAAATCGATCATTTTAAAGTGCCACTATTATGCTTTTACGAATATAACCTTTCATACGGTGTGTAATGCTTGTTTATGCTTGTCTCATAAAAGAAAAAAAAAACATTCAGAAATTCAAAGTCGTCAGTAATTCCAGTCTCATGTCCTGTTACATACCTATGTAACAAATTTGCATAATTTCCAGCCTATTTGTCTTCATTGGCTGAAACTTTGACGCGCCATCAAACTCTGTAGTTGTACATGAAACTAGAAGAGTTTGGTTTGTGTTGACGACGTCGAGAAGATGCTGTTTTCAGTGCTGCAAATCCACTTTGTATGCACTTCAAAAGGATGAGGACTGAGGCTGGAATTAATACGGTAAAACCAACAGCAACATTACTGTTTGTATTACTTTGTATCAAGTGTTGAGGACGCCTCTAGAGCTGAAATTCAGATGTGGTACTGAAATTCAGATGTGGTACTGAAATTCAGATGTCGTTTCATTTCCGGTAGACCAACCCAGAGCCGTTGAAAAACAGAGTTAAGACTTCCATAAGAACTGAGGAATGCGAAGTAAAGCGTGTCACGGAGCGACCAATAGTTCCGGCATTGAACCCCATTCATTTAAGTGTATCTCAAGCACACTCACTGGCAAATTGATGAAATTACTGCATATTTTGAAATTTTATTGCATTAGTTGACCTCTCAGAAATCTTGATAGAAGTGGTATTTTATGAAGCGCATCATAGTTAATGTTTAGTGTTATACACTCACCTAAAGGATTATTAGGAACACCATACTAATACTGTGTTTGACCCCCTTTCGCTTCAGAACTGCCTTAATTCTACGTGGCATTGATTCAACAAGGTGCTGAAAGCATTCTTTAGAAATGTTGGCCCATATTGATAGGATAGCATCTTGCAGCTGATGGAGATTTGTGGGATGCACATCCAGGGCACGCAGCTCCCGTTCCACCATATCCCAAAGATGCTCTATTGGGTTGAGATCTGGTGACTGTGGGGGCCATTTTAGTACAGTGAACTCATTGTCATGTTCAAGAAACCAATTTGAAATGATTCGAGCTTTATAACATGGTGCATTATCCTTCCTGCTGGAAGTAGCCATCAGAGAATGGGTACATGGTGGTCATAAAGGGATGGACATGGTCAGAAACAATGCTCAGGTAGGCCGTGGCATTTAAACGATGCCCAATTGGCACTAAGGGGCCTAAAGTGTGCCAAGAAAACATCCCCCACACCATTACACCACCACCACCAGCCTGCACAGTGGTAACAAGGCATGATGAATCCATGACCTCATTCTGTTTACGCCAAATTCTGACTCTACCATCTGAATGTCTCAACAGAAATCGAGACTCATCAGAGCAGGCAACATTTTTCCAGTCTTCAACTGTCCAATTTTGGTGAGCTTGTGCAAATTGTAGCCTCTTTTTCCTATTTGTAGTGGAGATGAGTGGTACCAGGTGGGGTCTTCTGCTTGTAGCCCATCCGCCTCAAGGTTGTGCGTGTTGTGGCTTCACAAATGCTTTGCTGCATACCTCGGTTGTAACGAGTGGTTATTTCAGTCAAAGTTGCTCTTCTATCAGCTTGAATCAGTCGGCCCATTCTCCTCTGACCTCTAGCATCAACAAGGCATTTTTGCCCACCGGACTGCCGCATACTGGATGTTTTTCCCTTTTCACACCATTCTTTGTAAACCCTAGAAATGGTTGTGTGTGAAAATCCCAGTAACTGAGCAGATTGTGAAATACTCAGACCGGCCCGTCTGGCACCAACAACCATGCCACGCTCAAAATTGCTTAAATCACCTTTCTTTCCCATTCTGACATTCAGTTTGGAGTTCAGGAGATTGTCTTGACCAGGACCACACCCCTAAATGCATTGAAGCAACTGCCATGTGATTGGTTGATTAGATCATTGCATTAATGAGAAATTGAACAGGTGTTCCTAATAATCCTTTAGGTGAGTGTATAATAGATCGTTAGACTAACTGCAGTTAGATAACGTGAGCAGCACTGCAACACCTACTGTTTATTTTAACTCGTTTTAGTCTCTCTGAGATCTTTCTGTCAAATGAGTTTCTATGAAGTAGCCCATTCAAGGAATAACGTATCTAGCGCCTAGATATAAAGAGTTGATTTAAATTGGTTGCCCTGTTTTTTAAACAATACTTAAAACTTCTTTCTTGGGTTAATTTCTGTATATGCTAGCATCATTCATTTATATTCACCTGTTGTGTATATTTATGTGAGCATCATAAAATAACATTAGGATGTTAACAACTTTAAAATGATAAAAGAAATGACCGCTATAACCAGTAAATGGAAGAGGAACACTTATTGGCTCATTTGTCATTTCCACTCAATAACATTTTATTTTCTCATGTTTTGTTTTTGAATACATTTTTATAGATTATCAAATCACGATTATAATATTAAAATGGTCACTTTTTGTACTGAAGTGTTCAATATATAGGCTAATTGTAGGAAAAATCACAAAGTCTCATGAAAAACAAAAACATCTGACTAAATTTAACAATAAATCTTTATTTAAATCGTGTCTGTGCTTTGTTATAATGAGAGGATTTGTAGATTTGCACTAAACTTGCACTAAAATTCATTCAGCCTTTTGACCGATGATGAACGTTTTTTCATTACCTGTAAATGATATGACTGGTCATTATTTTCAACATAAATACCCGTGATTGGCTACAACACTCAACGCTGTAAAATCATGTTGTACTCATGTGACCCAAATTAAATCCAGATCACTCAAGAAAAACATTAACGTTGTCTCTTCTTTATCTCTCCCCAGAACTACTGTAAAGCCTAGTCAATGCACATGTTAATATGAAGGTTAATCTTTACCAGAAATTGCTGCAAATATAGTGAAACTCCTGTCTATCCTGCTTAATCCTATCAAACAGATTGACAGCGTTGTTTGGAACTATTGAGAACTCTATGAACCATGTGACTGCGAGATCAAAGCATGTCGTAACTCTGTTTTTCTATGGCTCTGGATCAATCACGACAGACTGGGCCATCTGACCAATCAGAGCAGACTAGGCTCTTGGAAAGGAGGAGTTTAGAGAGACTGAATCTTCGAACAAACAGTTTACAGACTCTTTGAGAAATGAAGTGATGCTGCAATGTATATTATGAGAAAAGTGTTTTTTGACATTGGATACATGTAAACCTGTTGTAGGAACCTTTAAATGAGCATAATAGAGGCACATTAAGTAGATGACAGTGCTGCCTGGGATATGGGTTTGAGTCTTACCAATGACACGTCATCATCCTGTGTGCCAGCAGCAGGCATCTCTGAGTTACGTTCACATTCTGTTCTTCCATCTGAGAGGTTTTTCACTCCGTTTGAACTGCTGTTGCTCATGTCTGGTGAAACAACAGACCTTAGCTGTAATATGTTCTAGTTCTCATCATGTTGATATTCATCATGTACTCACTGTTCTGAGGGGAGGTTCGGGCTGGAGGGGGCTGCAGCACTGGAGGTCGCAGAATGCTGCGTTGGGCTTCTTTGGGTTTGGGGCTTGGGACACCTGAAACAAATCAATCAAATAATGATCGCTCTTAACTCAGCATCCCTCAAGCTTGTCAGGCGCTCTGAGGGTCTCTGGTACTGAAAGTTCAAAGAGTGACGGTCTGTGGAATCATGTAAATAAACAATCTTATGAAAGCACCACAACTGGACATTAATCAACAGACTGGTCAAAACAGCAGATGTTTGAACACTGACTCACCAGTGCTCGGCGCCTGGCCATGGATCAAAGTCGGGGGCTTCAGGCGAAATCCCACAGTCTTCTCTTCTGATGGAAAAAAATTAGGGGAAAATTAGACCCGTCAACATGAAACTAAAACTGACACTGCTTCCTTTCTTAATGCAAATGTCTTGTGAAAATGTTCGTCTTTGTAAACTTAGAAAATGTGATAACTTTCCTTTTCATGTCTGTCAAATACAGACCACTTTTCTCAATCTGATCAACTCCCAATGGATAAAATCAACTTTTAAGTAATTTTTCTTTCTGAATATCCTGTTTGCACTCATTACATTATGAATGCAAAACAGACTGCGGATGCTATTTCATGTTCAAAGTGTAGCACATTGTAGCAAATCTCACCAGGTTCTGAGTCTGAGTTTCCGGTTGGTGACTGACAGAAACTGGATGGCATGAAAACATTATTCTTAGAAACTGCAAGAAAAGAAAGTGTGTCAAAGAAAAAGGGATGAACAGAAGAAGCCCTTAATGTACTATAAACATCTGTAATTATTTTCCAGGTGTAAATCTCTGGATTACCGGAATGAGTTGGTGGGAATTGTGTAAATGGTGATGTTCTTCCTCTTTTGGCAGCAGGACTGTAACTGCCATCTTCTTTATCAGAGTCTGGAGCAGAAAAGGAGACCAGAAAAGATAGAAAATAAAAATCATTTAAACTTTAAATACGCATGCATAAATAAATTCTTCATACAGAACTTAATGGATGAAGCATTTAAGACATTATCAACCCCAAAATCAAAAGGAAAAAAGGGGATAACTTTATTTTAAGGTGACGTAGTTATGTTACTACATTTATTTACTATAGTAATAATAGTAAATTATGCATAATTACAAGCAACTAACCTAAAACAAACTAAATGTAACTCTATAGCAAGTACATGTAGTTAATTAACATTACTTAATTATACTTCATACAAGTAGTCACCTTAAAATAAAGTGTAACCAAAAAGGAAAAAAACAAAATTCACTGTTCTAGGATATTTTGCGCTGCAATATTTTCATGACAATTAAGCATCCTTCCCTTTAACATTATTTAAATTGTAGTTATATTGCTGTAAAGAATTACATTTATTTTCAATGTATTAATGAATTTTATTTTATTTAATTTCTTTTCATTTAGTGAATCAAACTAAACGAGGATGATTTTGTTGGAGAAACGTGCTAGGGCTGCTCGATTATGGCAAAAACCATAATCACAATTATTTCACACGATTATTAGTGGACCACATGACCAAAACCTAAGTAATTCAAATAATTTATTTAATCGCATGGTTATATAGCGATATGTATTTGTTGAAAATCACCTAAATTTGTTGTTTTTCGGACATATTTTTGTGTGTATTTGACAGTTTAGGCACGTAGCTAAAGCTTAAAGTTCACTTTGCTTGTCCACATCACGCTCCGCACAGAAAGCTTCCTGAGGAACAGAGCGAGTTCTCTTTTGGGCTTTTAATAACTCTAATAAATAACGTTTTACAAAAGTCACGCTACATCATGTTTTTGATGTGCACATTAAGGTGCGAAAGTGCACAGCTGTAAAGGAATTGGGCACAATAATCGTTTTATCTTGCTTATCGTATTTTCATAATGGTTGGAATAGTTCAAATTTAAATCGTAGTCCTTAAATGTGCTTTATTGGGTCACAACAAACAAACAAACAAACAAACACACACACACACACACACACACACACACACACACACACAGACATCATTTTCTTAAAGTAACAATTCGTTTTTTCCCCATTTGATTATATGAAATATGTTCCAAACATTTCTTTGAAATTCAGCGTTTTAAAAACCAAAAAGGCTAAACTCACCTTCTCCATCCTCTGTGCTGGATCCCTCTGCTGACCTCTGAGGAAAGAATCAGTGATTTAAAGCCAGTTTTAGACAGGTGTGACCTGAGTCATGCAGTAAGAACTGAAGTGCTGATCTCACCTTTTGTGTTTTATCCTTCTGAAACACAAACACTGGAGGAGCAACAGCAGGTTTCTCTGCAAGAAACAAGATGTCCGAGTCAGTGTGAGTGGATATGATTCAATCACTCTGTACCAAAACAAGTGAGGTGCTTTCCGTTTTCGCTGTAGTCTGTATTAGCACAGAGCAAGAGAAGCAGCGCAGAGCTGCAGGATTCACAAAACAAGAGTGATGTCCGACAGGGGGATGGCAAAGGCAAAGGCGCAAGTGAACATTTGTTAATAAAAGTTGCATTTCTTTGTTTAACAGAAGTGAATTTGTCTTTGTTTTATAGTTATAACCAAGCATTCATTTTTAAGTACTGGTTTCACAAACTGGGCTTAGACTAAGCCAGGGTTAGTTTAATTGGGATATTTAAGTAGCTTTTATAAACATGCCTGGTGAGCATCTTGAGACACGGCCATGCAAGTTACTATTAGTTCAAACAGCCAGCTCAAACATGCATTTTAGTCTGGACTACGTGTAACCCCTCCTGTTTGAACCACCCGTTCCAAGCGGGACTCGAACTCGGGTCCGCCGGCATGAGAGTCGGACGCTCTAACAAGGAGGCTAAAGGCTGCAACCTCTAGCGTCAGTCGCTAGAGCATCTCTTGAGATCAGAGGAGTGAGGTTTACTCACACAGCAACTACTAGCTGGCCTCCGTTACATACGCTTGTCTGTGAACCCAGGGTTTAGAGTCCCAAAAAAATTTGGTGCAGCTGCTGATATTTATGTGGACAAAAGTAAGATAAAATTCTTACATAAGTACTTGCATAAATATCAGTTGCCAGTCATGCTCCCAATAATGTGTCTTGGTAAAATGATAAATAAATCCTTAATTTTATGATCAAACTCTGGAGCTTTAATTGTGATGGTAATCACAATAATATAATAATAATGTATGAAATGATGTTTGGATAATCACGTAAACCTAAGCTGCTTCAGTCCAGTAAGTGTTCATCTTGAAATATTGCTGACAATATAAAAGTTATTCTAATGTTTACCTTATAAAAATCCATAAAGGTTTCAGACACGTGCACCACAACCTGACGTGGGTTGTTTTTAGAATTATACTAAAAGGCTTTTTACCTGTTAAAGCAGGGGCGTGATTACCAGGGCCCCAAGGGGAGAGAGGGCCCTTGAAAAGTCTGGAATATATTTTATTTTACCTGGATATTTTAATTTCCTAATTAAATTTCATAATGAATGTCAGATCAAATGTAAAGTTAGTGTACTGACTGACCACATTTTGTATACAAAAAAGTAAAGATTATCTAAGGTCTCACGGTCCCACCCCTTGCAAATGCGCCAAATGGTTTAGTCCATCTGCACGCACTTTATTTATGTTAGTTAGTTGAACATCTGGTGGAGCGCAAACTTCTGCTGTAGAAATGTCTCTCTCAAAGAAAGCCAAATCAGGCCACCAAAAAAGAAAGGAAAGACAGAAGGAAAGAAAACAAAATGTGGAGAAACGACGAAAGGGGAGCGCAAACTAGACCACGAAATCTATAGTGCTAAACTGCTTGAATATCTCCGCGATCGTTAGAGCTAAAAACTAACTGAGACAACCCACTGAAAGAGCAGAACATACACTTTCAGATGATAATTTGGTTATACATGTAATCCGAGGTAAAGGCTAAATAAATAAACTGTACACTAACAATGCTGTTTGCATATAACACTCCATTATAGCAGCCTAATTTGAAACATGTTTAATTTGAAATTTGAGTGTCACAGGTAGCTTGGTAGCTCCTTTTGTCTTGTTCATTCTGCAAATAAAATATGACTGAACATGGGGGGTTGAGGAACATGGGGGCCATCAGGACTGCCTATGCATAGGGCCTGGGATCTTGTGCTACGCCCCTGTGTTAAAGTATAAATGATTGTGTAGACTGTGATTATGTTGATAATTTAGAGGCCTTAGAATTTAAGTATGTCTTTATCGGGTTAATATCTTTATAAATAATTATAAACCCTCTGCCCTGTCACATTCTTTGGCTGATCTTCATGAGGACAAGCACACAAATAAGTACAGACCAAACAAAGCCCAGACACAGAGAGCAGAACAACCCATGAGGGCAATGGAAAAACAGCTACAACCCGTTAGAAACAGATGGACTAAAAACACTAAAAACCCAAAGGAAACATTCCTGGCTTCATTTGCTAGTGTCTATTTTTATATGACCATGGATTTGCAGAGATAACCGTCTAGAACACATTTACTAGTTACAGGCTCTGATGCCGAGCACTGACCCATTTAAAGCCTCAGTCCATTATCACTGAATGAATGATTCTGAGAGCTCAAATCAGACTAAAGAACTGCAGAAGAGATCATCTCTTCATCCGTTCGCCAATACACCTCACCGTTGTCATCTGCCATGCTGCGGTCTGATCCCTCCTCAGGATGAGGTTAAGCTCTTGTGTTTCCAACCATCAGAGAGAAAACACTAAATAAAACATGGAGGCAAAAGCATGAGAGTTAAATTAATTCACACAGACATGACAAGAATAAAATAGCCTAAATATAATAAAAAAGTAAAGCATTTTTGTCATGTTATAAAACTTGTGACTAAATATCTTCAGAATATTCCATCCCTTTTTAATATCATGAAAGTGAATGAGTTTTAAATTAATCTTTAAAAAACAGCCTGAATGATTAGTTCAGGAATCTGACCGATTGAGTCATTATCAATCATCGTATTGATCATTCGTGGCTACATTCAAAAATATATAGCCTATATTCAAACAGCTGTGATATTTTAAACGACTAAGTCCACTGTGTACATGCATATTTACAAATTACCTATTAAAGTCGGCATGAAATGGAAGTCGTGATAGTCTTTTCTTCCCTATTGTGACAAACATAAAGAATATAAATTATATACACAAAGCTTAAGTGTCCCTCTGTTCACTGCATTACAAAAAAAACATTCACGCCTTCATGTCGTCCCAAACCCGTAAGACCTTCGTTCATCTTCTGAACACACATGAAGATATTTCTGATGAAATCCGAGAGCTCTCTGACCCCTCCATAGACAGCAATTTAATTAACACTTTCAAGGCCCAGAAAGGTAGTAAAGACATCGTTATTATAGTCCATGTGACTCCAGTGGCATGAAGTAGAGGGCTGCATTGGGTTTGGGCTCCCACGGGACCCAACGTGAATCTCACGGGAGCGGGCGGTTTTACCTTTGCTGCGGGCGGGAATGGGCGGTCAGAAAATTTTGCGGGAGACCCGCGGGGTACGATGAGATTGGGTGTGTAGTAGAAATGGAGTCAACGCAATAAGTTGAGAGGAAAATTAAAGCGGCTGTTTACTTGTTTACTAGTGCGCCGTCAGAGAGGGCATTCAGTTTGTGGGCGGATCTCGGAAGAAAGACGCACAAGTCTGGGACCGCAGTCAGTCGGCAATATACTTTTCCTTCATATTAATATGGAGTAATCAAAGCAAGGCCCGGTGATCAAATTCATTAGAATTTTTTTTTTTTTTTTTGTATTATTTATTTTCTTTTTGCAATAGTCTGTTAAGCAAGCTATAATGGGAAATCTGTGAGGTTTTTTTTTTTTTTAAACCATTTTATTTATTTCATTTTGTATTTAATTTGTTTGAACTATATAGCTTATTTTCAAAGTTCTCTGTGTTAGGTTAGGGTTAGTTATTTCCAAGTTACTCGTTTGGTGAGTGTGTGTGCAGTAGCCTAAAAACTGAGGTGCCGCTTATCGGTTAATGTTTTATTACGCTCATAAAACAATAGGCTACCCAATGTTTTTGTCATGTGTGGTGCTTTGGGTTAGCGTTGGTTACTTCATCTTATTTAAACGCAATCATGTTTAAAATCTGTTATTCTGGATGTTAACTTGAGCGAATATTTAGTCTGAGTATGTAAATTTTTCACAAGCTGTGGGATAAAGTCAGCGGGAGTGGACACAATCGTTGCGGGCGCAGGCGGGAGTGGAACATATAGGTTGCGGGAGCGGGCGGTCCTGGTCATACATTCAGCGGAAGCAGGCGGGTACGGGTTTAAGAAAACAGTCCCGCGCAGAGCTCTAGTATGAAGCGATGAGAATACTTTTTGTGTGCAAAAAACAAGTCAAGTCAAGAGATCATCTTGAGAAAAGAGCTTCAAAAGTTGGTCAAATAAACCAACACGTTTGAAACAGTTATGACACCAACTTTAAACTTATGGTCGTGAATGAGGCAGAATCATCTAATAATTGCAAAGCTGCCAAAAAATTTGGAGTCACAGAATGCAATGTTCGGAGGTGGCGAGCACCTTTTTTTCCCAAAAATAAGTCTGGAAAATGGGGGGGGGTCTTCTTATATTCAGGGTCGTCTTATATTCGGGTATATACGATATATTGCATAAGAGTCTAGTCTAAAAATGGCATAGCAACCTGTGCTTTAAAAAAAAACAAAAATGTAAAAATCGAGAATCGAATCGAACTGTGACCTTTGAATCGAAAATTTTATCGAATCGAGGATTTGGAGAATCGTGACACCCCTAGTCGTGGTGCTCACGTGAACAGCATCGGCTAATGGTAAGCCGGTGCTCTGAAAGTGCTGCGCTGTTTACACTGCGTCAACAGTGTTAGAGTCTGACAAAGGCTAGAAGAAATTGCTGAATAAAGTCGCTATTTGTGTTTTTTTTTGCGCACAAAAAGTATTCTCGTCGCTTCATAAAATTAAGGTTGAACCACTGGAGTCACATGGACTATAATAACGATGTCTTTACTACCTTTCTTGGCCTTGAAAGTGTTAATTAAATTGCTGTCTATGGAGGGGTCAGAGAGCTCTCGGATTTCATCAGAAATATCTTCATGTGTGTTCAGAAGATGAACGAAGGTCTTACGGGTGTGGAACGACATTGAGGGTCCTCACAGGGTGAGGAATTAATAACAGAATATAATTTTTGGGGTGAACTATCCCTTTAATGCAATGTGTGTGTGTGTTCACGGTGTGCAGTGTGTGTGTGTTCACTACTCCTAATGTGTCTGCACTAACTTGGATGAGTTAAATGCAGAGGACACATTCAGAGAATGGGTTACCATACTTGGCCTTCACGTCACTTCACTAAAATGAATACCCGTGTGTATTTGCTGTACTGGCATCCAAAACGACACTTAACCTCATTGCACACATCACAGCTGACTTTCTAAGCTGGAAAATTGACACACTGTAATTCCTCTTAATGCCTCTTGTCTTGACTCAAAAGAAGTTTATTTAAAACGTGTTGAAAGTGGCACATCCACTCCTGCCACAAACTACCAGAAACCCGCAGATAGAAACTGCCTACGCGCACTTACGGCGACAGCCAGTATAAACTAAACAGCAGAAATGAACATGCCTGCATATAAACACAAACAAATATACATGTAATAAAAACACTTCTGTGAGAGACTATGAATAAACACAAATGTATGTAAACATTAGTTCTGTCTCTGACTGAGGCCGGTGCGTTTAAATGCGACGATAAAACTGCGTGATTAAATCAGCAACAAAAAGCAAGCACCCGGTCTATCAACTCCAAACGGTCTAAAACACCATAACATAATTGGTTATAGTTAATAAACGGGCATGGAAAAGGTAAAGGTGTATTAAGACACAAACACTTCTTACCCTCATCTGTCACCTCCGCCATCTTACTTCCGCTAACCATAATCCCCTGCGCTCTACAGTGACGCAAGAGCGTAGACAGCTCAGTCAGTAGAGTAGAAAATTTTACTAAAGAATTAAAACACTATGTTATTTTATTTTACTTTAACCTGTTAATTATCACTCCCCCTTTTGAGCATCGACTTTAAATAGTTGTAATTCATGAATGCTTTGGAATACAGACCTACGGTTGGTCTCATTTTAAAGAAGACAATAAATTCAATAACTTCAAAGGTTATACGCCGATCAGGCATAACATAATGGCCACCTTCCTAATATTGTGTTGGTCCCCCTTTTGCTGCCAAAACAGTCCTGACCTTTCTAGGTATGGACTCCACTAGACCCCTGAAGGTGTGCTGTGGTATCTGGCACCAAGATGTTAGCAGCAGATCCTTTAAGTCCTGTAAGTTGCAAGGTGGCCTCCATGAATTGGACTTGTTTATTCAGCACATCCCACAGATGCTCGATTGGATTGAGATCTGGGGAATTTGGAGGCCAACTCGTTGTGCTCCTCAGCCATTTCTGAACCATTTTTATTTTGCAGCAGGGCGCATTATCCTGCTGAAAGAGGACACAGCCACCAGGGAATACCGTTTCCATGAACAATGCTTAGGTAGGTGGTACGTGTCAAAGTAACATCCACATGGATGGCAGGACCCAAGGTTTCCCAGCAGAACATTGCCCAAAGCATCACATTCCTATAGTGCATCCTGGTGCCATGTGTTCCCCAGGTAAGTGACACACACACACACACACCCGGTCATCCACGTGATGTAAAAGAAACCGTGATTCATCAGACCAGGCCACCTTCTTCCATTGCTCCATGGTCCAGTTCTGATGCTCACGTGCCACTGTTGGTGCTTTCGGCGGTGGACAGGGGTCAGCATGGGCACCCTGACTGGTCTGCGGCTATGCCGCCCCATATGTAACAAACTGAGATGCTCTGTGTATTCTGACACCTTTCTATCAGAACCAGCATTAACTTCTTGAGCATTAACGTCTGTTTGATCGGACCACACGGGCCAGCCTTCGCTCCCCACGTGCATCAATGAGCCTTGGCCGCCCATGACCCTGTGGCCGGTTCACCACTGTTCCTTCCTTGGAGCACTTTTGATAGAATATATTATTATTATTATTAATTTGGCCCTTGTCAAACTTTCTGAAATCCTTCGCTTGCCCATTTTTCCTGCTTCTAACACATCAACATGAGGACAAAATGTTCACTTGCTGCCTAATATATCCCACCCACTAACAGGAGCCGTGATGAAGAGATGATCCGTGTTATTCACTTCACCTGTCATAATGTTATGCCTGATCGGTGTAAAGTAAATGTACTGAACTAAACATTTTTAATGTATAGTTCAGAAAATTGGAAAACTTTATTTGGACTAAACCACTCATTTGTTTTACGATCTCTTTATGAACTTTTTGAAGCGTCAAAGTGTCAGTGTAGCTGTCAATGGAGGGACAGAAATCGCTCAGATTTTATTAAAAATATCTTCATTTGTGTTTGGAAGATGAACGAAAGTCTTACGGGTTTGTAACGGCATGAGGGTGAGGAATTAATGACAGAATTTACATTTTTGGGTGAACTATCCCTTTAACCAAGTTGTGTTTCAAATTTGAAGTTGATGATATCACAGAAATTAAGTTTGCTAAAAGGTTTAAAAATACGGTAGCCTGTTAACTGTATGTTCCGCTACCGGGACGCATAATAGACCCTTTTCACATTTCCAGGTTTCTCAGAGGCGGAAGTTGTCATAGTTGGGTAAACGTTTATAGCGGTGAATGAGAGATTACATTAAATATATTTGTTGTGTTCCCATTTGCTCAAATAGCAAAAATGTGTTTTCACAACTTTCGAAAACAGGAAAAAAAAAATTGATTGATAACGTCAGTCAGAAGAGAGAAATATGTCCATTTTTTTTCCATCATTCCCATGGCCGCTGTATTAGAAACAACCTCACAGCAGCGTTAGCTAAAAAAAAAAAAGAAATTATTTGATACAAATGTAATAGAATACAAAGTATTGTGTTATAAATATACTTACATTTTTTTAATGCTGATAACAGTCTATGAAAAGGGTCCATATGAAAAAAACGTTAGTCTCATGTACAAACCCGATTCCAAAAAAGTTGGGACACTGTACAAATTGTGAATAAAAACAGAATGCAATGTGGAAGTTTCAAATTTCAATATTTTATTCAGAATACAACATAGATGACATATCAAATGTTTAAACTGAGAAAATTTATAATTTTAAGGGAAAAATAAGTTGATTTTAAATTTCATGGCATCAACACATCTCAAAAAAGTTGGGACAAGGCCATGTTTCCCACTGTCTGGCATCCCCTCTTCTTTTTCTAACAGTCTGCAAACGTCTGGGGACTGAGGAGACAAGCTGCTCAAGTTTAGGAATAGGAATGTTGTCCCATTCTTGTCTAATACAGGCTTCTAGTTGCTCAACTGTCTTAGGTCTTCTTTGTGGCATCTTCCTCTTTATGATGCTCAAATGTTTTCTATGGGTGAAAGATCTGGACTGCAGGCTGGCCATTTCAGTACCCGGATCCTTCTTCTACGCAGCCATGATGTTGTAATTGATGCAGTATGTGGTCTGGCATTGTCATGTTGGAAAATGCAAGGTCTTCCCTGAAAGAGACGACGTCTGGATGGGAGCATATGTTGTTCTAGAACTTGGATATCCCTTTCAGCATTGATGGTGCCTTTCCAGATGTGTAAGCTGCCCATGCCACACGCACTCATGAACCCCATCCCATCAGAGATGCAGGCTTCTGAACTGAGCGCTGAGAACAACTTGGGTTGTCCTTGTCCTCTTTAGTCCGGATGACATGGCGTCCCAGTTTTCCAAAAAGAACTTCAGATTTTGACCACAGAACAGTTTTCCACTTTGCCACAGTCCATTTTAAATGAGCCTTGGCCCAGAGAAAACGCCTGCGCTTCTGGATCATGTTTAGATATGGCTTCTTTTTTGACCTATAGAGTTTTAGCCGGCAACGGCGAATGGCACGGTGGATTGTGTTCACCGACAATGTTTTCTGGAAGTATTCCTGAGCCCATGTTGTGATTTCCATTACAGTAGCATTCCTGTATGTGATGCAGTGCCGTCTAAGGGCCGAAGATCACGGGCATCCAGTATGGTTTTCGGCCTTGACCCTTACGCACAGAGATTGTTCCTGATTCTCTGAATCTTTGGATGATATTATGCACTGTAGATGATGAGAACTTCAAACTCTTTGCAGTTTTCTCTGAGAAACTCCTTTCTGATATTGCTCCAGTATTTTTGGCCGCAGCATTGGGGAATTGGTGATCCTCTGCCCATCTTGACTTCTGAGAGACACTGCCACTCTGAGAGGCTCTTTTTATACCCAATCATGTTGCCAATTGACCTAATAAGTTGCAGATTGGTCCTCCAGCTGTTCCTTATATGTACATTTAACTTTCCGGCCTCTTATTGCTCCCTGTCCCAACTTTTTTGGAATGTGTAGCTCTCATGAAATCCAAAATGAGCCAATATTTGGCATGACATTTCAAAATGTCTCACTTTCAACATTTGATATGTTATCTATATTCTATTGTGAATAAAATATAAGTTTATGAGATTTGTAAATTATTGCTTTCCTTTTTTATTCACCATTTGTACAGTGTCCCGACATTTTTGGGATTGGGTTTGTAGTTTATCTTACTGCCACCAGATGACAGTGTAAAACACATGAAATACAGACATGTTGCATTCATTTCATTACAGTACCAGCTCCAAGAGTTTACCTGAGACAGCATCAATTTATTGGAATAAGAAAAATGATTTATAAATATATATATACTAATTCATAAGAAACAAGTGCATTTTTGCTTTTAAGACATTTTGGAGTAAGATATACATTTATATAATTCCCTTTAATATATGGATCACACTTTAGATTAGTGTATAAAAAAACAACATAAAAGTCCATATGAAGTCCATATGAAATCATGTTATTGTCATGTTCCCAGTCATGTTTTAACATCGGCGTGGTGATCATCCTGATCATCTAAATCATGATACAGTGACTCTCTGTTTCTATACAAACAATAATGCTGTATTATGAACACAATGTCAAAGAATATGGAGAACACGCCCAGTCCGAACTTTGTGGGGTCTCCAAATATAAACTTCCATTTATCTGTCAAGGAAACACATAAAACAATTATTTGTGTGCATTCTAACTTCATCAGTGTTTCAGTTTAGGAACTGAAAGTGTTTGTGTGGTCTCACCGTTGTTAAAGGCCTGAAGGAACATCTGAATCAAACTGAAACTGCCCCCTGTGAAGTCTAGCAGCACATTCCCGATACTCCATCCCACTGTGCTCTGCCTGCGGTAGTTCATATATGCCTGAAAAGTAATTCACAATTATTTAAGTGTAAAATATGCGATATAAAATATTTTTAACCTGTTTTCAATAAAGAATATGCTAAAATAAAAACACATATTTTTGAATAACGGAACCAGGCTTAGTGGAAATGTCTAGAATATGTAAACAAACATTCAAGTTTTACTTTTTAATGCAAATAATCCATATTTGAATACAGTATATTATATATATTTCACCAGGCATGTGCAGAGATGCACTTTTTGGTATCGGTCTAGATAAGTTCCCTTTTTACAATACTCTGTGTGTGTGTGTGTGTGTGTGTGTGTGTGTGTGTGTGTGTGTGTGTGTGTGTGTGTGTGTGTGTGTGTGTGTGTGTGTGTGTAAAATATGAATTTTTGGGTCAAATTTGATTCATAGGAAAAAAATTTATATAATCAGTTATGAATCAAATTTGACCCCAATTTCTTTTTTTTCCTTTAAGATTTAGTCCTAAAACATGTTACACAAATAATCTTACTCCAATGTACAACCAGATTCTATTTAAATCAAACTGAACACTTCAGGACACAGATAGGTGCACTTTTTTAGGATGTTGGAAGGGTTACTTGTGTTTCATTGGAAACACTTCCTCAATCTACGGTTACAAGCCACAAGTACAAGCAAGTGTACAATTCTGTTAAAAAAAAGAGGAAGTGTGAAATATATGTTTAGCATTGCAGTGAACTGCATCAAAATCTACTGCACTGGTCTATGAACAGCCATCATTTTTAAAGGGTTAGCTCACTCAAAACTGTAAAATTCTGTCATCATTTACTCACCCATATGACATTTTTACATTTTACTAAACACAAATCTACCATGTCCCTCAAATTTCTTTCATGCATGTGAATATTCAAACATGGTTTGATTCTCATGTTTCTCATGACTGAACAAAACACTGAATGTTTTCAACTGAATGCAAGCGTGAAAGAGATATGACAGCTGCAATGGGGGATGAAGATTCTGAATAAAATGATGGTTTTGGAGTTTGACAGCCCCGGTTCTCATGATAAACATCTCCTTTTTGTATTTCATTAAAAAAAGAGACAGTGAGTAAATGATGGCGGGGGGTCCAGCTTTAAAGCATTTTTTTGTGTTATGTTGTGGTGTGAGATAGGAGAGTTGTACCTGAGGGATGTACTTTACAAGTGTGACACCCAGTTTAATGTAAGAGAAATAGTACAGATAATCCAGCCAGGAGATCTTCTGTGCCACAGCAACAAACAGGGAGACAAACGCAAAGGTCCAGCCAATCACTAATAACCCAATGGCCACTCTGGAAACCTTTTGTCCACCTCTCTAAATAACAATAAGGAAAAATAAAAAATAAAAAGTTAAAGAACAGTTTAAGAAGCAATGCAATTTCATTCTCTTCATTTTTCATATATACCCTTTTAATTTAAAAAACTGACTTATTTTACTAATTATTACTTTATTTTGTCAATTTTATTACTATACACTACCATTTAAAAGCTTGGGGTCAGTAAGATTTTATGCAAGTAATGATCAAGACTGTACTTATTTGATGAAAAATACAGCAAAAACAATAATATTGTGAAATATTATTAGATTATAAGAATAACTTTTCTATTTTAATAGACATTTTTACATGATCCACCAGAAAACATTTTAATATGATTTGCTGCTCATGAAACATTTAAATTATTATCAATGTTGTTATCAATATCAATATTTTTGTGATGTAATGTAATGTAAAAATCTTTATTATAATTTCTGAATTGAGTGCATCCTTGCTTAATATAATTACTTTCTGTAAAAAAACAAAAAAAAAAAAAGATTTTTAAGCTTTAAAAAATGTTTTGTCTGATTTAGTGCCGGAAAACTTGTGGGTTTTGTGTTGGGTTAGTGTTTTATACAGGTGCTGGTCATATAATTAGAATATCATCAAAAGTTGATTTATTTCACTAATTCCATTCAAAAAGTGAAACTTGTATATTATATTCATTCATTACACACAGACTGATATATTTCAAATGTTTATTTCTTTTAATTTTGATGATTATAACTGACAACTAAGGAAAATCCCAAATTCAGTATCTCAGAAAATTTGAATATTACTTAAGACCAAAACAAAAAGGATTTTTAGAAATCTTGGCCAACTGAAAAGTATGAGCATGTCCAGCACTCAACACTTAGTCTGGGCTCCTTTTGCCTGAATTACTGCAGCAATGCGGCGTGGCATGGAGTCCATCAGTCTGTGGCACTGCTCAGGTGTTAGGAGAGCCCAGGTTGCTCTGATAGTGGCCTTCAGCTCTTCTGCATTGTTGGGTCTTGCGTATCGCATCTTCCTCTTCACAATAGCCCATAGATTTTCTGTGGGGTTAAGGTCAGGCAAGTTTGCTGGCCAAATAAGAACAGGGATACCATGGTCCTTAAACCAGGTACTGGTTGCTTTGGCAATGTGTGCAGGTGCCAAGTCCTGTTGGAAAATGAAATCTGCATCTCCATAAAGTTGGTCAGCAGCAGGAAGCATGAAGTGCTCTAAAACTTCCTGGTATATGGCTGCGTTGACCTTGGACCTCAGAAAACACAGTGGACCAGCACCAGCAGATGACATGGCACCCCAAACCATCACTGACTGTGGAAACTTTACACTGGACCTCAAGCAACGTGGATTGTGTGCCTCTCCTCTCTTCCTCCAGACTCTGGGACCCTGATTTACTTTCATCAGAGAACATAACTTGGAGCACTCAGCAGCAGTCCAGTCCTTTTTGTCATTAGCCAGGTGAGATGCTTCTGACGCTGTCTGTTGTTCAAGAGTGGCTTGACTCAAGGACTGCGGCAGCTGAAACCCATGTCTTGCATACGTCTGTGTGTAGTGGTTCTTGAAGCTCTGACTCCAGCTGCAGTCCACTCTTTGTGAACCTCCCCCACATTTTTGAATGGGTTTTGTTTCACAATCCTCTCCAGGGTGCGGTTATCCCTATTGCTTGTACACTTTTTTTTCTACCACATCTTTTCCTTCCCTTCTCGTCTCTATTAATGTGCTTGGACACAGAGCTCTGTGAACAGCCAGCCTCTTTTGCAATGACCTTTTGTGTCTTGCCCTCATTGTGCAAGGTGTCAATGGTCGTCTTTTGGACAACTGTCAGGTCAGCAGTCTTCCCCATGATTGTGTAGTCTACAGAACTAGACTGAGAGAGCATTTAAAGGCCTTTGCAGGTATTTTGAGTTCATTAGCTGATTAGCTGTGTGGCACCAGCTGTCTTCAATATTCAACCTTTCACAATATTCTCATTTTCTGAGATACTGGATTTGGGATTTTCCTTAGTTGTCAGTTATAATCATCAAAATTAAAAGAAATAAACATTTGAAATATATCAGTCTGTGTGTAATGAATTAATATAACATACAAGTTTCACTTTTTGAATGGAATTAGTGAAATAAATCAACTTTTTGATGATATTCTAATTATATGACCAGCACCAGCTTTGGGTTTGTAACTAAAGAAAAACTAATATATAAAATAACTGTTTTCTGTTTGAATAAATTGTAAAATGTAATTTATTTCTGTGATCAAAGCTGAATTTATCACATGATCCTTCAGAAATCATTCTGATATGATGATTTGCTGCTCAATAAACATTTATTATTATTATAAATGTTGAAAGCAGCATTTTTTCAGGATTTTGATGAATAGAAAGTTCAAAAGAACAGCATTTATTTTAAATAGAATATTTTGTATCGGGTGTCCAATCCTGCTCCTAAAGGGCCACCATCCTGCAGAGTTTAGCTCCAACCCCAATTAAACACACCTGAACAAGCTAATCAAGGTCTTATTAGGCATACTAGAAACTTCCAGACAGGTGTGTTGAGACAAGCTGGAGCTAAACTCTGCAGGACAGTGGCCCTCCAGGACCGACTTTGGACATCTCTGGTCTAAACTGTCATGTTTGATCAATTTAATGCATCCTTGCTGAATAAATGTATTCATTTCTTTAAGTTCTTTCCCCAAAAAAACAAAAACAAAAAAACTTTTGAACGGTAGTACAATGTTGCAAAAGCTTTCTATTTCAGATAAATACTCTTGACTCTGTCCTTCATTCAGTGCAGACGTGTTTTCTCTCTGCTCCCGCTGTGCTCTGGCGCTTTGTTATTTTGTCTTTCTTTTTCTCTCTGACCCGCTGCTTGCTGGACTCCCGAAAATACTGAAATGGAATTGATTAACTGGTCAATCAGCGCGATCGATAGGATTTTCTCACAAAGGAAGGGTGCCCCGGGAGAACCCACCTGCCCGGACGGGACCTTTGCTGCAGGGTATGTGAGGGACGCATGGAACAACTG
Source organism: Paracanthobrama guichenoti (assembly GCA_018749465.1). Taxonomy (NCBI): domain Eukaryota; kingdom Metazoa; phylum Chordata; class Actinopteri; order Cypriniformes; family Gobionidae; genus Paracanthobrama; species Paracanthobrama guichenoti. The sequence continues at coordinate 1,421,919 of CM031953.1, forward strand.
GCAAGTCCTGTGCCTGGAGGCTCTGTCCGTGGAGGATGCGGAAGATTTATACATGATTGGATTATTGATGGCGGGGTTCCTATTCTTTGGCTTTGGGATTGCCCTGACCTATCGGAAGATTGGTAAGACAGCTGCAAGCAAATTCACCCAGCCGCTGTCTGTGGAAATTAAAGAATGCTTGGGGCTGTGTGTGACCGTTTGAAGGAATTAGATCAGAGAGTGATAGGAATTGAGGAACTGAACCGTAACAACGCAGTCCGGACTGCGGATACGCAGGGAAGAGTGGGCTCCATCGGGGGTCAGATTAGTGAACTTTTACGGACTGTAACTGGTCTGGCCATGAGGCTGGACGTAATGTCTAGGGAAACTGCACAGACCGGACGCGAATGCTGAGGACCAGATCTGATTGATTGATTATGATCCGGACAAATTACCGAAGATCATCAAATGGATTAAAAAAAATTGTATTTGCCTGACCTAATCAACTACCCCACCGAACCTCACTTGTCCCTATCTCTCGGTTGGGATTTCAGCCTGACAGCTTTGTCTGCTTTCTTTCCCTGTGCACTGCCTTATCTCCCTTCAAGGACAAACCATAGAACTGAACTCGAAAACATCTGAAGTTATGGCTAACATTCTCACACAACACAATCTCAGACTCACTCGCACCATACACAACCTACCCGATCCCACCCCGCCTCCAACCGTCTGCCTGTCTTTATCTATCTCCTCTCCCACTCCATACAAAAAATCCCATCACGTGACCACGTGTACTGTGTTATGTTGTGTTTTGTTGTGTTTGCTATGTAATGCTTGCCAACTGCATTCTTGTATTTCTGGAGAGCGTGTGGCGGCACCTGAATAATCGGCTGCGGCCCGGAGGCTTGCTCCAAACTTCATTTCGTTATACTGTACTTGTACATGTGTAATGACAAATAAACTTGAAACTTGTTCTTTTAAACTTTCTATTCATCAAAGAATCCTAAAAATAGTGTTTGACACAACTGCTTTCAACATTGATAATAATCATAAATCATCATATGAGAATGATTTCTGAAGGATCATGTGACTGAAGACTGGAGGAATGATGATAAATTCAGATTTGATCACAGGAATAAATTACATTTTAAATATATTCAAATAGAAAACAGTTATTTTACATTTTAATAATATTTCACAATATTACTGGGGTTTTTTTGTTGTTGTTTTTATCAATTAAATCATTAAAAAAATCATACCGATCAAAAACTTTTGAGCGGCAGTGTACATAATAAACATAATATATATATATTTTTCGTTTTTCTTTAGTTGGGCTGTCACGATTCCTCGTTTAAATTCAAGTACTCGGTTTTAAATCCTCAAATGAAATTTATCCGTGTTGATTAACCTGCTTCATTTCCAGTATGTTGCCTTCTATGGACGGGAATCCATGAACCACATTATTAAACATTATTAGGCATTATTATCATTTTCTATTGCATGCAATCCTAAAACACAGTATATTGCAAAAAGGTAATTGCTGTGAGAAACAGACTTCGGGTTCGGGCTTAAAATGTAAATGTACCGGTCCAGTCAGGTAGGGTAAAATGATCTCGGGTTCAGTTTAAAGCAAACCTCTAATGTATATATGCGTGTAAAATAATATGCTTTATTATTTGTATTAATAATATTAATATTTTCACATTAGCGTTTCAATGTTTACCTCATAGATGGCACACTGGCAAATATAGACGAGAGTGAGAACTACTGCATGGAGACTGAAGAAGACATCATTGGCATCGACAGGAATGACACCATTCGGATCTTTCTTCAGGAACTCCTCCTGTAGATGCACCATTTATCATCTCCATTAAAAGACAGGATACTGCTTTAGTACAACTAGCACTAAATTAGACCTTTAAACATTAAGTGTGTAATGTTTTACAAAATAATTGACAACCTGAAAGCTGTAAATTGCACGCACCTGCATATAAGTCACCCAGAATAGGCCAACGTTGAACACACTGTAAGCAATGAACCCAGTCAAGTTGAGAGCGAGGAAATCAAAATTGAGGCCTACCACACTGTATGAAACAAAACATGCGTATTATTCATCATTTTTCATTCAGTCTAAATCCTCAAGTCTCAAGAGATTATCTTGTACCTGCGTCGTTTCCAGTTCTCATACGCCTGTGGGTAGAACGACACGGACCAGGCCAGGAAGTAAATCCAGCCAATGATTTGGTCAATGATGAAAAGGACGTTGCTTCTGACAATCAAGAATCTGATTCGGGTTTCAAAGCTGGAAAAAGACAACCACCGCTAGCTGTTATTTTCAAGGTGTTTTTCTTAAAGCACTTCTAAAATAATTCAACGTGCTTTTATTCATCACTGTACTAAAGCCAAAACAAATTAGGAAAGGGGAGATTAATTGAGAAATCAACTTTCCCTTGAGCCTTTGATATATAAAAGTTCATCATGATATGAGAATATGCTGTAAGTTTCGGAGCTGAAAACGTCCTTGTTAGTCAAAGAAAAGCTTTTATTGACACCAGGCGCAGCAAATGCTCGATCTCAGAATATGTCGACCGTTGACGTCATCGAATGCAGAAACGCCGCCTCAACAGATAAATATGTACGCCTGCTTCTGTAGCCCCGCCCACCAACTCGTGGAGCTAAACGGATTGCGCTACTGAGCAATAAACATGCCGAAGAAAGTAAGATATTGCACCGTGCCTGGTTGTGGAAGAGCACAGTCGCTGCATAAGCTTCCTCCGGATTCTAATATTAGGAATGAGTGGATGAACTTTATTTTTAATGAAGTTCCAGCTCACGTGCGTAAGACGCGCGTTTGTTCCTTCATTTCACAGCGGAATCGTTTGTAAACAAGACACAGATCGAGACAGGATTTGCAGACATATTGAGATTAAAACACAATGCTGTGCCTTCTATATTGGATCCCACAGGAATGATGCAACACACTTATGTGAGTAAAACATGTTTTTTATATGTGACAGTACTGCATTGTTACAGATCGTTTTCGGTTACACTATAATATAAAATTAGAAAAAAAAACAAATACATTAGAAATAAACCTAATTGAGGATAACTTTCCAAGCTGCCACGGTGTAATATCTTTTCCATTTGAGGTGTTCTTGGTTCAGGATCAGACTCTGGGTCAAACATGTATGGGCGAATCATTACGGTTACCATTTTTCCACATTGGACTTTTTCAAAACAATTCCCCACGTGTACTGACGGGGGAGTCAAAACTCATTAAATATGCAAAGCTTATCCAATCATAGCAGTGGGCGTTTACTTCCAAGTCTTCAGTGCGGAACACCCATAAGAACCAAGCGTTCAGGAGAGAGCCTCAAAACCAGGGTAGAAAATAGCCTATTACTTATTCATTATGATGTTTCTGAATGTAAAAACACGCAAATGTGATAAGTTGACCTCAGACAACAGTATACATTTAAAAAAATTTAAAAAAAGCCAGTTGACCCCTTTAAAATATTATCTGGAAAATATTTAGTTATGCTTTTTCGGATCATTCACGTAGTGTTTGTAAATGTAAAAGGTCTGCAAAGATTAAAGTGCAGAATTAATGGAGTTGTGCAGTCATGCCTATCCAGAGGATAAGGACTTGGGCTGGAATTGGTATGGTAAAATTAAGGCCATTGTTACATTTGTATCATTTTGTTTTCGACACGCTGTAAGCGGCAGACCAATCACAACAGACTTAAGCTTGGTACATGCTCTGCAAGAACAAAGAAATATGTTCGTTTTCTTGAGGTGGCAAGAACAAGAACAAAGTTCGTTCTGGCCAGTATATTCCATACTTCACAAGAAAAGCAGGTGCCGATCATCTCCGTTTCTCCGCATTAACCCCGCCCACTTTCAATTTCTGACCAATCACATAATAGTTCTCGAACACCCACAAGAGAAAAGTTCTGCTCAGACGATGTGTCGAGAACAAGCTGCGAGAACTCCCAAACCAGGGCTGTGAGAACAAAATGACATATTTTTGTTCTCGCCAGCCCTGGAGCGAGAACTTTTTATTCTGTTCTCGCGGAGTATGTAACAGCCTTTAGCCATCTGACCAATCAGAACAGAGTAGGCTCTCAGAAAGGAGGGGTTTAGAGAGACTGAAACCTTTATCGAACCGTTTTAGACACTGTGAGAAAAGAGCTGATGCTGCATGAGTCTTGTGACATTCGATGCCTTTAAACCTGTTGAAGACTCAAAAAAATAGGACCGTCTGAAATAGCATAATTAGTGGCACTTTATGTTAACAACATCAATTCAATTTGAATTTATTTGTATAGCACTAATGTTCATTTCATTAACAAAATCTATGACGAAAAATGTTTGCAGATTACCTCTTTTCCATAACTAAGAAGATGACACCAATGTCATTAAATGATAACTGTGACAATATCAACCGGGAATATCACTGATGAAAAAGACTAAAATGCAGTTAAAAATAAAAATGTTGCTGTTTTTAAAAAAATAGAAACACATTATGTAATTTGTAATTAGGCTATTGGAATTACTATTAGGAATTTCACTGTTTTAATTTTTGAGAGAAGTTTCTTGTTTTGCCAGTTTTCATAATGCAAAGTGTGTGCTAATTTATATGATAAATAGCCTGTAATAAATCAGGAAACTAGACACTGTCAAATAAACCATGCATATGAGTCGACATTCTCTTGATTTGTGCTTACAGATAAAAGTGCAATCATTTTGATGAAATGTAAAAATGCATTTCCACCACAAAGCCAGTCATAAGTCGCACGGGTACATTTGTGGCAGTAGCCATCAATACATTGTATGGGTCAAAATTATAGATTTTTC